>JAQPZY010001381.1:792500-1392500 GCA_029931535.1 Margaritifera margaritifera | reverse complement strand
TCTTCCCTCAAATATTTCAACAGAGCTGCCCTCTCATGAGGAAAGTGCCCGTAGTAAAATGCTCTAAAGAATCTCAAAGGTTCTGCTTATGTCTCATTGGAGAAATAGCTACCGCACATTCAGTAGAAGTCTTACGTTTTATCCCTCCACTTTCACAAAAAATTTCCTTCTCAGAATCGCCTTTATTACCTTCTTTGCGAAAATAATTTAGCAAACACATTTTATCCACAGAGTAACTATCAGCCTGCTTGACAACTACTTCTAAAGCGACCATAACATACATTTTCTCTTTTAAATACGAACAGAGACAGCTCATTAATTAGCATAATTGTTTCGCTTCAAACACAATATCACACGTGCAAGTTAATCATCTGCATACCCAATTAAAAAGTAAAGAATCATTACTGTCATTTAATCAGTTCATAAAGGAAACCAACACTGATGTCGGTAAAGTACCTTTCATTAATTTAATTACACTGACTTGCTGGATTAAAATCATAGTGAGCAGCTCAAGAGGATCTGGCTTGAGTAAACACAATGCAACAAAGTCACTTAAAACACTGCTAATTGATCATACTAGCTTTCTTTTGTTTGATGTGTTTTGATTTGCTGGAAAGTCGGGCTATGGGATTTGCTCAGCCCTGATCATGAAGAGAAGCATCAATGTGCAGTCAAGCGGTAACAGAATGTGCACATATGCGAAAATTATCACTGACCACATTTATGTGTTATACAGAATGTAAATGTATGCATGAAGAGGGGTAGAATCAAGTATTCAGTACGCCCGGAGGGCATGATTGTCCAAATAAAGGTGGATATAGTGATTAAAGCACGAAAATAAGGACTTGCCCGACTTTTTTAAAAAGCACTTGTCCCGGACTAGCGATTTGACAAATTTTACTTGCCCGACTTCAAAAATTAATAGTCTGGAAAGTCGGGCTATGGGATTTGCTCAACCCTGATCATGAAGAGAAGCATTCATGTGTAGTCCCTGTATCATGATGTACACCATTTTGGATTGGCATGAGAGTGTTTCATATTTGGAGACTCTACAGTGTTGCTATAATTCTGTCCATTGATAGTTCAGTACTGATAAGTAAATTCAAATTTGCATTTTTTTAGTAATAATATGGTTGCAATACTGTTGTATATATGTAATCAATTCATGCTTAGATATGACAATAGTGGTCTTCTGCACAAAGTGCATAACCCGCATCTGATTGAATGGATTCAATTACTGGAGACTTAAATCATCGTCATAAACAGTATATACAGTACTCGTTTATAAGCTGATACCAACTGCAAACTGCATAGACCCATATCTACCATCGCATAATGCACCGGCCGATCTGGGTCTATCCAGTTTGTCAGGACTAATCATTAGAACAAACAACATAGACCCTGATCTGTCGGTGCATTATGCGACGGCAGATCAGGGTCTATGTTGTTGCATTTGGACCCGGATGAGTATATACGGTAGTTTAAGTTCACATAAATTTGAGTTCAAATTACTGAGAAGCAAAGTGTCAAGTTAGTACACTATGAATGTAGAGAAATAACACTACAATATCAAATAAATGGGAAACCAAGATTTGTCCAAATTAGATCGGAACAGTAGTCTTCCACCCTACCTAACTTCCCCTTCTCCCTCAATCCAGTAGACTGTATTAGAATTCCCAAAAATGAATTGTAGACAGTAATTATAGCCTTTATTTATTTATTTATTTTCAACTCTGTGTTAATGATCTAACCCCTCCCCACCCCCAAACACACAAACATTCAAACTTGTAATCCTTTCTGACACAACACTCTCCCTTCCTAAAGTATTTGTGCAAGCTATTTTCAGTACACAATTACAGATGCTGTGTATCCATTACCTTGACTGCTCTCAACCATTGTTCTCTGAACCCTGATATGTACTTAATTGTTATGTAAACTTTACACTGAATATTTCAGTACAAACATAATGTTTTATGCTTTATGTTATGGTGATGAAAATTTCAATGAGTGCTTTGCGGTTTTAAAGTTGCACTAGTATTCACAATAAACCATTTTGACTTTGATCCTCACTGTTCATTCAGGAATGTGAGAAAAATAATCCTTCATTATTCATCTGTGTTGGAATGGAAATTACCACCGTTGAGATCCAATTCTGCATCAGACACTACAGGAAGTAAATAAAGTAATTCTGCATCAGACACTACAGGAAGTAAATAAAGTAACTCCGCATCAGACACTGCAGGAAGTAAATAAAGTAACTCCGCATCAGACACTACAGGAAGTCAATAAAGTGGACTATGTAGAGTTACTTGTCTTAATGTTTGATTTGCATCTGTTTGCTTAACTAATGCTGCATCCAGTGAGTTCCCATATCCTTGGTAAATGGAGCATTTCAGAGTAATATGACTTTAGTTAATCAAACAATAACAATTAACAGCAAACATGCATAAATAGCATTAAATATATATTGTCAATACATATTGTGTATCGGAATTTGCATATAATAATACATATTATATTGAAAGTGGCTGTTGATATCCTGCCTTGTAGGACAGAGTTTTTAAACCACATCCTCAACATAAATTCAATTGCATTCAATTACTGTAAGAAAAAAGGCAAGTAAATTTATGCGATTTCTTTTTGTTAAGATACTGACTCATTTCTATCAAATTTTCAAAATTCATATTCTGCTATAACAAGAGGAAATTGGTAGACCTGATATCACTAGTCTGGCTTACATAACTTGACAGTTGACCATTTCACTAAGTAGGCATATGTAGTATCATAAGAACACAATCTATGTAAAATATCTCCATGTTGATTTTACCTATTTTACAATATCCTGATTAAAATTGTTTCTAAATATAAAGGAATACTTAATATACATAGCCTTTCACTCGTAATTGAAGACATCGAAGAGCTTGATGATATAAACCAGTGGTTCCCAAACCCCAGGTCGTGACCCAAATGAGGTCCTCGCGACCCTATACTGGTACTACATTTTGGGTTGCAAAAGATGGTATTTAGGGACACGATCAAATAAGTTTGGGAACCAGTGATATAAACCCATTTATAAAGTTCTACAAAAACTGGATGAGAAATACAGTCTCCAGATCTAGTGGTAACAAGCTCAAATAATCAGATGAAAGGTCATGTAATTAATGTGCATGGATTTTGCTAATAAACATATTCAACCAAGATCTTGATAATATAGGCCTATTTTATCAAAATCCTATCAAAAATACAGATTCTAGAGTGGTGGTCATGTAATTAATGTGCATGGATTTTGCTAATAAACATATTCAACCAAGATCTTGATAATATAGGTCTATTTTATCAAAATCCTATCAAAAATACAGATTCTAGAGTGGTGGAAAAATCTCAGCCCAACAGATGTAAGATAATCTCATAAAAATGCATAGGTCTCAAAATCATCAAATATCTTGATGATACAGTACAGCTCACATGAATTTTCAAATCCCCACGCTTCAAGGTGGTGGACTTAATCCCCTCTACTTTCACTCCGCGATAATTCTCCATGGTTGAGGGATAAATACCCCAAATCACAACCACGCCTCATCAGGCACGCCAATGGCATCTCCACTGTGGAAGGGCTGGTCGACATTACTGGCACTGACATTTGAACAGCCAATGAATGAAGACCACCCATGGAAAGACTGAGATGTCAAGAGTGATTTAAAACTGGATACCATTTGAAGAATCAGTCATCTTTATTTCAGTCATATATTTGGACAATAAAAAAATCATTTCAAAAGTCTTTTTTATTCGCTACGTGTATATTTAGAAAAGGTTGATCGACTTCTTTTGCAATAATTTGACGCTTTTACTTTATTCAAAGAAATCTGAACAAACTTATGCAATGACTTGATGAGAGGCACATCTTGCTGAGCTTCTCTAGAACAGCATCAATTTATCCTATTGTTTGAAAGGAAAAGTATTCCTCTGCTATATGGACAATTAAATTCTAAATTGATAACTGCTTCTGTTTAAAAAAAAAAAAGCACACAGAAAATACTGAATTTACACTGAAATGCAAACCAGGTGCTTAGTCCTTAAGCAGTAATGGCACAGTCACAAGGCTGAATATACATGTACACAACTTTGAACTAGTTCAATTCTGACTGCATGTATACCCTAAGAGACTGACCATTCAATATATGGGGCTAGAATGTTCTTTCTGACCAGGATATATTTTTTCTTTTCATCAGAAGATAAATATGTTTAAAGTTAAAAAAAGGAATGGAATAATGTCTTTTTTTATACTACAAATCAGAGCAAGTCAAATGTTTTCAAGCATTTACCCCTCCGCCCTTTTAGAAAATTAAATGGTCTCTCCCTAATAAAGACTTCAGCAGATGTTTACAGAAATCAAGGCAGTGACCATCGTCAACACTGTTATAAAATATTGACAAAGATTAGCATCAAAAGAGGATGTCAACTACAGCTTGGGAAAGGTGTGTTTTTATCGTATGAAGCCATCTGACTTGGTGCATTGTACTTAACAGTCCCAATTATGATCCTGCCATTAACAACAGAAGTTTGACAATTGTTCGTAAATAATCTGAACTAACTTATTGCTGAAATTTCCAACAAATTTAGGGCATTCTGCATGTATGTATTGTCTCCACATGTATCCTATTATTTGCTCATTTTTGTAAGGGGAGAATAATTTTTTTTTTTTTAATCATCATAGAAAAAATAGTAAATCATATGGAAATGATATGTCAATAACCTAATCATAATATTAATCTATTTCTTATAATTGTTCTGTGCAGATATTAAAGTATGCAGTTTCCTCTTTGTGACTTGGAGTGTTTGGTTACTGAGACAAAATAAACGGTAAACTAATTTCTTTGAATAATGTTTGGCATGTTTCTGTATGTGGTATATTGCTTTACAGCTACAGTAACTGTGGTCAAGTGGATAAAGCATGCGACTTAGACACACAAACACACACACATTTGACTTTGGAGCACAAGGTCATGAGTTTGCGCCCACTGGCGGGAAAATGTCTTTCTTTCTTTTTCCTCCATGACGCTATAATGTCTTGTACAGTATTACTTTTCTTACCACCTACGAACTTTTCCAGATTTCAGTTTCTGTATGTGTACATTTATAAGCTGTTGATTTTTAATATTTTAATTCTGACGATTGCCTTAAAATGTCAACATGTCAAGCATCAAAAAAGGAAAATTTGGTTAACGTTAATAACCATTTTAGCGTTATTTTTTAAACTCACATTGGTGAAAAATTCTTCAAAACATAAGCAGAATGACGAAAAACTTTAATGGCAGAAACATGTTTCTGACTTGGTGTGAATAATAAGGCTGCTAATTGAAGAAAGATAGGCAATCAAGGAATACTTATGTTACTGACTTATGTACACACAAAAAATGTTTCTAATGCTAAGTGCAACTGATTACGATAACTTGCACAGTAGTGACTTGGAGTCCAAATTTTATGAGAGAGAGAGAGAGAGGATCTTCACTAAAAACAGTTAATGATCTAGAAATGCTTCGGAACAGATTCATCTCATTTTTCTGTACTATGCATAGTATGCAATAGAAAACAAACAGAAAAAGAAGAAAGTAAACATTAATTTCATCTGTTGCTCAAGTTTACTTGGAAATATAAATATACAGGTATATAATTGATGTACAGTTGAGGTAAGTTTTGAGATTTTGTATAGATGGGTTACTTATAATTTCTTTTGGTAAATTGTAATAGGCAGAAATTAATTTTGATACAAGGTAATTCCACAGAAAGGGAGCTGAATGATTGAGTGCTGTAGGTCTCATTGTTAATAACAAAGGTCGAATTACATCTTTGTAAGTAGTTCAGAGCAAGACCATTGTCCATTTTAAACAACTAATCTGACTGATGCAAGGAATTGAAAACAATAAACAGATAAATGCAAAAATCACTGATTTTCTTTTATGAGAATCAAACGATGGAATAGCCTTTGGTTATACAGTATGATTCACTTATCCTCGAGTACATTGTTTATTGTCAACATAATGGCAAATAAAACAAACCTGCAGAAGAGCTGCTGTTGTGCTTTTTAGGTTATTTGTTCACACATGAAATTAACATGTCAACAGCAAAGAAAACAAACCAGGTTAATTGCTTCTCTTGTGCTAGGTTATTAGTTTGTACATGAGCATTTATCTTCGAAAAGTGTATTTGTCAACCTACATGTACAGCTCTTCCTCTTTATAACCCAGCAGTCAGGGTCCATAAACACCGACCGTGATATATACGGAACTGCGATATAATGAAAACAGCATAATATACAGAACCGTGGTATAGCGGACACTATCAAAATTTGTTAAATAATGGTGTTTTGAAAAGGAAATGAAGATACAGTACACGCATCGTGTTTATCGGAAAATCCACGTTCCCACAGTGGACCTTAATCCTTTTCACACTGTGTCCGTCACAGACTCGATATATACAGTCGTTGTGGATTGTCCATGTCGTGGCTCATAGTGGATGGATTAAGTTTTATTGCCCCAATTAGAAAGTCACAGCAATATAATTATGTAATAGTGGATGTCCACTACATCACATGAAACTTACCTGTTGGCTCAGCTACAGTACACAGAATGCTCTTTTTAAGTTGTACACAATGCCATTTAATATTCAAAGACTCGCCCACTAAAATGCATTCACATACATGTTTTGCAAGAGATGAAAGATAAATTTCTGAGCAAAGAATCATGAGACTATTTAGGTGCTTCACAAATTATACAAAGTCTAATTATAATGATTTTAATGAGAGAGAGAGAGAGAGAGAGTCTGCTTTTAAACAAACAAAAGGAAAAAGAAATCACACGTATTAGCAGGTTTCATTCCGTTATTAAAATTAAAACATGCAAGAAATGCAGTGATTTATTTTTTCATTCCCCAGTCACTTTTAAATTGTTTGCTTAGCATGTTTCCCCCACAATGAAATATACACAGTGCTATCCAATATACAACTTCTACTAGTCCAGCCTGTTTAGTACTTGCGACAATAGTATACCTATCCATGTGACACATTTTCTCAGGTAATAGACACGTGTTTACTTTTATCATAGACCCACTGTTTTTACGCAGACTCTACTAAGCATGTGATGCTGCATTCTATAATCAACAGCCTAAAAAATATACTTAGGATTGATGGTTTGGTCATCTGATGAGTTTAATATTACCAAATGGACAGGTGAAAGTGACGACAAAGTGTAATCACTTATATATTTTTGGTAGGAGATAAACTTGTATGTATTATTTTCAGTTAATGCAGATGCAATTTATCGGACACAGTACATTCTTTCAATCCACATGACAAATACTGCAAGCTGTACCCGAATGTCAAGCGAATATTGTTTATCAGTTTAGCTACTAATTTGTTACATTTTGACCCAATTATCCTTTTTAAGAAGTTGACGCGAATACAAATAAAACATTTTGATGCGAAAGAACATGGATCCAAATACGTATATATATACAGGGTTAGCAATTAGGCCAACAATGTGAAATTGCTGAAATTATGCCCATAATCTCCCAAATGGCAGTGAATCTTTGGGAAATAAAACTAAGCTTAAAGTCACGTGAACAAATTTTGGACTAGTACAATTAAAAGCAATATTACCGTATTTACCGTATATATTGGGACAGGATAAAATAAATGATTTTTTTCCTGTCCCATAACTTATGGTTAAACTTTTTATCGACTAGATCATATGTCCCAAAACTTAAGAACCGAAACAAATTGTGTTGAATTTGCCCCCCCCCCCCCGAACTTTATGTTAAAATAAGGTAGGTAAATTAAACGTTTATTTGATAATAAACTGAAATAAACTAACCTTGTACTGTTCTCATTTATTCCTCTTTTTTGTTCTTCATAAGCAATTTATGTATAAAAGACACAAACGTATCCACTAGCACATGGTCCGGTAATGTAGAGTACCGGTCGTGTGTATCGCTTATGTCAGGTAACAACATTGACACATTATTTTATTAACATGAATATAGATACACGAATCATGTTTGGTTGTCCACAGAAGTTTGAATACCGGTATATTATCAAACTTAAAATTGGATCCAGCAAAATCACAAACAATAGAAAGAGAGAGACAGAAATAACAACCGATTGCTTGAACGTACATGCAATTCACGCATGAACCGGTGTATGGTGCAAAATAACCAAGAGTGTATTATATCCAGGTTAACAATATAACAACATTTCGCAAATAAAAGTCATTATTAGGAAATACATTCACCGTGAGAGCAAATGACAATATTTTAGCTAGCATGGGATACAGAATGTATTCTTAAAGACAATTAATGACGTGTATATTATATACCCTGCAGACACCAATGCCTGTTTGTATAGGTTACGATTACAGATGGCAAACAATAGAAGACCGGGTGGTGAATAAACAGCTGGTAGCGAGCAATAAACTCATTGTTTCAACTTACCAGTAGGATATCAAATACAAAGTTTATTTTATTACAAAGCAAGCAGATCCTGGAAGCCAACTTTGGATTCTTTTAAGTGTGCAGATTTTTAATATACAAAGTCGGCAGACCAAGGGAAGCTGGCTTTGGTTTCTTTTAGCAGTATTCACAGTAATTTTGAAAATAAATTGAAACAGTGGAACAGTCGGGGTCTGTAAGTGACACTTTGAGCATACATTGTGAAATGTACTTGTATTAACGGATTTGCCACAACTGAACAGGTGTCAATTGTGCGGCATGATCACAGGAAGTTCAAATAAATTCAGTCAGCTGAATATAGGACTCTACTTTGCAGTGAACAAGTATCAACTCGGCGGCTCGATCAAAGGGTTGGGAAAACAAAGTGAGGCTGCATGTACAAGCTAAGGGATTTGCACTGGCAGATAACTGAGGAAATATTACTTGGGAATTAGATCTGGCTTATGAAAAAGGCAAATATAAATCAACTCAAAACTTTTATTGCATCAAACAGTGTTTATACAGCAAAACAAAATATAATACAAGTACGGGTTGCTCCGACTTGCACGTTTTTGTACGTAGTGCAAACATCTAGTCTCCTATATTGCCCATAGATTTATCAAATTTTGTTCTTCAAAAGTTTGCAGATAAGTGGACAAGTGTAAACAAACAACACTGACAGCGGTTTTTATTTTATTTATTTAATAAAATATAAGTTCGAGTGCATTTTTTTTACCAGCTAAGCATCGATATTATGATTTAAAAGGTGTCCCAAAACTTACGACACGAAAAAACCGATCTGTCCCAGAACTTACAGTGCACAAAAAAATTACTTTAAAAATTAATTTATGGTGTCCCAACATATATGGTGTCCCAACATATACGGTAAATACGGTAATCGAAGATTAACTGTCTGAAGATATACATGTACACAGCATATAAAAAGGGTTGGGCCAGTTAGTATGTGTGGATGGGGAAAAAATGTTTTTTCCCCATATTGCACTAGCATTTAATTTATCCTGGACATCCATCATATCATCATCATCTTTTGTGATTCAACTGAAATGCCTACTATTATGCAAACTTAGTTGTTAAATGGGTATCTGCGGTAGATACGATTGTATTTACTGTACAATCAAAATAGCCTCCAGTTTTGTACATCAGTTTGATTTTAGCTTTATCTAAGTGGAATGTCTTCTTGTTCATACTATTTCCCTTTGTTTAACTTGTATTGTCTTACACATAAGCTGAACACATTGCCCGAAATGGCTAAGCCACATGTTTGCAAAGGCTATAAAATCTATCTCTAATTGCACTGTTTGCTATTAAATATGTGGCTTCTTATTTTTCATGGTTTTAAACATGTATCCCTGGCAGAACTTTGTTAACTACTCCGAACTGGAGGCGGAAGAGGTTTTGGCTTCAAAGGTTGTAAATCCCAATTATTCCCTGTTTATCTTGAACCATTCATATTAATTCTAAGTTCGTCACAAATATTGTCACTGTGTTCACTTTGATTATTGCAGTAATACTCACTCATTCAACTTTCAATCTATTAAATTTCTGAAGCTTTCATTCGTACATGTTAATTATGACCAGATTCAACAACAGATAATAAGAAAATAAGAAAAGCAAACTAATAGCAGGTTAGTAACCCAATTTATTAAATTTATTATATAAATTCTTTCTAAATACAAAATGAATTGCTAGGCAGCAAGTTACCTATTTAATTATTTTGAATAAAGACCAGAATCAAAATGTTATTTCTAAATTTTGTCAGTAGATGAATTCCAAAATGAAGATAAACATAGCAAATTTCAAAAATGCATACTCTGTAATTACCAATGCCTGTTTCCAAGATAGCAATAAAAGCTACGGGTAACATCGATTTAAAGTTATGGTGCACAACCTCTCTCTCGTTTGCATGTAATAAACACATTTTATTACAAAGCAAAATGCATTTGTTTTACAGAAAGAATGCCTGTAGTGTAATACATCTTCCTGACTGGCCATTGAAAACCCTCCATTATAAACCGATGAATTGCAAGTGAAAAAACTATGCTACCCCTCCATACTTCAATGGCCATAACTTCACAAGTACCAGTAATTGGAATTTTTTTTTACTGAAATTTTGCACGCAGCCATAATTTACATACAGAAAAATTATGCTGTATTAGATGTACACCTGGAAAAAGTTTCATGGAAAATCGGAGATGGTCACCAGGGGATTTCTGGGTGACTTGGCATGGAATGACATTATATATAGTTTGCTTTATATACCGCTAGAAACCAGTTTTACATGATAATATCAGAACTTAACGGCTATGTGTTTCTCTGTCTAAATTCGTTCTTCAATACTAATATCTTCTTAGTTTTAAAGCTTTTGATTTTGTGACAAGAAGAAGTATTTTCATTCATTTTGAAACATCGAAGCGTGACATTGACCAGTAGCTGCTATTAACTGCCCTCGTGTTATTTTTTAAAGACTTCTACTCTATTTGCTTATTACGCTATGGCATGGGGGGAGGGAATTGTAGACTGGTAGAGAAAGAGATATGGAAGCAATGGGACATAGCTTGAAATACATACACTTGTTCTGATTTTTAGAAAAAGAAAGAACTAAGTTTAGACGTGCATCAAGGCCATTACACTTTTTTCTAAATTTAAGTTAAACGGTAGATCTCTACTTGAGAAAAAACAAAATAATTATATTTAGTTTTTCATATAACACTAGAGACTAGTTTTACTTGATAATATGAGAACTTAACATCAAATGTGTTTCTCAGTCCAAATTTGTTTTTCCCAAACTAACATCTTTTTAGTTTTAAGGTGTGTGGTTTTGTGATATTTTCATTCAATATTTAATGTACATTTTGAAACACTGAATAGCTGATACATGTAGGAACTGTCCTGACTAACTGTTGTTGACTTGAGGCAGGAAGCTACAGTAACAGGCGTAGCGGCTGACTTCCAAGTAAGAATTTCACTCCTCAGCCAGTGCCTGGTGATGCATGTAGATTCACGAAAAAAGGACAGAAAGTGACTTTTTTCCTCATTGAAATCACTTTGTTCATGACATGAATGGCCACTGATAGAGTGCAAAAGTCAATAGAGTGTACACAATTCCATGTATTTAAAGAATTGTCGTACTCTCTCATAAACAATGTTATTTTCAAAGTTTAAGGATATAAATACAGAAGAACCTTTCCATAGCATAGCTCGTGTATCTTTTTTTATTATATGATGCCATGTTATTCTTGTAGAATAAACTTCAGAAAGAATTATGACATACATGTTATAATGTTCCAGTGTTCTTGATTGTACATGTCCATTATAAATAGTATGGCGTTCGTTTGTAATTACTTTTCATGTTTTATATGTATTACTGCTTTCAATAATTTCTTCAAATTGGATCTTGGAAATAGTATGGAAATTAAAGGGAAACTATGACAAATGAATAACCAGTACACAAAGCACTTTAATGAAATATCATTTATTGAGAAAGAACATCAAAGTTACCACATGATGAAGAACAGCATGTAAATTTCCACTTCTGTATATGCTAATAGGTACATATACATGTATTCAATCAACAGGGATGTACGCTGTAGCTAAGTAATTTTGCTGATGTATGCTCTGTCATGGACAGGGGTGGGAAGATATTCAAGAAATATGAAACCTCATGTTTTCTACAATGCATGTGTTCGTCTTTATGTATCCCTAGCTAGGCCACTGTTAAATACCACAAGAAATGTTACTACTGTATAGTTTGTACATCTAAAGGTATGAAATTGACACCTGCCATGGTCATGTTTACGGTGGTGGGGTTTCTCCCATCTGTTTGTTTAGTGTGCTGACTTGCAGAGTGAATACAATAGAATCAGCAAGGGATGCCATAAAACCCACTATGGCTGCAACAAAATCTGTGATGGACTTCCACAAGATTGAGTGGATTTCCACTAGACTGGGGAGGGGGGTGAATCGACCAGACTGAGTGGACTTCCATTACTCTTAGTGGGCACTTAATCCCCTGCCACTCTGTCCATGTCCACCAGACTGAGTGGGTGATCTGTAAAACGCGATGTGTGTACTGTATGTGACTTTAAGTTTCACTTGTTTTCTTTCAACCCATATTGTTATATATTGGTATGATTTTGGTCGTGGGGTCCATAGCAGTACCATGTTATATACGAAATCCTGTTGTAACGAGGCACATTATAACATGGGAGAGCCGTATCCAGGATGACTTTTTGCGACCATTTGTGATTTTAAAAAAAAATGCTACTCTGATAATTAATACAAACTAGTACAGTTTAAATTAAAGATATAATATCTTAATACATGTAATGCTTCTTTTTAGCAATAATGTTTGCTTTTGCATGTTCATGCAGCAACCACCAGAACTACATGTCTGCTTTCTCAAGTTTTAATTACCCCTCTATAATGCTGTGATTGGATGTCAGAAGAAATCGTACATTATGTTAATGAGAACTCATGCATGGGGTAACCATTGGAACTTGTGCGATTTTGTTATTAATTTGTTTGACATTTATTGTTCTTTTCACTGCAGGGAGTACAATATCACTGAATTTCTTATGATCATTCAAAAAGTATATTGCACAAACTGCAACAGAAATAAGGACATTAATGCATCTGTAGATTCCGAGAAAGCAGTATGGAAAAAAAATAATTTGATTAATTGTGCAAAATGTAGTATTAATACAGTTTGCGAGGCATTGTCATTATGTTAATATTATCTCAAATTTGATTTGGCATTATATATCATACATTATCTTTGTTAGAACTAGGAAATGTTTATAATTAACAGAATGAACAAGTTTTTTTCAGTATCAAAAAGTAAGCAAATTGCTCCCAAATGAGATAACGATGTAGATAAATCAGTCCTTCTCTCTCTCTTTAACTCTCTGAATCTCATTAGAGTATGCTTTCAGGGGTCATAAACAGTAAACCATGGCCATATTATTGAGACCTTGTCCTCTCTGCGGTAGTGATTGGATGCGACTCCGCGAGAAAGTGTGGTGTGCAAAGCTATTCATAGTGAGACACCGCAGCAACTCAGTCAGGACGCGCAGAGATATGGTGGAGGTTTTTTCTTAATCCTTTCCACCCCCACTGCAAAGCGCGGGGAATCAAAAAATCATGTGAGCTGTACTGTATTAACCATTTACCAAGTCTGTGTAAAACTGGGTCAGGCATACAATCACTCAAGTGATAAGAAGTTAGTCAACCATTTACAAGATCACCTCATTAATATGTGTAGATCTTTAATTTTTAAAAAAATTATATATCTTGATGATATATGCCCATTTACCAAGTTTGATCAGAAAAAGAGCCACTAAATTGTTAGCAAGCTCAGCCAATCAGATGCAAAATCACCTCATTAATATGCATGCATCTTGCTCGTAAATGTATTCATCCAAGACTTCATTGATTAAAGCCAAGTCTGATCAATATTAGACCAGACATACAGTCTCTAGAATGGTATCAAGCTCAGCCAATCACATGCAAGATCACCTCAATAACATGCATGGATCCAGCGCATTATTAAACTCATGCCAGCTATTGATCATATAAACCTTTATTGAAAGTTTGATCAAAATCTGATCAAAAATATGGCTTCCAGAGTGGTAACAAAATTAGCCAATCTGATGCAAGATCACCTCATTAATATGAATGGATTTTGCTCATTAACGAACTTATCCAAGAACTTGATGATATAAGCATATATTCCATGTCTGATCAAAATTGGATCAAATATGGCCTTCAGAGCAATAAATAGGTCAGCCAATCAAATGCAAAATTACCTCATTAATACGCATGGATCTCACTCATTACTGACTACACCCAAAACCCTAATGACATAAGCCCATATTTTAAGTTTGATTAAAATTGTATCAGAAACATGGCCTCTAGAGTGGTAACAATGTCAGTCAATCAGATGCAAGATCACCTCATTATTATGTGTGGATCTTGCTCAATATGTGTGGATCTTGTTCAATATGTGTGGATCTTGCTCAATATGAGTGGATCTTGCTCACTCTGGAACTCATCTGAGATCCTGATGATATATGCATATATATTCTAAGTTGGATCAAAATTGGATCAGAAACATGCATTGAAGAGTGGTAACAAGCAATTATTGACAGACGGACGAATGACACAAGATAGATGGAGTGCAATACCATAAGCTCACTTAGCATTACAGCCAGATGGGTGAGCTAATAAGCAAATGAGAATTAGCTTTGCTCTTATTGTTCACAACCAGCCATTATTCAAGTCATTTTCAAGCTAAAATTAAGGAATGTATAACATAAGTTCACATTGGCTCTTTGATGAACATCCAGATAGTGTTTTACATACAAGTTAGTGTAAACAAAAAGTCTAACTGTCCATCAAAGAAACATGAAATATGTGAAATTTATTACATATGAAGAAATATCTTGACTTATCTTGGGCAAAGTGTAAGAATTCCTGATAATGCTGGAAATGTTAAGGACTAATTAAATGTACCTCATAAACATTTGGGTGCCACATTTTGGTCTGGAAGCGAACAGTTGGAGGCGAGTATGGATAATCATGTGGAAATTTCATATGAGCCTGTAATTGGAAAACAAAATAAATATTAAATATGCTATTTTTACAATATATTATGATAGAATGTTTTTAATACCTATTCTACCCTCCCTGCTGATGCTATTAGTCAGTCCAGTACATCATGGGACAGGGGTAGAAAAATCTATTGCACAGGACAACTGAAAATTAATACCACACAACCATTATTTTTCCCAGTGTGAAAGACCATTCTGGCAACCAAAAAATATTATGTGATAATGTTACAAATTATGATGAAGTTTTATATATTTTCCAGCAATAAACATTTGATCAATAAATTGTCCTTCGAGGTAAATACAGTAGGGTGCTCAAATTATCTCCATATATTCTGTAGGTCTAGTTGGATGATTGTTATCAGTAAGAGGCCAAACTAATCCACAGGTGTTGATTACTCATTCTCTGATTAAGAAATCAATAACAGACTACTGACCCCTTAGAGCAATATCTTTAAGAATCAAATCTTTTTGCATATGTTTTCCTTTGTCAACACACTTACATACCACAGAGATTTCTTTCATCTTTGGCTTGACACTGAATACATATGATTTAGTCAATGTTCTCCCTAGGGCCATTTACCATCATGGTCCTGATACGCTATCATTTCAACCCACAAAGCTTTGGAACCCACCAATATGCTATGCACCAGTGCTAATATGCTTTTATGTTTCCCTGATGTCCTTTAAAAAACATTCTGTTAAATAAATATTGTCACCTAATTCAAAGCCCTATCACTTGAATTACACCTTTTCTTACTGCTTCTTGGGTATGTAATCAAGATAATCCAGTATAATTACCCACTTGCTTTGCCATTATCTTTTGTACCTGCCTTGGCCCAACTGCCGGTGCATAACCTTTGATGCTGGTTCAGTCTTTGCACTCACATAGTCACATGATCTGCCTTTGTTGATAGAGTCTACTGGTAGTGTATGTTATATTTCAGTAATTTCAACTACCAGCTCAAAAGGTATCAGGGTTCTCCATAGAAGTTTTAAAGTTGCAGCCAAGGACTCCTTCCTTTGAAAAAGTTGCTGTCCCAGCCCAAAACTAAGAGTCCCAATAACGAAACTTTTTTAACTGAGGACTCAGCTGTTGGAATGTGTCCAAAATGAAAAGTATATGTAATTTTATGCGAATTTTGGCATCCCAGAGAACCCTGGGTATGACACATATTACTTTTCAAGTTAGAAAAATCTTCATTGCTCATTCAGTAAAATGCACATGCCATCATAAAAAAAAACAAAAAATCACCCAGTGCCTGGCTAGCACCATGTTGACCTGCAGAGTTAGCTGCATTTCTACCATGATGGAAAAGAAAGATCCTAAGAAATGAAAGTCAGCGTTCAACACTGAATGGAAGTTTTATTATTCTTGAGTGGAAATTGTTTGATTGGATGGTAAGTTTTCCATATTGCTAACTTTTGGTTTAGGTCTTAGCAATGGGTGAGGTGGGTGGGGGTGAGATTGCATAAAATTCCTAGGGCACTATTACAATCTATTATATTTTTTATTATACAGTAAAACCTGTGTTGAGATACCACTGCTATTAGAGACCACCTGTCTTGAAAGACCAGGTTCTCCATGCACAGTTTTAATGATTATCTAGCATTATGACCTGTCATCAGAGACCATCTGTCTTGAGAGACCATTATTTTTTGTCAGAAGGAGTGGTCTTTCAAGATAGAACCTGTGGTTTTTACTGATTTCACCCAGCACACATTAATATGTCTCTCTTTCTCTCTAACTTTCACTCATGGACACAAACAGTTACTTCACAATTGTTTATACATTATATTGCTAATATATAAGACAAACTGAAGAAATACAATTGGTCACATGAACATCAGATCAAGTGTGCAATGCAAAACTATGTTAACATACTGTACAAGGACAGCTGTACAGGTAACAAATGTACATGTGGCATAGTTTTGTTCTCAATTATCAGCACAATTACACTTGATCAGATTTCCTTTTAGGCTGAGCCCTTGCACCAATGAGCCTTACTTTTTATCTCTGGTGCAAGAAAGTTCCCAGTATGCAGTCTTTCCAGAATCCCTTTATGAAAAAGTAGGGATTATGCAATAATTTGTGAAAAGGAGCAATGGGGGCTACTTTTCAAAATAAACTAGGGAAAAAGTATGGTAAATACTGATATTTTATAAAGAGAAATAATATAAAATGTATGTAAATTACTGAAAGATGATAAATGGTCCTACTCGCACACAAGCCATCTCTTTAGTCCAGGAGGCCTCACCCTTCATAAACACCCAACTCCATTTCACAGAACTGTGTATACAAAGTTGCCATAGTATTTTAATGTAAATATAGTATGGGTCCCATTGCCACATACAGCATTACCCATGGTGTATGTTTTAGTTCTGTCAGACAATTGTGACATATCTAGTTCTACTCACTTGGCTGACCAACTTAATGTGCCATGTCCAAAGTGCCTGAGGTAGGAACTTGCCTCATGTTTTCCATCTTCAGTTTTCACCACATCAGGGCTGAGCAAATTTTTTTTTAACCACTAGTCCAGGACAAGTGGTTTCAGAAAATTCACTAGTCCAACCTTGCTCTTCACTAGTCCCACCTTACTCTTCACTAGTCCCACCTTACTTTTCACTGGTCCCAAAATGGTAATAACTTGCCAAGATTTGATGAGATGTATGTACTTAATCCATAGAGAAAACAAACGAAATAATATACAACATAATTATTTCTTAAAAGAATTTAATTTTTCAAAAACATTGGTTGTTATACATTTGGCTTCTTCAGGTTCATGTATATATGTTTTAGCTGATGGATTTGAAAAAATGTCCATGTACATGTCTGTCACCAGCACCAGCACTAAGCCAGCAGTTGATAGCTGCGTCTGGGTTAAAGTCCTCAAGCTCGGGTCCATTTGCGGAAATGTTCATTAGCATTTGTAAACTCTTTTGGTTTAAGGAATTTTATCTTTTAAATACGAACAGAGACAGCTCATTATTTAGCGTAATTGTTTTGCTTCAAACGCATTATCGCACGTGGAAGTTAATCATCTGTATAATCAATTAAAAATTAAAGAATCATTACTGACATTTAATCAGTTCACAAATGAAACCAACACTGATGTCGGTAAAGTACCTTTCATTAATTTAATTACACTGACTCGCTGGATAAAAATCATAGTGAGCCACTCGTGATGATCTGGCTTGAGTAAACTCAATGCAACAAAGCCGCTTAAAACACTGCTAATTGATCATATGGCTTTCTTTTGTTTGACGTGTTTTGATTTGCCGATAATTTGGTCGCTTAGCCCAATATGCAGTCAAGCGGTAACAGGATGTAAATGTATACACGAAGAGGGGTAGAATCAAGTATTCAGTATGCCCAGAGGGCATGATTGGCCAAATAAAGGTAGATATAGTGATTAAAGCAAGAAAATAAGGACTAGCCCGACTTTTTTTTAAAAAGCACTTGTCCCGGACTAGTGACTTGGAAAATTTTACTTGCCCGACTTCAAAAATGAATAGTCCGGGATGTCGAGCTATGGGATTTGCTCAGCCCTGCACATACAACTATATAGAGTACTAATTTTCTGCATATAGTGACACTGCATGGATGCTTTGTCAGGATGATGTTGTCCTCATGCTGCAATCTTTCAGCGGTAGAGCTGACTCTGGTAAAGTTGGTGGAACAGTGGTGTTGGCCCAACTCAATGTCTGAGGGGTCAAGGATTCCTGTTCCAACCTGAACCTGCATGGAAGTAAGGTTCCCAATGGATCCTTCAGCAGACGGGAAAGGAATGTAATATATGGGACCATTTCTTGTGTATACCCTATAAAAGTGAAATCGGGCAACATCATATCCGTTTTTGGATGGTGTATCATCATAATTTCATTTTTGTTATATGAATGACATTGTGTCACAATGTAAAATCCATTGATGGACAGTATATTTTCATATATTCATATGTTTTGTGAATACAATTTCATAAATTCACATTTCATATGTGAATATCATTGCTTCATGACGTCAACACAGGCTTACAATTGTATTAAATGAACACAAGTTTCATATCTGCCAAAGTGAACAAGCAATTTCACATGTTTTGGTAACAGTACAGTGTAATCCATGTTTGTTTTTTTAGAACCAAGATAAGTGCTTTGACATGGGTAAACAAACAAATAATCAAATACCACCCCCACCCCCAAGTCAAAATCTCTGGAGGGACGTGTGGGGCTCAATGACTTATGTCCGGGGCGGTACACTGGAATACAATTTAAAGAACTGTGATGGACCCCACTGGTGATAATGCCATCACCTAGAATTTAAACAAAGAACTGTACTGGAGTATAATCTGAATAGCTGTGATGGACCTCACTGGCTATAATGACATCACCCTGAATGTAAACAAAGAAAACGTCAACCAATGCCCACCATACCTTCTAAATATAAAATTCACTGGGATGTACTAGAAACAGCACAAATTGCTGGTCAAAAAATTAATATGAGTGAAAATATATTTAAACCTTAAAATATCCTCCTTCGTAAAGAGTGCCTGGAGGTCCAAATATTGCAACTTCCCACTCGAAAAGGTTGTCATCGTTTGTCAACTTCACTTGAAAACCTTCCACTGGTTCTTCGTTCAGTTTCTTAAGTTCTAGCTGCAAGGCCTTTACAGCCGAGCTTGTAGGGCTTTGAGCCATTCTTTGAATCTCTGTTCTATCAGATATTCCGTGGAATAGTTTCCTGATGGAGAAGAAAATTAGAAATTAAAAGGGTAGAAGAACTGCTTTTTGTTTCTAACCCAACTCAATATGGCGAACACTTCTATGACGTCATGATATTTCTGTTGCTAAAGTCGCAAAAGGAAACATATTTTTATACAATTTAAATTATTAGTACATATCAATAAAAGCTAAATAATGATTTATCTAAACATTTAGATACGTTCAAAAACACAAGTTTATTTCGATTGTCAGTTTTACCGACAACCGTCATACGTCGTTTCACTTCCGCCTTGAAAAAGATGTTAATGAAGCAAATTTGAGGATGGCTTGCTTAAGCCTTACAATCGAGGAGGAACGGGTAAAAGCGGTTATGTTGCGATAAAATGCTTTAAAAAAGAAAAATCTTAGGATTATTTGATATGAATTCATGATCTGTTGCATTAATTTTGCTCAAGGTAAAGATGTGTTTGTCTTGAGGAAGCAGACAAAGTGGTTAGTCATTCGGCATAATGAGGATACTATATTAAACTACGCTCAACATAAGCATATGCCCGCGTGTTTTCGTTTTGTTTTGTTTTGTTTTTTCCTATTTTGATTGAAAACCATAATTCGAGTTTCGAAATGAGTAACGAATCGTCAAATTAGAGATAAGCAGGCGTACTAATTAACATGGCAACTTCTTTAAAATCTAAGATTTTCTTTTTTAAAAGATTAATTACTGTTACGTAGTGATGGACAGAATTCGATATGATAAAATAGTGTTACCTCTGTAATGGACATTAATATTTCCAGAAATAGTCAACAAAACTTAAAGCTGATGCTTATGTCATTTACAATCAATAATTGTAGAGTGATAACATTGATATCTATTTAATTGATCACAAGTAAAATAAATTTAAAAACTTAAAAATGTTAAGGACAGGGCTCAGAAAAACGACTTGGCCAAGTAGATGCTGATTCACACCTCAAGAATAAATCTGAGTTCATTTTCTGCCTTTAACAAGTATCGAAGTTCAACATAGCTTAACATTTATTTAGTGTGCAGCAGTTATAGAGTGTGCCTAATTTGCCTCCTTGTTGTTGGTATATAACATGTGGTAAGGAAACCAAACTTTTTTATTTTTTGTTTTTACACAGATGTCAGATGGAAGCATAATGCTTGATACGAAAAGCATACTAAAAGCTAAAATGGGTACAAAAAATAACATTATGTTGCTGTTTCATATCAAGCCCTTGATTTCATAGTGGTCTTTGCATTTACAGTGATTTTTTTTCAATAATTTAGGCATCATTTTGATGTGAAGAAAGTTTCCCTTTCAATGAAGAGACAGAGAATGTCAAAATGTTGTAATTTTCTCTATGGTCAGACAAAGTTAAAGTACAGTTCATGTTATTTTTCGTTAGTCCACGCTTCGCAGCGTGGGACTTAATCCCCACCATGTTTGCTCCGCGATAATGCTCCACAGTGGATCCACGCTCGCTCCGCAGTAATTCTCCACAGTGGAGGGGTAAATACCTACAAATCATCACCGCACCTCGGCAGGCATGCCATTGACAACTCCACTGGGGAGGGTGTAGGTATTCATTACTGATTTACATTTGAATAGCTAATGAATGAAGACCACACATGGAAAGACTGAGACATCAAAAGTGATTTACAATTGGATACCATTTGAAGAATCAGTCATCTTTTTGTCGATTGTATATTTGGACAATTAACAAATAATATCAAAAGTCGTGTATATTCAGTACTTGTGTTTAGAAAAAGTTGAGTGCCTTATATTGCAATAGTTTTATGTTTTTACTTTATTCAGAGAAATCTGAACAAACTTATGCACTGAGTTGACAAGAGGCATACCTTTCATCTTCTCTTGAACAACATAAATTTATCCTATTGTTACAAAGGAAAAGTAATCCTCTGAGATACGGACAATCAAACTCCAAATGACGACCACTTTTGTTGAAAATACAAGAAAAAAATCAACATAAAACTGAATTTACTCTGAAATGTGAACATTGTGTTTAGTTCTTAAGCAGTAATGGCACAGTCACGAGGCTGAATATACACAACTTTGAACTAGTTAAATTCTGACTAAATGTGTACTATAAGGGACTGACCATTTTATTTATCGGGCTAGAATGATCTTTCTGACCGGGAAGTGTTTCTTTCATTACAAGATAAATTTGTTTCAAGTAAAAGAAGGAATGGAATCAGGTCTTTTTAAACAACAAATCAGAGCAAGACAATTGTTTTCAAGCGTTTATACCCCCCCCCCCCCCCATTTAGAACATTAAATGGTCTCTTCCTTATAGAGATTTGACTTCACTGGAGATGTTCTATAGAAATCAAGGTAGTGACCATTGTCAGCACTGTTATAAAATATTGGTACAGGTTAGCATCAAAAGAGGATGTCAATTTCAGCTTGGGAAAGGTGTGTTTGTATTACATGAAGCCATCTGACAGCTCCAATTATGGTCCTGCATTTAACAATGGAAGTTTGATAATTGTCCGTAATTAATCTTAATTAGACTTTTATTGCTGGAATGAATAATAATGTGGAAAATTGTTAAATCTCAGCTGTTCAGAAATTTTAATTTTTGAACAAATTTTGGGCCTACTGCTTTGATGTATTGGCTCCACAGCTATGCTATTATTTGCTCTTTGTTTTAAAGGGAAAAATATAAAAACCACGATTTTTATCATCATGGACAAATAATAAGGAAATGATCAGTCAGTGACCTAATCATAATATAGATTCCATGTATAAAGTTGTATGGTTCGGTTTCAACAGTATTTATTTCAAACATCATCACAGAAAGTACATAAAATATCACATTAAGAGAGACAGAGGATTGATCATCAAGATTAAAATTTGTTTTTCGAATAATATTTATTAAAGAAAACATCTTTCCATATAATTCATAACAATGCAATATCTGGGGATTCAGTAGAAAGCTGGAAGCTTATTAAGAACTGAATCACAACAGCATTCTAACAATTAGTATTTCTCTACTGACACTAAGGAGAAATATAACCAAACATAAATATATACATGATTAATTAGAGTATATGTAATTATTGCAGAGATCATATAATAGACTAAAGATAGAATAGATAGGTATGGTTGTGATCTGTATATTAATCTGAAAAGCGTTTCATAATTTTACGAAGGTTTGCACTGCCATAAATATATGCATATTAATTTCATCAGAGTACATGGAATTGCCAAATAATAATGTCTTAATTGTATGTCAGAATGGTAAAGTGTAAAGAAGATGATGTTTTCTAATAGAAAGTGTTTAGCTATTTGGATAAGTACGCATCAACAGTACCTGTTGCTGGAAACATAATTTAAGAATAAATCGTTATTTAAGCTACTGCATTTGGTTCCCGTGTTGTATGCTGGACTTAGCCTACCCGAGTGTAGAATATGAAGCAATAATATGTTTATCCTGGTTCAGGTAAGTTTATAAATTTTTTATAGATGTGTTATTTATTATTTCTGTTGATAACGTGTTCCACAGTTGAATTAAAGAAGGCAGGAGTGAATTTTGATCCAAATTAGTATTCTATGGTCAAGTGGTGTAGGTCTCATTGTTAATAACAAAAGGTCAGATAACATCATTGTAAGTAGTATGGAGTAAGACCATGGTCTTTTTTTAAACAACTAACCTTATTTTGAGCTCCCTTCTCGTTGATAAATTATCTTTACTTAGTGATATAACTGTTGCAAGAAATTCAAGACAATAAACAGATAAATGCAAAAATTTGATACAAGCTGTATCTTTTGCATTTTGTGGTGAAGATGACAGGTTACATCTTAATTGCGATTTGCTTAATTCTTGAATCTGAAGGTTCCATTTCAGATCACTAGTAATTGTGACCTCTAAAGACTTTATTTGAATGAGATTTTCTAAAGAGGTATGCTCCTAAGAATATGACTCACTGGTTTTTATAGCGTTTCTTTCTTGTTTTTTTCCATTATGTTGCATTTTCTAGGTTGGAATCATATGCCCCATTTTCATGCCACTGTCCTAGTTTATTAATGTCAGTTTTGTAGTATCTTGGTATCCTGCGGGGTGTTGATTGGTCTGTAGCATACACAGTCATCTGCAAAGAGGCAAATTTCTGCATCAGTTTGAATCATGATGTCATTGATGGGCAAGGAGAAAAGCAGTGGTCTAAGTAATGTGCCTTGAGATACTCCAGAGGCTACTTTGGACCAACCAGATTTGGAACCATTTACCATCATGCATTGTTCTCAAAAACATTTTTAAAAAGTCTATCTAGCCTTCAGTTCCATAATTAAATAATTTACTCTATAACAATTTGTGGGGGACTGTGTCAAAAGCTTTTTCAAAGTCTAATACAAAAATATCTACTTGGTCACCTTTATTTAAATGTTTAGTCCAGTCAGTGACACAGCACAGTTGTGTTTCACAACTGTGTAATTTCTGGAGGGCATGTTGTTCATCAGATATGATAGAAAAGTTATCCAAGTATCTAAGTGCTTGATGTTAGAACAGACAACATACTCAAGCACTTAATACAAAACACTGTTGAGTGAGATTGGACTGTAATTACTGACCATTGTGTGATCGCCTTATTTGAACAGTGGGCATATATTTGCTACATACCAATCCTTTGGGATGTTGCAAATGTCCAGAGATTTATTGAACAAGGTGTGTAAGCACTGGTGCCAACTCGGAAGATAGTTCCTTGAGTAGTTTTGGATGTATATCATCAGGACCACAATCTTAGGAAGGGTTTAATCCATTTAGCAACTTTTGAACTTCTAAACATGTTACTATTATATTCATTTTTGGTACTTTTAGAAATATACATGGTGAATCCATGTCACTGAAGTGGGTAAAAACACTGCAGAATTGGATGTTCAGTGTTGCAGCTTTCTCTACATCTGTTTCTACTAATTTGGTATCTGTCTTAAATGGAGGAATCCATGGGAATAATTTTTCTGGCTGTTGATGTATTTCCAGAAGTATTATCAAATCTGAGATTTGGGTTCTAATCAAAGTTCACTTTTTACACCGTACCTATGAGGAACTATCTCCATTCATATGGAAATAAATTGCCCCAATTGTGTTGTTTCAAAATTAAGTAACATGGGCAACTTATAATAACTATGAACTTTTGGAAAACTTTTTCAGATTTAACATGATTTTTTTTTTACAGTACCATATTTGGTTCATAGTGAAAATTGTTTGAAAGACCGAATTTATAATGGTGTGAATTTGTACATGTTATAGTATAACTGTCAAAGCTGACAAACCATCAACTAACCAGGCCACTTTATAGTCTGTCCAACTTAGCACATCCGACATTATTAAGTAATAAATCAAATAGACCCTGACTTAAGAGTTGACAGTGGTACAGTACAGCTCACACGACTTTTCGTTTCTCCATGCATATATGGTGGAGAGAGTGTGGAGATGATTAAGAAAATGTCCCTCCAACATCTCCCCACATGTCTTAATGATGTTGCCATGGCTTCTCACAGAGAATATTTCTGCACACCACACTTTCTCATGAAGTCGCATCTGACCACCACCAAGAAGTGGACCTGGTGTCAATAAAGTGAGCATGATTTACTTTTTATGACACCTGCAAGCATGTGCTAAGGAGTTAAATTGAGAGAGAGCACTGTGGGGCACTGAGTTCTCTACGTTGTTGCCCATATAAATGAACTGACACATTTTAAAAATATTTGTATTATTCTTCCAGATCAGATTTTATATAACATCAACATTATCAGCTAAATGTCAAATGAAAATACAGTGTATCAAATTATCAAATTCTTTTATGAGAGTTAGAGTCAATGTGCTCATGACTGCAGAAGATGTGTAAATCCATACTCATAGTTTCATAATACATGCATTTTTTCCTCCACCAAAGCTATATAAACAGTGCCGTATATTTGATGAGGAAGTTTCATATGCAGCCACAATTTAAATTCTTTTTTTTTTAAATGTGTGATCAAATTAGTAAAACACGAATCACTTCACAAGTATGTCTTTCTGAAACAGATACAT
This sequence comes from Margaritifera margaritifera, assembly GCA_029931535.1. Lineage (NCBI taxonomy): Eukaryota > Metazoa > Mollusca > Bivalvia > Unionida > Margaritiferidae > Margaritifera > Margaritifera margaritifera. The sequence continues at coordinate 1,366,626 of JAQPZY010001381.1, read as the reverse complement.
TGACATTAAAGTTCCATTTTTGAAAACATTCTTAGCTACATGTATATTAATATATTTACACATTTTTAAAAAAAATAAAATAAACCATAGGCTCAATTTACAACATGGGGGAGAGAGAAAGAGAGTAGGTAGTGAGCGGTTGCTGAAAAATTCATTGCAGGGCACTGAGTTTTTTCTAAAAGTGAATGTCATTATTTTAAATTAATCATGATTGTGAAAAGATGTGAAATTAAACTGCAAGAGTAACTGAGAAGGTGAGAACAAATAGTGAATGAAAGGACTAAAGTTGGGGGCTAAAGGATTGTTAAACTTTCAGATATGTACACTGATTTCTGATATTATAACTAACTGTTATATAGTTTCAATACAAGGGTTGTTTATTAACCATTTGCTCATTCAACATGTAGATTGATGTCTTTCTTAATATAATGATAACTCAGATTTGATAGTCAAGTATTGTTAATAGAATGGTCTTTTTTAGAGATATTTTAAAAATGAGATATTTTGGCTCACTCATAATACATGTTACTCAGTAAAAATGTGAAAATGATTTAAAAATTATCCTGCCTTCAGAAATGGTACAAATTGAAAGCATGGCCAACTTACGAATGTGGTGAATGCCTACACTAAGGTTTGTCAGCTAGAACTCGTTGGTTTTCTAGACACCTGCTAATGAGGTGCAGAGGTAACAGTTTATTGTATGAAGCGAATAACTTCCTCTATATCAACTGCTGGGGGAAAAGGTTGGCATGTTTCGGCCTAAATATCTTGTATCAACTGACTTTAAGTTTGAAACGTGCATGAAATTTATGAGAAACTTTTGTGTGCAGCTATGAATATTTTTTGTGGCACAGAGGTTTATGTGCACTGAAATGTAAATAGAGCCATGGTGGCTGAGTGGTTAGAGTGCCAGACTACTGACTCAGTGGTTAGAGTGCCAGGCTACTGACTCACTTGTTAAAGTACCAGACTACTGACTCAGTGGTTAGAGTGCCAGACTACTGACTCAGTGGTTAGAGTGCCAGGCTACTGACTCAGTGGTTAGAGTGCCAGACTACTGATTCAGTGGTTAGAGTGCCAGACTACTGACTCAGTGGGTGCAAGTTTGAATATTGCTATCAGATCAGTCCTGACTATGTCAGCTACCATGCTATGTCCCTGGGCAAATTGCTGTACTCCAATTACCTTGACACCAATTCCCTTCACATGTAGAACATCAAACCCAACCAAACCTGAAATGTAAATAAGTTTGGTTTACATAAATTCAAAAGCTGAGCTCTGCACTTTATTTTTGTTCATTACTTTAATACCATAAAACATATGACTACAATTCAACTCTTTTTTTTTTGTTTTGCTTAGTGTAGGGGGTGGGGTGGGCATCTTTTTTAAGAATAGAGTATAATAATTTCAGCAGCTTTTTTCTTTTATACATTATTTCTACAATTGATTTTAAAACACATATTGACTCAATCAAGTACAACACATTACAGCCTTCTTCTTCATGCTTATTTTGTATATTATCCAGATACATTTATGCATAAGCAGAAAAACTTAAAACAACAATGGAAAGGGTAGATGGCAAAGTTTATCCAAAGTATATATAAAAAAGGTAGTCATTGTGGTGAAAGTGTTTGCGAACAAAAACTGGCATGATGGTCAGTGGAAACTCTAAAATCATGTCTACTTGTGGGACTTCCCTACCTTTTGTGTTTTCTTCAATGAAATTGTCATGTTATAGGTTTGAAGTATACAAGGAGATGAAATTAGACATATATCCAATACAGACCCTGGATCATACCTCTGGGGTAGGGGACTCGATCCGCACACCAGGGCTCGAAATTAGCGATAGTCCGCTAGCCCGAGGCTAGTAGATATCCTGTCGGACTAGTGACTTTCATAATGTTAATAGTCCGATGGGCTAGTAAGTTTCGGTTATCAACAGTCAGAGTTTGTTTACGCCTCTCCCTAATAAAGACTTGACTTCAGCAGATGTTCTGTAGAATCAAGGCAGTGACCATTGTAAACACAGTCACAAAATGTTATCATCAAAAGATGAAGTCAATTTCTGCCTTGGAAAGGTGCGTTTCTATAACAAGAAGCCATCTGATTTGCGTATTTTGCTTAACAGTGCCAATTATGGTCCTGTCATTAACAGTGGAAGTTTGGTAATTGATCCTAATTAATCTGATAACGTATGAAATGAAAAATGACGTGGAAATAGTCAAATGTTAGTTGTTAAGAGATTTTTATTTCCAACAAATTTATGGCATTCTACAACTTTATATGCAGAAAGTTATTTAGATTTAAAATCTCTCCCCTCAACCATAAATAAAAACAATTTTGTTTCTTGTGTTTCTTTTGGATCATCTGATTGCAACACACGCTGTTATAGAGGGGCTGAACTTCACTATATTATACATGGATAGTGAAGGGATCGTACTTATGTTTTACTCGTTTCTTTTTCTCTTCATGTTTCTATTGCATATTATATATAATATATAAAATTGAGATTAACCTGTTTTAAAGCATCTCTCTCTCTCTCACACACACACACGCATACAACATGGAATCCAAATCATCATAATGTTCTGTAAGAGTTTACGTATTCCCAGATTGCCAAGCTTTCTGCAGTTAGCGACCTCATCGTTCACACCAAGCCATAAAGATGTGTCCTCCATGAAAGATTTTTAATGATTCTTATAATGTTTAGAAGAATTTTTCACCAACGTTAACATTTAAAAAGTAGCGCTAGAATGTTCATTAATTATAACCAAATTTTACTTTTTTAATGCACGACATGATGACATTTTTAGGAAATATTCAGAAAATAAAAAAATTTGACCATTTATAAATCTACACAGACATAAATTAGGAAAAGTTCATAAAAGTAAGAAAATTAATACGAAATCTGTATTAGACGTAGCATCATGGAGTAGAAAGCATGAACGAATATTCCTACCATTGGGCGCGAACTCCCGACCTCGTGTTCCAAAGTCAAGTATGTGTGCGTTTGCATGTGTGTGCATGCTGGTATCACACTTTATCCACTCGACCACAGTAACAAACTACAAAGTGCTATACCACACACAGAAACACGACAAAAACTATTCAAAGAAATTACTTTGCATGTTTGTTTGTTTACCGGTAATTTGTTTTTTTTTGGCTTGCTAGCCAAACGCTCCAACAGTCACAAACGGGAAACTGCATATTTTACATTTGCATCGAAATAATTATAAGAATTAGATCAATGTTACGATTACGTTATTGACACATCATTTCCATATAACTACTTTTTTCTATGTTGATAAAAATAGTTTTTATATTTTTCCCTTACAAGAACGAACAAATAATTGAATACATGTGGAGATATCCAAGCAGAATGCCATACATTTGTTGGGAATTAAAATCTCTCAGCATCTTAGACTTGAAAATTTTCCACCTTGTTATTAATTTCAACAATACATTGAGGTCCGATTAATTAGGAACAATTACCAAACTTCTGCTGTTAATGATGAGACCATAATTGGAGCTGTTAAGTACAAGGCGCCGAGTCAGATGGCTTCGTTTTATGGGAACACACCTTTTCCAAGCTGAAACTAACATTATCTTCTGACGCTAATATTTTATAACAGTGTTTACAATAGCCACTGCTTTGATCCTGCAGAACATCCGCTGAAGTCAAGTCTTTATTAGGGGGACGCCATTTAATTTTAAGGGGGGGGGGGGCATGCTTTGAAACATGTTTCTTGCTCTGATTTTGTTATATAAAGGACACTGTGCCGTTCCTTTTCTTACTTTAAATAGCTATACTGTAACATCTTGTATTTCAAAATGAGGCACAATTCCCTCCTTGCAAGTCAGGAAAATGAGGCATTTTATAGAAGGTGTTCAGCCACCGGAAAAAAAGCAGAAGTTGAATGAAAATGACATAAAAGAGAGGAATAATTCTTGTGAAAAGCGTAATCGAACGTTTCAGAACACATGGACAAAAGACAGGGAATGGCTGAATTATGATGAGGAGAAGAACGTTATGCGGTGTAATTGGTGTACGGAATTCGCAAAAACAAACACAGAAAACATCCAGTTTTGTTGCGGGTTGTTCGAACTTTAAAATTGAATCGGTAAACGCACATGAAAGCTGTGGGCAACACAAAAAGAGTTCAGAGAGAAGAGCAGCTATGAGTGTGTGACATTGTTTTGTGGACAGGACTAGTAAAGATTTGGCAGGACTAGTAAATTTCTCAGTATACTAGTCCTTCTGGCTACAAAGAAATTTGTGTTAAATTCGAGCCCTGCACACTATAACCATGTATATATTTAATGGCCATGCACTTGTACATTCGTTACAAGTCTTGGGTACTTCCTCTTCAGTAGGGGACTTGCCCTTGGCTCATAACTTGAAAACTATCAAGATCCCCACTTAGTAACCATATATACATTAGACTGAACATGAAGTGACAAATTACATGTTTAAGGTGTTGCAACACTGACACTCCAGATCAATCCAGGCCCCCAGTAGCATACCATCTGTACTTGCTTATAAGTTGAATCTAACTGCAAACGCATGGACCCAAATCTGCCATTGCATAATGCACTGACAGATCTGGGTCTGCAATTTGTTAGGAGTAATCAGTAGAACAAACAACATAGACCCTGATCTGCTGGCACATTATGTGACAGCAGATCAAAGTCTCTGTTGTTTGCATTTGGACTCGACTTATAAGAGAATATATATGGTAGTTTGGAAGTGCAGGGATATGCAGTGGCATGCTATTGACCTAATTCTGGTTTTATATATAGGTGGTCCAAACCTTCCTGGATAAGGTAAACAAAGATCGCAGACAGAAAAATGAGCCACCAATAGCATGGAACACAGGTTTGAAGTTTGTGTCGGCTCGTAAATTCATCCTCCAAAGAGCTGTGGACCTCTATGCTACTCATCAGGTATAATGCTGTCCAAATACATTTTAAGTTTTTGCATTTGTTTTTGGCAGTGACTTTTATGTCATGGCCTGTCCATCCATCTGGCTATCCATTAGCACAAATATTTCATTGCTACTTTTCCTAAACAACTGAGAGGGTTTCCATGAAACTTTATCTATAGATTCATTCCAGGGTCTAGCTGGCCCAAAATTAAAATTGTGCCCCTCAAAAATTAAAATCTTATTGCTCCTTCTTTTCAACTGATGGTCATATTGACATAGGGTTTTCACTAAAAGACTTGTGATGTCTAGTTGGTCCTAAATAAAAATGGTGCAGATCTGAAGTCCAATATGGCCACCACAGCAGTCATCTTGGAAATCTTTTTATTGCAACTCCTCCTGAATAGATAGTTATATTGACATGGTGTTTTCACCAAAAGACTTTTAATGTCCAGTTGGTCTTAAATGAACATAGTGTTGATCTGGCATCCATTATGGCCACCACAAAGTGACCATCTTGAAAATCTTGTTATCGCTACCCCTACATGGATGGTCATATCAACATGGCTTGTCACTGAAAGACTTCTTATGGTGTCTATTTGGGTTAAATGAAAATGATGCTGATCTGGGGTCTAATATGGCAGCTTGAAAATCTTGTTATCACTACTTCTAAATGAACGGTCATATCATCATGGGGTTTTCACTAGAAAGACTTCTTATAGCATTGTTGTCGATCCAAATTAAATGGTTCTGATCTGATGCCCAGTATGTGGCTATCTTAAAAATCTTGTTTTCGCTACTTCTTTTAAATTGACAGTCACTTTGACATAGGGTTTTGTCTGCTTGGTCCTAAATGAAAATAACTAACCCTCAATATGGCCACCATGGTGGCTATCTTGAAAATATTGTTTTCTCTACCCCTCTCAAATGGATGACCATAGCAACATGGGGTTTTCACCAATAGACTTCTTATGATACCTAGTTGTTCCTAAATGAAAATGGTGCCATTTGTATACCCAGTATGGCTGTTGTGAAAGTCTTCCTGTCACTACTCCCTCTGAACGGATGATCATTATGATGTGGGGTTTTCACCAATAGACTTCTTATGATACCTAGTTGTTCCTAAATGAAAATGGTGCCATTTGTATACCCAGTATGTCTGCCATGATGGCTGTTGTGAAAGTCTTCCTGTCACTACTCCCTTTGAACGGATGATCATTATGATGTGGGGTTTTCACCAAAAGACTTCTAATGATGTCTACTTTGTCCTAAATGAAATTGGTGCAAATCTGACATCTAGTATGTCCACCACAGCAATTATTTTCAAAATCTTGTTATCGCTGAAGAATATCAGAGATGGTTTCAACACTCAGCAGTTAAAAGGAAGAAATGGTCTTATCTTGAATTACTGGAAATTCTTTTAGCCCAGTAGAGCATCAGTCCCTTCAAGGGACTCTTGGTTAATGGTATAATAACTTGATGAGTAATCAACAACTGGTGTTTTACTGGCTGTGCAAGTTTAATAGTATTAAAATACATAAAATACTCATCATACTTTATGAAAATATGGTGAATCTTAAAAACTGCTGCATAACTCAGTTAATAACATTAGACACTAACCTTGAATCTACCTGTTTCTCACTACTACTCATTGATGCAAATCATCTCATCTGACAGCATTTTCAGGTGAAATATTGGTTGACTTGAATTAAACTCTTCATAGCTTTTTTGTTTAAAACTTCTTTAGCAATACAGTACAGACTGTATTTGGTTTGGAAGTGAATAAGTTTGCAATTTCACACATCCTCAGATTTCACATTTGTATCCTTAACAGTAAAATCATAACTCAGTACTTATATGTGGGCACCAAAGCCACTAAATTAGCACAACAGTTGATTTTTATGCATTTTTCGACTGCTTTTTGCCTATAAGCATCAGTTTTATAACAAAAATCCACATGAGATTCATCATTTTAAGCAGATTATTAGTGGATTTAATAGAGAGGTCTTGATTCATGGCAGGCAAAATCAGCTTTGCTTTCCTGATATGTTCAAGCAAAATATCACAGTTGTGGGTAACTATTTTGCCAGAATTACCCCCTAGTATGACCCCTGTGTGCAAGTAAAGACAGTTGAGGTAAGCATAGTGTCTTGCTCATTTTGTCTGTCTGTCTGCCTTTTGACTTCATTGTCATCGTGTTTGCCATTTTGTCTGTATTGATGTTATAATATTGTTTATGTTGCAGTTGACCAGAGACAAAGAAGGTCTTCTACATGTTGATATTAACGACAATGATTTGATAGGGGAACTCAACACAGAGAAATTCACTATCCTGGTACGTATATCTTCCATGTAAAGAAAGTGGTATTTGTTAACCAACATGCAGCTACAACATGAAATACACAACCTCAAAATAAACAAAACCTAAGTAAAGTGAGGGATATTATTGAGTTAGATATGTATTACATTTAAATCAATTAAATGGTCCAATATAACAGAGCTTTAATTTAACATTTTGTATCACTTTCATTTCATTTTGTCTGCAATGGAGCAAAAATTAACTTGCAAAACCCTTTTTCTGCTTGCAATTTCTTAAGGTTACTGTCATTGCCTATACTGTAATCTTTAAATTTTGCAATAAATTTTTATATCGGTTTTAATTAAACTAAGAATATAGGTTTATATTATCAAGATCTTGGATGAATTCAAATATGAGTGAGACTGTTACTTTGAAAAAATGGTATTTTCTTATTTGTTGTGATAATATGACATGATGATATCATGAAATGTGATGGAGAGACATGTAAAGGAAGAAAGGAAGATAGAATGAAAGAAATGTATGTCTGAGTGAAAAAATGAACTAGAAGGTAAGAAGAAAAAAATGGATAAGGAAAGAAGGAAGAAAGGAAATATAAATTAACAGGAAGGAAAGAGGGAGGAAGGAAGGAAAATGAATGGAATGATGAAAGATAAGGAGGGAATGAAGGAAGAAAGGCAGAAGAAAGATAAGGTGATATGAATTTTCTGTTTTGCATTTGTTTTTAGTTTCTGACGCAACCTGAACATAAACATATATGAGAATTTGGGGGACAAATGTCAGGCCAATTGAACACCATTGGATCTTATTGTCTGTGATAGTAATTTCAATATGTTAATAAGAGCTGAGCTAATTTATCTAGCTTCCACCTTTTGCCAGTGATCCCTAGACTCCAGCACCTTGCATGGACCTATTCCAGTGCAACCTATGGCCCACAGGCTACATCCAGCCTGCAACCTGGTTTTATCCGGTTACATTTACATCATATGGGTACATTTAAAATTGCTATCCAGCGTGCCCTGGAGGAAGTTGCACATGTCTAACCTGTTCTGTGGGAACACACTGTCTAAATGCATGACAGTCATTAGTGAGCCAAAAGCTCAGATTACCAACCAGACCTTCTCATAGGGTCACAATCTCTACCTAAGACTTTTGCCCATGATTCTTTGGGCTCCGATTTATTGGACCTACTAATTGGATTACACAATCAAAGCTCATGCCAATCATCTGTGATCTCAGGTAAGCTCCAGAACCATAACCAGACCTACACATGAGATCACTTCTTCTCAACTCATACTAATCATCCTTGATCCTATAGGCTTTAGACTCCTAACTAGACTTGTACTCGTTGGACCACTACTCTAACCTCAGTAATACCTTATGTCAAATCCAGGCATCAACATATTATCATCTCGATCATCAAGATATATCTTGCCCAATCTGACAGAAGTTAGGGACTCACCTAGATACAGCCATCAAGTGGTTATTGTTCATTCAATATATGTTAAACACTGATACTCCTTTTCCTTTAAAAAGGAGTAAATCACACATTTTCAGGTTTACACAGCTGAGGAAACTCTTGCCGACCAGAATTATTAAATAATTGAGAGAACCAAATTAAAGCATTCTCATATAACTCGTTATCTTATCAAAGTACACAAGTCTATATATTACTCCATTACATCTCCATATAATGATGGCTAAGTCATCACAACATCACGGAGTAATGCAACTAAAGGCTACATTCTTCATCATCAAGACCATACACTGTGTGAATGGTAGCTTGTTATAATCAGGGGTACAATTAAGAAGTGAGAAATTGTTATTCAACCCCAAATTTCATTTAATGTTAAAAATAATTCAAAACCTTTCAGTATTAAAATTTTTTCTTTGAGTAAATTAACATCATGTTTGCATATTACTGATTTGATCATGCTACAGTTTACATCTTTGCAAAGCTGAATAACATGTACATGAATTCAGTTTATATCCATAAATAAAGTAATTTTGAACATTAAACCTTACATTGACAAATGTAATACTCCTATGCTGTGTTTCAAACTCTGAATTACCATCAATTCACATTCAGAACAGTTACCAGTCATTAAAAGACAATACAAACCATTTGACATTTTACATTGAACCAAAGAGAATTATGAAGCTTAATACAAATAATTATAGAAACTCTCGGTGTTTGTTCAAATCTTGCGTGTTTGTTCAAATCTTGCTCAACAGAACATGTAAATTCAGTTATTTTCTGGCAGTCTATATGACCAGGTCAGTTGAAAGGATTAAAGTATTATTCAAGTAATCATCAAGAATCAATCAAATTGCTGCTAATTATTCTGTAATACACAATATCTGTATATAGCAATTTAGGTTCTCCAAATGAAATTAGCATTTAGCATTGCAATTTGAATCCATATATCTCCTATAAAAACTAAGTTGAATCACTGGAATGAGTTTCCAAAAAACAAACAAAAACAATCTAGGAAATCATTGTGGAAGAAAATGAATTTGGTATAAGGATTTTATTTACACTCTTTGAAACCATAACATTCAGCAGTGTTAGTACAAATTAACTCTTTACAACCTAATGAGTTAAAATGCCTCTCTCGCTTAGCTACAAACAACATACCCTTTTCACCTCCATGATGATGTTTGTCGAGTACTTTATATCCCTAATGACCAAATTTGGTGAGTTTTAAAATTGGTATAGGTTTAGGAGCAGATTTTGTCAATAAAGGTGAGGCATTCATTTTCGGGCAATTGATTTTGAAAGAAAATAGAGTCTTGTCCTAAATTCAAGTTGAAATTTTTAACATAAGGGTATTTTAAATGCTATAAATAGTATATGACATTACAAACTGGAAACCAATGTGGGTACACTTTGCTTACACAGAATGGTGGCCAATGTCACTGACAGTGATAGCAATGTGAACAGCCAAAGATTATGGGAAATTATAATTGAAGTTCTGAATTTGAGTTTTCAGGCTTTAGTACTTAGGATTTACCTAGTGTTTCTGACATCTGTGACCCTGGATCAGATTTAAGATTAAAAAGGCAATAAAGCACTATGATATAGGCAAAATCATTATTCTTTAAATACAATGAAACCTCTTTATAAAGGGCAGTCAAGGGACCACAAAGTATTTTATTTCATGGATGGGTGTGACCTCTTTATAGAAGTTGAATATATGTAATTTTTAAATGGGATTTATAAATGCTGTCCTTCATGAACAGGTGTCATACCTATGAAGGTGTCTATTAGGGTTTCATTGTTGTTTAGAGATCCAAAAATTGACTGTTTCTAATTTCAGTCTGGAAGGGATAGCCATGGTGCTGCTATAGCACTCTTCACAGCCAGAAAACACTTCCCTGCAAACACAACTCACGAGCTTGTCCTTAAAGCACTTATTTACCAACTTGATGTAGCTTTAGAGAGGTAATTTTTTTATCATGTATCCGAGTAAAATAATATACTTTGTATAATAGTTTTGCTTATATGACAGTGTTAAAGGGAGCAGCTTAAGTTGGATATACAACATTTGACAGGAGTTAATATGTTCAACACACTTTGTGTGTGTGTGCAAGCAATATTAGTACATGGCTCACTCTTGTGATGTTGATCAGGAATCAGTTTTGTCACTGGCCCACTTGCCCATGGCGAATGGTTTTTTTTTGCTGGGCCAGCTGATATTTGAAGCAGCAAGTCTGGTGGGCTGGTTAATATTTTGGGTAGTACTTTACAAGTTTTTTCAGAAATTTCAGCACCAGAACTAATCCAAACAATGTCAGGTGTTTTTGAGTCCAATAATTTCCAACAGAAATCAATAAAAATTAATGTCAGGAGGTCTGTCCAAATTTATATATTTTTTCTGTTCATCTTGCTGATCATTTTTCTGGCAGTTAAGTAGGATGACGAAACTTTTTCTCGCGGTACTAAACAAGAAATGAATCACAAATAAAAGACAATTTGTATCTGCTATTGAAAGTTGTCATACTTGTTTATTTATCATTTATCTCTAATCCTGTATTCAGGAAATGTAAATGATGCCAATTTTGCAATAAACAACATACTGTGTCTATCATCATACAAAATGAGATTCTCGTATTCTCGCAGCAAATTATGTCATCGCTGTATGGGGGCCCAAACAGGGTATGAAATAAACACAATACACACTGCATTGTTGTGCGTAGCATAGAACTTAAAATTACCAATTTTAAAATATTATATATTTACAATCATTGTGAGTCTGTACAATTATCTATCTAGTTATTCTCTGAAGAGGTAATGCAGACATTTGAAAACACATTCTATCCTCAATAGTCCACCACATTTTCCCTAATTTACAATTATCAGCTGTTTGCAACTATAATAAGCTCCTCATGATTGGCAATTTTCGACTCTTTCAGACTTATGCTCTCATACACATTGCTACTGTGTTTGTCAAAAGGCATCTGCTGTTCTCTAGATGATTTTGTGTTGGGTTTTTTTTGGGAGGGGTTCATTTGTTCCCCCCCCCCCCCCAAACAAATAAATTCTGTGCAAAAAATTTTCCTTTTCATTTCGGTATATGGTTGACGATGTTACTTGCCCATCTTTTATGGACATGCTATTAAAGAAATAGATTCTATACTTTGTAAAGGAAACTATGATGTTTTCTGGAAAGATTGCTCTTCCATTTTCACTCCTTTAGTTTGTTCTTTGTTAAGTATAAGAATTAATTGCCTATTACATATTCATTACAAATTTTCTTGTAATGTAATAATTAATATGAATTACTGACATAATTTCATTTATATATTTTGGCATATCATTTGATATATCAATTGATAGAGTTGTACACAATTGCAATATTCTAGGATGATGTCAAAGTTTCAATACAACGACCATTATTGTCTACCATTTTTTTGGCGATAAGCGATATGTAAACAGGGTCAGTCATATGATTATGCTTGCATCATTGTAAACCCTCATCAAGTTGATGACTTTATTCACCCAAGCGGGAGGTTATTCGACTTTCGGTATAAGATTGATGAGACTTGTATTTGGATAGGGGGTAATGGGAAAGTATATCTTTGATACATTTTCTATTGATTCATTATTTTCTTATTTATTTTCCAGAAGAGGAAACATTATTGTAATAATTTGTTATTAGTTAAGATCAACACTTCTATATAACAAAACTACTGCTGTAAACGACTGACAGATGGTGCAAGTATCTGTTTAGAATGGAAATAGTCAATACCGCGAGATTAGGGAACCTGCGAGACTAGAAGAAACGAGTATAAGATGCAGCCCCATAGGTCAGCAATCCAGTCAGGCGAAGATGTTGACCAATCATAATGTGCTGTACTTATTGTGGTCATTTCATGTTGAAAAATGACTGTACACTATTCATCCTCTACACTTATATATCCATTTCTCTTGTCTTATAGAAGGGTTAGTGTAGATTATATCTAACTAGTCCCAGTTTGACCATTTTATTTTCATGAGGGCCTGTAGCTTTCAACCCTAGCTGTCACTGTTGGCCAGTTAAACATTCTGACTTAAGCGTTCCCATGAGAATCATATTGAATTTAGTTCAGGGTTATATAAGTTCAAGGTCAGTTCAAATGAACAAAGGCCAAGTGAGCTTTTGGTATAGCCTTTCATCCATCGTGCATTGTCCATTGTCTGTCATCCATCTGTCTGTAAACACTTGCTTGTAAACACTCTGAAGGCTTCATATCTCATCAGATTTGGTACATAAGCTTATGTCATCAAGACTTTGATTATGATTGGCATCCAAGCATATTAAAGAGGTGATCTTGGATCTGATTGGCTGAGCCTGTGAACACTCTAGAGTCTATATTTCTGGTCAGATTTGTTATGTAAGCTTCTATTGTTGAGGTCTCAGATGAGTTCAGTTATGAGCGACATCCATGTGTATTAATGAGGTGATCTTGCATCTGATTGACTGAGCTTGTGAACACTATAGAGGTCATATATCTATTAAGATCTTGATTAGAGTTTTATGTAAGCTTATATCATCAAGATCTTGGGTGAGTTTGATTATTATCAGCATCCTAACATTTTAATGAAGTGATCTTTCATCTGATTGGCTGAGCATGTGAACACTTTACAGGCCATATTTCTAAAAAGATTTTGATCAGATTTGGTATATAAGATTATATCATCAAGATCTTGGGTGAGTTTGATTATGTGTGACATCTACACATAATGAGGTGATCTTGCATCTGATGGGCTGCGCATGTGAACACTCTGGAAGCTACATTTCTGATTTGATTTTGATCAGATTTGGTGTGTAGGCTTATATTATCAAGGCCTCAGAGGAGGTCGATTATGGGCAACATCCATGCATATTAAAGAGGTGATCTTTCATCTGATTGACTTGAGTTTGTGAAAACTCTAGAGGACATATTTTGGATCATATTTTGGTATGTAAGCTTAGATCATCAAGATCTCAGGTGAGTTCAGTGATGAATAAAGTCAATGCATATTAATGAGACCCAGGCTGATCAGATTGTTAGAATTGAACCCATGACCTTCTGGTCATGATTCCAGTGTCTTAACCACTGAGCCACTGCAGGTCCCTTGGATGGCAATCTCAATGGTTTCCAAGTTATGACTCCAGGCATGGGGCCCAAGGGAGATAAGGACAGAGATCTCTTTGAGCTATATTTCATACTTCAGTGAATTTGGTGAAATTTTGTGTACAAGGTCATTTATTGCTTGCTGTTTATGTTTGAATCATGAAACTTGATAATTGGATACATCTCTGTTAGTACCATATCCTTACAACCAGAGAAGGGCACTGTGGCCTACATTTTATGCTTTACTAATATAGGTTAAGTATTTGTGTTCAGCTCATGATTACATAGATTTTTTTAAGCTAATTAAATCATAGTCTATACAGAAAGCCTTTTATGACCCAGTGCACTTGAAAATAGGAAACTTTCCACATGAAAAACTCTATATCTTATTTTGGGATACATTACCCTCATGTGAATGAGTATGGAAATTAGATGAATGAACTGCATGCATTTCATATGAGGCCTCAGCTACACTGGATATTCAAGTTAATCACTGTTGCATGAACTATGCTTCTAATTTGCTGACATGTTCATCACACTTTTGGTACTCATGAGACTGCAGATAGCTATCATCTTACATCTTTGAAAAAAGTATGAAAATTGTGTATGTTTTATCCATTATGCAACAGGCAGATGTGAAGCTACCAACCAATCACTGCAGTTCAGAGCTGAGTTTACAAACTAGCCATCATGATCATGGGTTGTTACAACTGTGCAAATTACGTTACTGACTATCCAGTTGGGAGTTGCAAACTTTACAAGTTACTGGCCCTATGATATTGGCTTGCCAATTTAATCCATGACCAGCCAATGCTTCTAATAGTGGTCATACTGACTACCCAATAAAATCTGGCTTCTATGGGTGGACAAATTATGACAGCTTCTGAAGCAGATTTTAAGAACAATGGAACAAATAATAATGAATGTTTACAGTGGCTACTGGAGACTAAAAAAACGCTTTGTAGAGGTGAACTATGTAATCATTGATTACACTCTGGTTATGTTGTTCATCAGGTCTTTGAAAATGATTATTATTTTGGACAATATATAGAGAGCTGTAGGGCCTTTATGCTGAATAAACATACTTTCAGTGTAGTACAATACCTTACAGCTTTAGTTGTTTTTATATGCTGACTTCATATATAATACTAGAGATATTACAAGATATACTGGCAAAGATGAAACATGGTCTGTACATTTTGTAATTCAGAATTTATTTGATATTATTGTTTATAATATTATTAATCTTGTGGTTGGAATGTGTAGCACTTTAATGTATTTGTCTTGTTTTTTTCAGCACTGAGACTCAGAGACATGGAATAATCTTCATGTACGACATGACAGATTCCAAATTTGCTAATTTTGATTATGACCTCTGTGTCAAAATTCTCAACCTGCTCAAGGTAAATGTACTACATTCCTTTAGAAGATTAAATGAGTTGTCCGAAGTATAAGGGTATTAGCTTTATGATGTAATGAACTAGATAACGATGTAAAACATAATGTCAGCATTTTAATTCTAAATTAAATTTTTGGACAATTGAAAACTAATGAAAACATATGCTGGAATAGAAGAAAATGGTTTCAAAGTTATAAATATAGCAAATATTTTTTTAAGGTATAAGATGAAAAATAAAAAGTTTGATAGTTTTATCAATAAGAACACTTATGACTGGGATGGCTTAAATTCTTTAGGCAATAAAATATGAAATATCATAGTTGAGTAATAGATTATCCTATAGAGTATGCAGCTATAGAAATTGTACAATATTATGTGTATTCTTCCAACTTGTGGTTTAAATTGATGTTACCATATTTTGTGCACCCTAAGATCAAAGTACAAAATGACATCTTGTTTTTTATTCCCCCCACTGCTTGCAACAGGGGTATCTGGATTTGGTCCCATCAGCACTTGCATCCATCCATCCATCTAGAGAAGCTTGTCAGCAGATTTGCACCAAAACCATTAGAGATATCTCAACATTTTGCCCCATTGTGATCAATGGTTATCAAAATATTTAGTTTAAATGTACATGTCATGAATATTCCTCCCAAGCCATGTACATCTTTGGCAGTTTCCATGACTCAAGTCCGTTTAATGTCACTGAGGGTATCCCACATTGCAAATCACCATGTAAGACTGCTCGCAACCACTGAAAACATGTAAATCCGTACTCATATTTTCACAATATTTGCAATTCCCATGCCCTCAAAAAAAAGACTATATAAACAATACTGTATGTTGCAGTGGTTCCCAAACCCCGGGTCACGACCCAAATGAGAATCGCGAGGACCCTTGCGACCCTATACTGGTACTGCATTTTGGGTGCAAAAGATAGTATTTAGGGTCGCGATCAAAAAAGTTTGGGAACCACTGGTATATTGGATGAGGAAGTTTCATAGGCAGCCATTTTTTAAAAAAATGGGTGATCAAATTCTCTTAGTAAAACTTGGTTCTCTTCATTCTTGGTAAAACATGATTCTCTTCATAAGCATGCCTATCTGAAGCAGACACATTGATATTAAAGTCCCATTGTTGGCAAAGATGTTCCTATCTATAAATATATAAACATATTTACATAAATATTTTTAAAAATAAAATAATAAAATAAACTGTAGGTTCAAGTCACAACATGGAGAGAGGGAGAGGGAGGGATAGTAGGTTGTTAGCAGTCACTGGAAAAGGCACTAAAAGATACTGAGTTACAGCTAAAAGTGAATTTCATTAGTTCTAATTAACCATGATTAGGAAAAGGTGTCCAATAAAACCCCAAGAATAACCTTAAAGGAGGGAACAAATAGTGAAAGAGAAGGATTAAAGTAGGGGGCTAAACAAGTGGGTGCATGTAGTTTTAACATCATGAAAATAGAAGATAGAAGATTTGATTTTATTATCAGCTCAAAGTCAACTGAAAATAGAGTTTACCAAATCCTCACACTCCTTTGAGAGAGAAAGAGAGAGACTTGTATGTAGAATGCAGAATTACTGAAGACAGACGACTACAGCAACACATGAATTCAAGGCAGGGTTGGACTTTTTCAGCAAAATAAAAATTTAATTCAGTTTTTTCAGACAATTATGAGTAAATTGTCAAACTTCCACTTTGAATTCTTGGGTTACAATTGGGGCTGTTAAATACTATGCTTCAAGTCAGATGCCTTTGTGTAATTTAAATGACATCTTTTCCAAATCATGATCTGAAATTATCAATTGTTAGTTGTCCAATTATCAAACTTATGCTGTTAATTGCTTGGCTACAGATGGCTTCATGTATAATATAAATGACACCTAAACACACATGTATTGACTATACAAGACTCTTTTGAAATTATTTTCTTATTGTCCGGATATAAAATCGACGGAAAGACGATTGATTCTTTATTTGGCATCCAGCTATTACTATTGTACAAAAGGTTTGCTCATCTTTTTTGTGAAGAAAACAGTTAAGAAAACCATAAATTGTCCTTTTTGGGACGATTATGGCAAGATTTTGAGACATAAGTCTGTGCTAAACATAAACATAAGCAAAACTTTTTAATGAAAATGAAAATAGGTGTCAAAAGTAGTCCTCAGTACTTAATGGAAATACATGTACACACATAATTTAAACAACGTTGCAAAACAAAAAGCAAGTTTTATTGGTACTATCGTTGACTGTTATACATATTGTGCATATTTCCTCCACTGACATCACAATATTGTGCGTGTGTATCGGGCTGTTTACAAAAAGTTGCTCAATTGTTCCTGTGGATGTCGCATTTTACTGGTAATTTAATAACCATTTCTCCTGATCCAGTGAATGAATGTACATCAAGTCTTTGCAGTGCATGTGAAATGTCAAGCAAATTAAGATTCCCAATTGCAGTATATAGCATTCAGGTCTAGTTTTAAGTGTAGACGAATTAAATTTGGCTACAATATTTGTATCAATCTGTAAAATGGTCTGATTAGATTTGCAGGTCATTAAAGTAATTTGTTTGTGGCATATACATGTTTTTGAACATTTTTGGACTTTTTTGGACCATTTGAAGTTGACAAATGAAATTTGACTTTCCTATTTGTATTCATATGTAGATAACAGTGCTTAGATTTTCAACCCATTATAGCTATATTTCAAATATTTACACATCTTTTAACCTTGTAGACTTGGACTTTTTTTATGAAAGTCTTGTTAGCACAAGTAATAGGTAGACAAATGAAATTTGACATGCTTGTTTGTATCACGGTAGTTCAGTTGATTGAGCATCGGACTCATAATCCAAGGGCCATGGGTTCAGTACCCATCCAGACCATCCTGGGTTGGCTGCCCTGGTGTGTCCTTGGGAAAGACTTTTAGCTGCCATTTCTCCGCATTATATGACCAATCATGTGTTAAAAGTGCCATTAAAACTAATGAAACATTGTATACATATGTGGATGATCTGATTACATTTTCAGGCCATTATAGCAATTTTTCGAAATGTTTGAATGTTTTGGGCTTAAACTTTTTCAGTCTACAGTATGGGCATACATGCTTTACAAAGACAAATCTAATTTATTACTATGAAACTATCCTAAACCAGCCCTTCTCTAGTTCCAGTGTACTCTGTAGTCTGTCCACACAATTTGGTCCCAGTTATACCATTATAGTGCTAAATAAACCTCTATATTACAGTGTTTGCTGTTATTAGTTTGGTATGTTGACATGTTAACATATAACTTTGTGTGAATTTGATTGTTCCAAGTAAGCCCATGAAATCCTTATGTGGTCTTCTTATTATTGATAGGCTGTGACTGTACTTTATTTTACTATTATTTACTATTAACAATATAGCAGCCATCTTTCCAGTTGATAACCAAGTGGACCTTGAAAACAAATTGGTGACTATCATAGAAGTGCATGTAGAGGTCATGTAGTCTTTTCCTGCCAATTGAGATTTGATATTAACAACAGATAGGCAACAATTCCAGCCAAACCGAGTCACATCAATACCTTTCCAACTTCACCTGAGCCACAGCTATCGCTGCAGATGACAATACTGCCAAAATTCCAGCTTCAGGACAAGGAAAATGCCAATACTAGGTTTAATCCTATTGCAGACAAATATTTAGGTAACATAATAATAAAACAAAGTTACAAAAATACTCTGAGTAAAACCTACTATGATCTGAAAGTCCTAAGGGTCTTCATGAAACAACCTGAGATTGATCTAAAACTCCTAAGGGCCTTCATCAAACAACCTGAGATTGATCTAAAAGTCCTAAGGGCCTTCATAAAACAACCTGAGATTGATCTAAAACTCCTAAGGGTCTTCATGAAACAACCTGAGATTGATCTAAAACTCCTAAGGGTCTTCATGAAACAACCTGAGATTGATCTAAAACTCCTAAGGGCCTTCATGAAACAACCTGAGATTGATCTAAAACTCTTAAGGGAATTCATGAAACAACCTGAGATTGATAGATTGATCTAAAAGTCCTAAGGGCCTTCATGAAATAACCTGAGATTGATAGATTGATCTAACAGTCCTAAGGGCCTTCATGAAACAACCTGAGATTGCCAAAAATGGGGAGATTCATCAAATACCAACAAATGAACATTGCCTCTGCTCTATACATTTTTCATAAGTGATGAAATTAATTATGAACCATATTTTATCAGGGACTTCCTGTCAAGTTTTGAAAATCGACTTAGAAACTTTAACTATCCAACTAGTGTGCATTCTAGAACCAAAATTCCGGCACTTTGAAATGCAAATAATTACAACTAAAGTGTGATTGTATAGGAAATGTGCCTTGAAGAGCTGAGGTAATTTCTATTACAAAATTGAAACAATGTTGAGAACTGGTCGACTGATAGATTCAACACTGAAGAGCCTAATTAATACACTATCACTTTTTGGACACTGTGTATTTCAGATTCAGAGGGTCAGCAAAGCATAGATAAATATGTTGGGGTGATGTTGTTCAGACACTCAACTTTACTTAGAATTCTCAGAATGCTGATCTAAAACTAGAACAGGAGTAAAACTGAAAATGTGGAGAGAATCTTGAAATCCCAGCATGCTGTTCATTGTGAATATACAGTCTCTATTGTAATGCAGACAGTTCATTTTACATAGCTACTGACATGCAGTATGGATCATGTGTACCATCCCCAGACAAACTTCGTTAAAGTATCAACCTATTGGAGTTAACCAACTCACCTCTCTGATGTAAAGGATATCCACTAATGTTGGTCTCTCCACAGTCAAAAAGTTGTTACACCACAGCACCAGGAAGCATTTAATCCAAAAATGTAATTACTTCTGCATTCCTCTAAATCAAATCATGCAGATATCTGACCATAAAAAGATTCAGTCTGTGAATAGCTACAGCCAACTGAATACAAATGAGCACAAGTGAATCTCCTCAGTTCTCAGTAACACAACCTGCACCATTCCACATCCATTGACTACCATTTATACTCATGTATAAGCAGATACCAACTGCAAACTGCATATACCCAGATCTGCCGTCGCATAATGTGCCAGCAGATCTGGGTCTATTCAGTTTGTAAGGACTAGAACAAACAACATATACCCTGATCTGCCGGCACATTATGTGACGGCAGAACAGGGTCTGTGTTGTTTGCATTTGGACCTGGTTTATACGCAAGTATAGACGGTACTTGTTAGTTCCAATCCCAAAACTGAAATGCTGTTGCCTCTACCAGAATATACTATACTGCAACTCTTGTCAGTGTACATTTAGGAATACTAGCACTTTTTGGTGGGAATGTACACTGCAGTCACATTCAAATTAATAAATTCACTATTAAATCATTACTTGTTTGAGTTTCTGTAAATATTGTTTGACCTAAACTTCATCATAAACTTTACATCTGAATTAGTCTATTTCAAGAATTCAGACTAAGATTTTCAAAGCTTAACATTCATTTTGAATGAACCATCATAAACAATCTTTGCCAATCAATTTTATGCATGACAAACTTTATTTCACAAGTTTTAAAACAATAGCATTATTCTGGGATTTTAATGCAAATATACATGCATTTCAGGTACTGATGGTGTAGCAGTAGTTAAATGGTCTAGGGACAAATTTAGAATTTTTTGCACTAGGACTTCATCTATCATGCTTTGTCCATTCACACTTGCTATTTACAACTTCATCTCAAAAACCACTTGACCAATTTGCAAATCATTTGCAAAAGCTTTCTGGCATCAAAGATTTTCAGATTTATTCATATGAACCCGATCTGCCATCAAATATGACCGCTACTACTCAAAATAGAAAAACCTTTTAATGATCTCTTCTCAACAACCACTTAACAGAACTTGACCAAATTTGATAGAATGTATCCTGACACTGATGACTTTCAGATTTGTACGAAAGATACTGGTCTGTCATCAAATTTGGTCACCGTTACAAAAGAAAAATTAGAATATACTTTAAACGACTTATTCTCAAAAACTGCTCAACAGAATTTGACCAAATTAGACAGAAATCATCCTGGTATAGAGGTTTTTCAATGTTATACAAATGATACTCTGCAATCAAATATTGCCACCACTCCTAAAAATTTTAAAACCCTAAAATGATTTCTAGGAAAGTTACTAGACAGAATTTGACCAAATTTGACAGAAAGCGTCATGACATAAAGGTTTTTCACTATTGTGCAAATGATACCAATACATTATCAAATATGGCCACCATTACTCAAAATAGAACAATGCTTTAACAACTTCTTCTCAGAAACTACTCGGCAGAATTTGACTAAATTTGTCAGAAAACATTATAGTGTTAGGGGCTTTCAAATTTTTTATAATTATGCTGAGTCACCATTAAATATGGCCACCATTACAAAAAATAGAAAATTTTTTATATGATGTCTTCTCAAAAAGCATTCAACAGAAAGAATCTTGGCATGAAGTACTTTGAAATTTGTACAAAATGATGCCAATTTCCCCACAAATATGGCTGCTTTACAAAAAATAAAAATAAAAATTTAATAAGTGCTTTAAAAAGCTGCTTAACAGAATTTGACCAAATTTGACAGAAAGCATCCTAACTTGAAGGCCTTCTACATTTATACAGATGATGCTGATCCACCACCAGATATGGCCACCATTACTAAAAATATATAAATATTTATACAACTTTATCTCAAAAAAACACTTAACAGAATTTTCAATATTGGTCAATTGATGTCTATATGCCATCAAATATGAATAAAGATATAAAATTTGAGAAACCTGTAAACTATTGTTTTCATAACATACCATACAGTCAGTAACATCTGAAGAAATTTAATCAGAAAGCATCGTCCTGACCCAGATTTCTTGGTCAATGGCTCATCCATTTGTCTGTTAAGTCCATTATCTATTCCAAGTTTGATTTTTATTACTGGTAGTAATTGTCACATGCAAAAGATTTAATACGTGATATATTAATGGCTTTGTATTCACTAGAGCTGTGCATCACCAGCTTTGTCTCGATATGATTCATGTCATGATACTTGCATGGCAATGCAATACAAACCATATACAATACATATTGTGATACAAGAATGCAATACAATATGTATCATGATACAAACTTCTAGCTTGTCAGTTTGTCTTTGCATGTAATGACTATGTTGCTGTGTTGTCATTCTGTAAGCACGCAGCAAGGTTACTAGTATTACCTGAATATATCATGACCATTTTGCAGATTCTGCATATGGTTTTGTTACTAACTGTATAGTGCTTTTGTAATCATTTGACCCCTAAAATTCAAATTATTTCTAGACAGGAGCCTGAAATATAGCCGAAGGGTTTATGTTTTGGATTTCATCTGCCATTTTGGTCTTAGCAGTGCAATATGGGATCAGAATTTTTTTGTTCTGATTGTTTATTCTGATGTTTCATCACTGAGAGAGGTCATTTCTTTTGCAGGGTAGGGGAACCAGTCTGATAACTAATGTCAAGCATGTGAATAATAATACAAAAAGAACAATTCCAAAGTTTTTAATTGTTTTATTAAAGAGACATAAAGCTTTTCAATTTTCTTTCTTTTTCTCAACTTGAAGTAATGTATATTATGATACATCAGCTTCAAGTGCTATGATATTGATGTATTGTCACACTCCTGATGCAATATGTATTGTGATCTTCCAGCAGTATTACAGATATTGATACAGTATATCGTCAGAGAATATATTGCTATGCTAATATGTATTAATGAATCATTAAACCTCTTGTATTAACCCTATAAAGATCAGATGGTGAAAATTCCAAACTATTTATTTTATTGAAATTCTTGTCCTAGTTGTTATGACAGATGATCTTTTCTGCATGCTGATACATGTGTTTGCATCTTTGTATTGCAGGGGGCCTATCCTGCCAGGTTGAAGAAGGTGTTAATTGTTACAGCTCCACTGTGGTTCAAAGCTCCATTCAAAATTCTGCGACTCTTTGTCAAAGAAAAACTAAGAGAAAGGGTAGGTGACTCTTACTCACAGTACTTGATAGCCAGCAGTCTCTTCTCATTTAAAAAATCCTTTAAATTAATATACTACAGTTGTTTGATATAAATGATAAAACATTCTGAAGTGAAGTAAATATGCCTCTAGGCACATATTATACTCAATACTTATAGAAAGTTAATTATTACATTATTTGAGTGAGAGACTTTTTGATTGGCTGACAGGATATCACATGATTTGAGATAATTCATGATATTGCACTGTAATGACATCATAAATCATGTAATGAACAATTATAGACCTTTGTTTCTATGAATATGAAGTTTTATGAACCAGTAAACATGTCATATTGAGATCCACTTCACATTGGTCAACCAGTAAATCTGTTATATATTGGTCAACCAGTCAACCTGTCATATTGAGATCCACTTCACATTGGTCAACCAGTAAACCTGTCATATTGAGATTCACTTCACATTGGTCAGCATGACGTTTACTGGTTCATAAAACTTCATATATTCACCTCAACAAAGATTAATAATTGTATAATATTTGCAGGATGTTAACTTGCCTGTTTTAGTATGCAGAATTTTAAAGGTGGATGCATCCATCAGTTTCCATTACAGAGTCATCAGCGGTATTCTGAGTTTTGATAATGTTATTAAACTTTATCTTTTTTGTAGATATATGTTTAAATACTATGGAACCCAGATCCTTAGTCATTGTGGCCACAAATTGTATTCTGTCCTAGCCTACTTTAAAAGATATCACAAAGAGTATTAAGGCTTACCACCTGATATGGCCTAAAATTCTTGTACCTTTCATGGATGGATCAAGGTTCCACTTTATTTGGTGCTATATACTGTGAATACATTTATTTTTCTTGGTATTAGTTCTCTCCATTTTTTGGCTCACCTGGCCTAAGGCCAAGTGAGCTTATGGTATGACCCTGTGTCCATCATGCATCATTCATTGTTCATTGTGCATCATGCACCTGACCATCCATATTTGTCATTTTATTTCATCAAAATCTCAGACGAGTTTGATAATGAGCGAGATCCATTCATATTAATGAGGCTGTCTTGAGCCTGATTGGCTAACCTTGTTACCCCTCTGGAGTCCATATTTCTAATCTGATTTTGATAACACTAGTAATATATGCTTATATCATTAAAATATCTGATGAGTACGATAAGGAGCAAGATCCATGCATACTAATTAGGTGATCTTGCATCTGATTGGCTGAGTTTGTTACCACTCTGGGGGCCGTATTTATTATCTGATTTTGTCATATTTTAGCAGCACTAGCCCATGGGACCTTTAATATTTCTTACTTGTTCCTATAAAAATTGAAGAAAATGTGCTTTTTAATCCTTGCATCATCCAAAGAGAGTCATAAAAGTGCACTGATGCAGGCAAAAGTCAATCAGTAGTGAGAGACTGGTGGTATAAAATGTTACTGGAAATCAGCAAATTTAGCATGCAATATGCGGATCACCAGTCTATGCTTGATCTTCATAAATCAAACGTTTATCTGTTCTCAACCATAGCTAAAACTAAGCATCAACAGTATCGGCTTACCGTATGTTCTAGATGGATGACTAAGAGTTATTTTAAGTATAGATTTACTGGCTGGGGGCAAGAATCAACCACAGGAAATTCGTCTGCTACAAGATGTGTTGCACTACAGGTCCTTAAATGTCCCAGGTCTGAAAAGGACGCAAACTATCATAAAAATAAACATATTTGGACTTTCCAGGATCACTGGAAAAAGACTTGGCCATGGGTTGAGTATGATCTTTGTTTAGGATGTACAGCATACCCCGAGTCAGCAAATCACCTTATTTAAAGGCATGTCCAAGTTTAGAACTGACTTACTGATAGCACACGAAACAAACAAAGAACATTATT
Source organism: Margaritifera margaritifera (assembly GCA_029931535.1). Taxonomy (NCBI): domain Eukaryota; kingdom Metazoa; phylum Mollusca; class Bivalvia; order Unionida; family Margaritiferidae; genus Margaritifera; species Margaritifera margaritifera. Next base: position 1,341,430 of record JAQPZY010001381.1, on the reverse strand, counting down.
TGCACCAGAAAGGCTATTGCTTGTAAATCAAATATACCCCCCCTCCATCATAAAAACCCCAATTGCTCAAGCCTTTACAAATACGAGTGCAGATCAGAAGAAAAGGCTTGAATGTCTTTTCAACACAGAATATGGGGTGATTAAAGCTAGAAAACCTTTATCTAATTTTGAGTTAGCTTGTAACATTCAGAAAAAAATGGTCTAGATTTGGAACAAAATGACATCAACAGTCACGACTGTATATCTTTCCTTAACTCCATAGTTTGTTCACTGAAGGCACCAATACAAAGTAGTTCAGTTTGCATTAATTTTGTTATTTTTTCCTGTCTTTTGTTAATGTTAATGCACTATAGTAAATATTAACACGTCAGACTTAGCTGTTGGAATTTTCCTTGGCGAACTTTGGCAGTGTAGGGTCCTACTGGTCCTGGACCAGTGAGTCAAAAGCAAAATGTTCAGGCCCTGGTAAGCTATGTGAATGATATCAAGCCAACTTGGGTCTCTTGTTTAATAATGACCTTTTTGTCAGTAGTTAAAATTTTGGATTGGGGAAGGGTTCCTAGCGTACAGAAGGATTATTGTTCATTAGGTCTTTAAATTTGTGGTTGGTGGCGACGAAATCCATGAAAATTGGTACCTATGAAAAATATATGAATTCACTGAACATTCTGATATATTTTTAATGAACATCCATTTACTGTTTTCACAGTAATGGTAGCCAAAATAGTAATTGGCTATACACAGAATTTACATTATTGACGTAATTTTGGCCGCTGCTGGAGATTTTTTTAGTGGAAACCCAGAGTAATTGGTATGAAAAAGAAACAAGTCATTTTTAAAATATCATATCTGCCACATACATGTAGTGTTGTGAAGTGTGTAACTGAAAGGACTGTCAATTACCGTATATACTCGCTTATAAGTGAACGTTTTTTACTTAAAATTTGATTCATGCAGAGTAGGGGTCATCTTATAAGCGCGACATTAAAATTTTTTTATAAATCTTGGGGTAATGTTGGAAACTCTAGATGTTTGCAGTACATAAAAATACAGTCAATTCATATATTTTTACGTTTTCATGCCACTATTCCTATGCATTAATGCATATATGGTATGCACTGTTTATCCGTTTCATGACGGTTTTGATTCAGTTTTTATTTTCTTTTTCCAAAAGTCAGATTTAATTTCCAAGTTATCTGCTAGTGCATGTGGGCCAATAAGCCTTTGACTTGTAAAGGCACTCACTTTGTTTTCAAGTTGATGATCCTTTCGATCGACCCGCAAATCTAATACTTGTTCAGTGCCAAGTTGAGTTCTACAACTTCCTGTGCATATACTTTGACCTTAATCCCTTAGCTTATAAAGGCACCACACTCTTTGTTTTCCCACATGACAACCCTTTGATCAAGCCATCGAGTTTGATACTTGTTCAGTGCCAAGTAACAGAGGGTGGTTATTTGAACTCCCTGTGATCTTGTTGCACAATTGACATGTGTTCAGTTGCAACCTTTAATCGATTTCTTTCTTTATGATCAAAGTGTTACTTACAGAGCCCAAGTTCAGTCTCTGCATAAGCATCCGCATATGACAGTAAAGCCGAGGAATTGGAGTCATACGAGATTTACGATGACTAGACGATGATTTACAATGACTTGATGACGAATTACAAAAAGTGGACTTAACTTTCATTGTTTATTTGTACGATGTGTGGGATTAATATATTACAGGATATTGTGAATCGGATCATTCTGAACTTCTATTTTTATACCGGTATGTGACCTATAATTGAATTCGTGGATTTATCATATAAATGGATTTAAAATGTCAAGCATTATGGATTTCAGTGGACTTTATTACACAAAGATAGACAAATTGTAAGTTGTCAATTTATTTGTGACATATTTCACTCAATAATATAATGGTATTTTACACAGGTTTTATCTTTATTTTTCTTATCTATCTATCTATCAAGTTTGGCTTGTTTATATTTCCAAAGTGTGTTTCTGACTCACTGAGAAGTCACCCCTTCAGACGGATCTGACTTGCCAAATACACCCCGACTTATAGGAGGGTCAAAGAGAAAAAAGAGAAATTGACTTTTTGCAGCCCTAAAAAAGGGGGGGGGGGGCGACTTATAGTCAAGTCGACTTATAATCGAGTATATACGGTAATTAACTTGATTGAAACTGTTTTAAATGGATACTTATAAATGGAAACACTTTTTTCCAAAGCCCTACCAACTATAAATTTTACTTTATGGGGCTACTTATAATGCTAATGATACAGTTATTCAAAGGACAAGTGATTTGAGGTTCATGACATTTATTGCTAACCTTTTTCTTATCTTGACTCGTGAAGGTACTCACAGTTGATAAATCACAACTCCCATTAAATATTCCTCGAGATTCTTTGCCCAAGCATTTAGGAGGGGCACTTGTTGTGGACCACAGAGCTTGGCTAGAAATATGCCGAAGTGTGTCTATGAACCAGACTGCAGATATTAACAATTACTTCATAAGTCGTGGACGACTAAGCACAAGTAACTCTTCAGTGAGAAAAAGTAGTACATTATCACACAACAGTTTCTCAAGTGACTTGTCGGATAATCATTCCTCAATATTTGTTAGTGACTCTGAGGATTCAAAAGAAACAATTAGTGAAAAACAGAGTGCAGAGGAAAGAGAAAAAGAAATTGAAAAAATAGATGAAAGTACAGAAAAAGAGGTCAATTTTGAGAAGGAGGACTCTATTTCTTCAGCATCCAAGAGGAGACATGAGCCAGATAAAGGTACTCCAGAGGATCATGGGAAACATTTGACAAGTGCATCTGCAGGAGATAACAATGATATGGCACACTGTTCTCCAAATCTACCTCGAAAGAAACGACCTACCTCAACAGGGTTGAATATTTACGAAGACTCGTTGCATATGCCAGAAGAGGGAGGATTATCAGTAGATGATCTGGTAAAGCGAGTTCAGCAAATGAGGAAGAAGGGACTGATGGAAGAGTATGCACAGATCAAAAGAGAACCACCTGCAGGAACCTTTCATATCTCAAAGTATGAATTTTAATTTTAATTAAAAATTTAAAATTAGGTTATTCTTGCAATGTACATAATGCATTTTCAGCTCAGCAGCGGGTGCTTATTAAACTGGAGGTAACTCAGAGGAAATGACCAGATGAGTGAAGCATTCACACTTTCATGTGCCATACATTAATCCTGGGATTATAGAGGTGCAGAGCAAATTTATTATCCTCTCTGTCCAGGCCTTTGTTATAATGAATCTTGTTACTAGTCGTTTAATCTAGTAAATCAATTTTCAAGGGTGTGGTAATTAATTGATGATGTGGCAAGAAAAGCTACCATATGTACTCGCGTATAATCCGATACCAACTGCAAACTGCAGATCTGGGTCTGTGCAGTTTGTAAGGACTAATCAGTAGAACAAACAACATAGACCCTGATCTGCCGGTGCATTATGCAATGGCAGATCAGGGTCAATGTTGTTTGCATTTGGACCCAGATTATACACAAGTATAAATGGTATATGTTTATTTATATATTTTTATCTCCCCACTACTTGCAGGTGGGTGTCATCTTGATTTGGTCCTGTTTGTCCATATGACTTCTGTACATACATCCCAAGAGGCTTGTTAACAAGGTTGCGCAAAATGCAGTCAATGCAGACAAATTAAATTTAGCTAGCATATTTGTATCTATATGCAGAAGATCTGATTAGATTTTCATGCCATGACAGCAATTCTTCAGTTTTTTTAAACACATTTTTTTACTTCTTTTGACAAAAACATTGTTAGCACCATAAAGCAACAACAATTTGAGGCAGATAAATGAAATTTGATATGCATGTTTGTATTAATATGCAGATAACCTGATTTGATTTTCGTTCCATTATAGCAATTTTCAGATTTGTTTAAAAAAATGGGAACTATTTTGAACTTGGATTTTTTTGGTCTGCATTGGGGATGTGTGTTTGGTCTGCATTTGAGACATATGTTTGGTCTGTAGTGGGGACATAATGTGTTTAGTCTGCAGTGGGGGACATATGTGCTTGGTCTGCAGTGGGGACATACATGTTTGGCACTTCTCTTGACTCACTAATTATATGGACCAATTTAATTATTGTAAATATATCAGTTCTCTGGACAACCAATTATCCAGATTTAATGCATGTCTCCTTGTGTCTCAATAACTGATGTTTAACTGTATTGCATTTGTAAAATGCACTTCAAAAGAGAAATCATGATTGTTTTAACTTTATTCTTGTTCTTTTCCCATTTAGAAAATATATCTGTCCTTATGTATGTATGTATGTATGTATGTATGTATGTATGTATGTTTTTCAAACTTGTATTACCATATTATGGCCTATTTCATTTTTCTTTTTCTGCTCTCTCTCTCTCTCACATTCTCTCTCTCTCTCTCTCTCTCTCTCTCTCTCTCTCTCTCTCTCTCTCTCTCTCTCTCTTTCTCTCTCTCTCAGGATGAACAGATCTTAAAATTTGTCAAGACTGTAGTGCACATTTATGTAATCAATGAGGAGGTGCCATAAAAAAAATACCATAAAATAAAGATGAACTCCAAACTGCAAAAAGTAGTAGTCAGGTACCAGTTCATTTAAAAATAATTTTCCACATGAATCATGCAAATTGTCATTGACTGAACTTAACATGACCGGTTTCTATTTGATATTCAATGACACCGATACCTTTTATACTCTACGACAAATGGTAAGAGCTTTTAGGGATAAAACCCTTGATTAAATGTAGTAATAAAAAAATTACTGCTCAGTGATATTTGTTACTGTAGGAGACCCCACCCTAACAATGTTCACTGTATCAATCTGCACAAGAAATCTGTTAACGTCAACAAAAATCTCTTCATTTTCATATAAAAACAGTAAATAATTTGACAAAAATTTGAAGCATTTTATCTACTATCTCAGAAGTTGATGTTCAGAAATTATTGTAGCAGTTTTGGAATTTCTTTTTATCAATAAAATAATACAGCCATTATTTGCATTGGCAAAGAAAGGAGAAAAAAATCCAGAGCAAATAAATGGTTTTTGCTATAATAGATATAATACAAAGTAAATCTACAGCTTTTTTGTAGATAGTAAGGAAATATTTCATCTTTAAATTACTATTACTACTGCTACTAATTCATCTTTAAATTATTTTTACTACTGCTACTATTTCATCTTTAAATTACTATTACCGCTGCTACTATTTCATCTTTAAATTACTATTACTACTGCTGTTATTTCATCTTTAAATTACTTTTACTACTGCTATTATTTCATCTTTAAATTACTATTACTACTGCTACTATTTCATCTTTAAATTACTATTACTACTGCTACTACTACTACTTAGCAGAGAATCTGATAAAAATTATTGGAAGATTTAGACTTTCTATTTAGCAGATAAGGGCAATTCAGCTTTAAGGTTTCACTGAGATACTCTGGCTGAGATCCTGCACACATAATGCCTATTTTAATTACTCACCTTCTTAGAATTTAAAAAAAAAAAGAATTTTGTAGGCTTCCATTTTAACCTTTAACACTCTCATTCACCTGATGTCATATTTCTTATCCAGTGTATGCCTTTATTTGCATGCTATATAGTGTTGTCTTTTAATCTGCTGTTATCATTTGCATTGTGCATGCTTTTAACAATAAAATTGTCATATTTCTTACCTAAATTTTATTTGTACTCCTTTCTATGATATGTGTTATATATGTTCATACTTATAAAAAAAGAAAATAAATATATATTTGCGTGTTATATACTTTTGTATTGTCCTTTAATCTGCTGTTACCGGTGGCATTGTAATGTTTAGATGTGTAGTGTTTCACTAAATATGTACAGTCTGTGTACATGTCTGTTGAATTATGAAATTCTTTTCTTACATCATGTTGGTAAAATAACTCATACAGTGCTAGTGTTTTATGTATTTTATTCAGACCACTGACGTTAAATAAATTTCTTGTTGGCTGTCGAGCCTTTATGATCACTTATTTTCTTTATAATAATAGAGCCAAGTACAATTTGCCCAAGAACCGTTACTCTGATGTGCTTTGTCTGGACCACTCAAGAGTTATTCTCCCATCTATACCAGGGGACCCTTCATCTGATTATACCAATGCAAACTATGTTGACGGTTACCGTCACAAGAATGCATACATATCAACTCAAGGTGAGTACAAATATATTTTGTATATAACAGTTTTTTTTTTTGTACAAGCTGTGTTCAGCAAAGTTTCTTAGGGGTATTTAATTTAAGTTTACCTGGGAGGTTTTGAATGAGGTAAATTATTGTTCTATTCATAGTGTTTCTCCCTGAATCTGAAAAGAACATGGCAATCATTTTCTTGGAAGGGCATTTTTAACATGTATATTTCTGTTGAAGGCCACCATATTAAAATGCTAACTTGATATGTTGGTTCTTGAATTTTCCCAGTAGTTGATTTGCCCTAAAAAAAAAACCCCACTGACATATTTGATTATATAGTGCACCAGAATAGACCTGAATTATCTACTTTTCCATTCTGGATCTCTGTTATTTAACTTAGTCATCACTAATTATTAGCAGGTATATTCTTTCATAAACTCCCTCTTGCTCTGAAATTTTTCTTTTCAAACTAATTAAAGTGTGAATATTGCTAAATTGTGCATTTCTGCATGTTCCTTGGTAAAGAAGTTTAGTTCCTTGCATCTTTTATAAAACTTCAAAATATGTTTCACTAGTGTATGTCACCAATTTCAGGGCAAAAATCTGTAGACAACAGGACAAGCCCCTAAATTTTTAATTGCCAATTACATTATTTTATTGAAATTAATTGCCATCTGAATTTACACCTGCCAAATTCGTTCACTAGCCAAGGGACTAGTGTAAGTTCAAAAAGTACTTCTCCCCAGGAGATTTGAGTGGTCCCAAAAAAGCTAGCACCTTGAAATTTGTGGGACATTCCACACACAAAATATCATATCTTGTAATGGCAATCATTTGCAATACTTAGTAGCCAATTAGATCTTGTGTAATCTAATCCTAGTAATTAAGATGCTTGATCAATGTGTAACATAGTTGGCTATATCCTGTGATGTGAGTCAGAATTTTATTTTTGAATTTTTTTTTTTACAGTTTCTTGCCACAACTGGATGGGCTGTGTTGTTTCCACTTCATTATTTTGTTTTCTTTCTTTTTTAGTTTTCCTGTTTTTGTTTTCTTTTCTTTTCTTTCACAAGTCCGATGGACAAGCTACAGGCAAAATTCCACTAGTTCCCCAATATCTACCACCGGACTAGCATAAATGTCAAACCCTGACTCATGTGGACTACAAATTGTGTAGAATTGAACCATTTGCCCTTCTCGCCCTAGCTAAAAGTTCTGAAGGGGAAACACTAGTTCGGGTGAAGATGCACCAAGAACCCAGCATAAATCATGTATCTAGCTTCAAGTCCATTTCTGTTTGTTGTTGGGATTGTTACTCTTGCTGCTGGGGATAAGAAGAAAAAAACATTGTATTTCAACCCTCTCAAGTAAATATAAGTGGAATAGAAATTATTAACTTTACAACTTTTCTTGTATGGAATAATTGCCCTCTGTAGGATTCACCTTCAAAATTTACTGTTCACAATTCAACAGAACTTAACTTTTTGCATGATTGAAATCTCCTTGTTGGAAACAGTAAAGTATAAACATGTTGCGGGTCACATTTATTATATCGCATATTATGGCCAGAAAACATTGGCATTGACAAATTTGTGTTCAAAAGTACCCATCCAGGATGGCCACACCTCCAATGTGGCAAGCATATTAGCAGAAAAACTTAAATTTATTCCTCATGAGAGGCCACATAAAAAGGATTACAGATAGAAATCTCAAGAATATTAGTTGATTTCTAAGTTCAACATGTTGACATTTGTTCCAAAATGTCGATAAAGTAGACTACTTAACTTTAATCCATACAAAGAGGTACTGTAAGGAAGCTGATTATCCTTACTGCTGTGTGTATCTTAGATGTCAGGTTCTGTAACTTTGATAATTGTTGGCTATTATTACCACTGATAATTATCAAAATGACAAAAGCTAACAGCTGAGAAGCACAGTATTGTTCAGATCAAGTCAGTGTGCTGTCAAGTCACTCTATAAAGTAAAACTGGTATGTTTGTCATCATGGCTTCTCTCTCAAAGATTACAAAATGTAATTGAAAGGGTACTAGACTACAACCTGTTGATCATGTGATTAGCTCACTTCCTTTGTAAACACCTTGTATTTCAGAGTGGTTGTCAATGAAGGAATAAATTATTGCAGACAGTGCAAAATGTCATCAGACATTCTCAGTTTAGAAGGAAAACTGAATGCAATCTGAAAAAAGAAACACGGGAGAGTCCTTTGATCACTGCTGAGAAATTTGACATCAGAAATATTCAAATAAACATCATCAGTTAAACATTCTAAGGCAGTGGGAAAATGGAAGGAGAATGTTAGTTGCAGCCAGATGTTGCTACTCTGAATCTTTTGACTAGGTTGTCAAATGGTTTTGCAGCATGACTGGTGGTTATTTTTTTTTTTAAATTAAATAACTTAAATATAATTGTTATCAAACTGATTCTATCACACATGATTTTTAAATGAAAATATTAAATATTTAAAAATTAGTTGTGCCTTTCTTGCTTTATATGTAATTATTACTCATATCTGTGTTATACCCCACTTGAAAGGCCACCTCTATTATAAGATCACTCTCCTGCTAAAGAAGGGTGGTCTTATAAGAGGGGGACCACTGTATTACATACATATGGATGTAAATAATATAAATTTAAAGGTAAAATTGATTCTTTTCATGTCATTGAATGCCATTTTTTGGTTGGACTATTTTGTAGGTCCACTGCCAAAGACTTTTGGAGACTTTTGGAGGATGGTGTGGGAGGTTCAGTCAGTGGTGATTGTCATGACAACAAAGTAAGATTTAATATATTAGTTCTCATTGAAAAAGACATGTACTTAGCTATTACAGTAGATTCATTTTTTTGTTGTTGATGGGTACCAATTTTTGCAAATTTAGTGGTTGCTCCAAACCACAAATTTAGAGACCCAATGACCCCCCCCCCCCATTTGCTTAAGAACACATTTCTCTCTTGGGGCAAAAATGTTCAGCTGTTCTTTCAGCTTGATTACTGTAATAAAATATTTTCTTTTATATTTTTCTTTGTTTTGATCCATTTTGAAAAAAAAGAATTATAAAATAATTATAAAGCATTTTAAATTGTTCCAATTCACATGTATGTATATGCAGTACCTGGTAACTGTCGGTTCCACTTTTTGTTTACATTGATATGTTGTGAGATCAATAAGGATAGAGAGGAAAGAGAAAGAACGTAATGTAGAAAAGTACTAGTATTATTGAAAATGAAAGAACGAATAATGAAATGATCTATAAAAATTAGATTTAATGCTTATTTTCATTGCTCCTTCATTTAGGTGAAACTGCTGTCAAAAATACTCATGTGAAATAATGGCACTCACCATCATTGACCCAAATATCTAGACACTAAAAAATAATTACTTTTCTCTCTGTCCTGCTAATTTGTATACTAATGAAAATTATCAATTTTCCCAAATATGTCCAGAAAATTAATATCTTTATTGTCATGGTTGTGTATCAATGAGCCCAGCAAGTACAATGTCTAGGTAAGTAAACCAGTTTGCATTATATCCTTGTTTGCTGATAAAGAACACTTGCATGATAATCTTTCAATGTATTTTGAGAAATAAAGAATTCTAGTTGCATATATGGTGTTTGTTGGTCTTTTTGTTTGTAAAACAAGGATCGTCTGTTAATCGTGTCGATGTAATGCCATTGCTGACAAATTTGGGTGGAAACTTTGTCTGTGAATGTCTAACATTGATATTCTCTCATAACCTAAAGATTGTCTTTGACAACAGAATGTCTCACCGAAATAATATACATTTTTCCATATTATCTTACATCTGAAAATCTGAAAGATAATCTATATTTTCCTTCAGAAAGGCTTGAGGCAATCTTGAAACTAAAACTCCAAATATGGCACTCTTTGCCTAAATATGTAATGGAGCCAAATCACTTAGATTTCTTTAGGTATTTATTTCCAGAATACCATTATTTGAACTCTGATTATACATATCTAAAGACCGAACTGAACTAAATCCAAATTGAGGTTACCAGTGGGAAATATGCCATTAAATAAAACTGAGACTACGGGAAATATGTCATTAAATAAAACTGAGACTACGGGAAATATGCCATTAAATAAAACTGAGACTACAAGAACTTGTGAAACTTGCGTGTTTGTAGATGTTGACCACTTTATCTGAAATAAATAGGTGAAACAAAGATAATGACCTGCATACATATTTAAACACTTTATATCACACAAGTTAATCCACTGTAATGAGAAGGTCCACTGATCAAATGCATTGATCTTCACCAGTGACGTCTTCCTTTTCCCCGCATTGTCTTTATGATCCATTTTGCACATCATTTGTGGAAGTGCGATTTCAGTTCGCACTTTGATGGCTTTGTACACATGTAAGATTGCCACAGCCTGCTGATTGCATTGGTCAAGGTTTGTGGTTTTGTGGAGTTTAACGCCATTTTTCAGTACATGATAAGATATACATGGCAGCCAGTATATTTGATGGAGGAAGAACCTGGGAAGAACCACTGACCCATGGGAAGCTACTAACAAGCTTTCTCACATACCCACATTGGTCAAGCTAAGACTGGAACCCACATCGACACAGGTGAGGTGAGATGTGAGTAATCTATAAAGGCAAGCACCTTAGACCACTCAGCCACCCGAGGCCCCGATTGGTCAAGGAGATGTTGCTTGGATGTTTAGTTCACATATGGAATCTTGACATTATCCATTCAAGTGACCACCCATTTTGTTGTCAGCATAGTTTTGTTCTTTTGTATTATTTATTTTAGGTAAATGTAGAGGCAAATCCACAAAATTAAATACCTATAAATATGCAAACTCTGACAAAAGCAGATCCATGAAATTAAGAACCCATGAAAATGGCCTCTTTTTTTTTTACAAAACCATGAAAATTTATACCAACATAAATAAATGAAACCACAGTATATTATGTTATTATCTCTACACTTTTAAAGAAGCATTGGGATATCATCATAAAATCTGCCTGTATGTTAGTATGTACATAAATATGTATGTACATTTTTCTATACAGCTATTCTCCAACACCCTTAAGGTAGAAACTTGAAACTTAGGTCATTGATAGTATTAAGGGTGTATATTGTTGCAACGCTTTTGAAATTTAATCTCGCACCAAGGGGCAGGCTTTAAATGACAGAACCAGTATCAGGATAATGATAAATTGTATGAATGGATTATAAAATTGGAATGATGGCAATTTAGATTTACAAATAATTTATCATTCATTAATTTTTATACTGAAAAATGCCCTTATTTACAAATAAAACTATTATTGAAAGTTGTAGAAAATGTATAATATCAATACATATATCCTATCACAATTGTTTTTGCAAGACCTGTCAATATTAAGTTTTCAAATGTTTGATATATAGGAGAGGGTTATTAGGTCAACATTTTTTCACATTTCTAGAAAAATACCATATACTTATCTCTACTTATGATCACCAAAATGTTTAAGAGGTTGTAATGTAAAAATTAATTTTTTTCATCATTGTCTCCTTGTTTTTCTATTTTTCTTCTAGTGTACTGAACTGTTATTTCCACCTACAAGTCAAAGTCCTAATGAAGGTTCCATTGCTGTATTTAATAAGTTTTATTGTAATCACATTTAAGGTCTTTTCTGTATTTACTTGAGCATATTGTATGCCCAATGGATCTTACCACAGAAGACCTTTAACTCCTCCTACGTCATTAGCATATTGTATACCCAATGGATCTTGCCACAGAAGATCTTTAACTCCTCCTACTTCATTAGCATATTGTATACCCAATGGATCTTGCCATAGAAGATCTTTAACTTCTCCTACTTCATTAGCATATTCATTTTTATGTTGGGTAAAATTTGTTAATGAAATTTTCAAGCATGATAAGTCTGATGGTATTGAATTTAACCCATTATTTTAATAAAATTCAGCTCTTACATTTTTAAGATATCGATGTTCAAAGTTACTATATAATTGAACTAAAACATATTCAGTTTAAGGTGTGTGCAGTTAATTAGGCCTTATCAAAAATCATTGCTGACATGTGATTGGTAATTCTTAGCTGTGATGGTCAGGTGGGTGGAGTGGTGGTAAGGTCAGTTGCAAACAAACATAATGGGCATAACGTGCCAGTACATCAGGGTGTATCTGGGTTTTCACTGTACACAGTGTGGTGCATGTTTTACCTGTTTTCCTGTTTACAGGACAATGGAGCGTGGGCGTGTGAAGTGTGGTCAGTATTGGCCAGAAGGGGAAGAGTCTGAGGCCCAGTTTGATGAATTCAATGTCATTAACACGGGGATAGAGGAAAACAGAGACTATATGATCACCGGGCTTCTACTTCATAATTCAAAGGTGCGAGTGAGAACTTTGTTTAATTAATCAAACTTTACCAAGTTTATGTCATTTGTATAAAACTAATTTTCTTCTCTTGATTGGTCAATTCCTGCTCACATGATATACCATAAAAGTACATTTGGATCAGCACACCTTACAAATATCATGTAGTTATAAATATATGACATGTAGACCTCATCTTGAACTAGTAACATAGCTTGTGATTGCTTAATGTTAGCCAATCAAATTCTTCAATAGGGATCTTATGTTGCATAACTACTTATAAGATTTGAACATTGACAGATCAACCTTTGTACCAGCAGATCAGGGTCTGTGCTGTTTGCAGAAGTTTTTTTTGTCCCTCTGTCTTGGACTGAGAAAGTAATTTGAATGGTGCTGAGTATTTGAGTGATTGATGTTTGAGTTATTTAGTTGTTATTGTACTTTGAAACATACCAAATAAACTACTGAAAAAGTAGATGATCTATCCCATCTGCTGTAGTTTCGTTCAACCAGACTCTCAAGTGGCTTCATGAGATTTCCACCTTATAAGGCTATGGTAAAATGCTTAATTGATTACTGTTACCTATTGAAGGTGCCTGGGTCAAATTGTGTAGAAGTAACACATTAGAAATGTTCCTTGCTATCTCAATTTATCTAGACATACTTTGTGCAGTCATTATGCCAGAATCCTGTTGTAATCTTTAAGGGATACTACTAAACATCTACTGTATATACTCGCATATAAGCCAATACCAACTGCAAACTGCATAGACCCAGATCTGATGTCACATAATGCACCGGCAGATCTGGGTCTATGCTGTTTGTAAGGACTAATCAGTAGAGCAAACAACATAGACCCTGTTCTGCCAATGCATTATGTTATGGCAGATCAGGGCCTATGTTGTTTGCATTTGGACACAGATTATATGTAAGTATATACGGTAGATGTTTGAGTCATACTCTAGCTTTAGAGATATAAGAAATAATGTAACAAGGGAGAAGAGATATTGTAGACTTTGTGTTCTTGTTGGTATTTATATTGTTGAAGATGAATATCATTTTATAGTAAAATGTCCAATCTGTACAGAACTTAGATTGAAATTCAATATTTCTATAAGTAATTTGTATAATTTTCAGAATTATGTTTTGAAGTAGTGATCCAGTAAAATGTAAAGCCCTTGCAGCATATTTATATCATCAGTTAAGAAAGAATTCTGAAACATCTTGGATGTTGTACTGTGTCATGATAAGTTTTTTTTTATAGTTTTTTTTTCTGATAACATTACCATATGCATATCTAATTATCTATATAAAGTATATTTTTCTTTCCCCTCAGATATGCTTCTCTGTGACTATTGATTATACTGTATAAATTGTGTTATTGCACATAATGTATGAGTTATAGGCCTTCATTTATTCTGAATGAGTTATAGGCCTTCATTTATTCTGAATGAATTATAGGCCTTCATTTATTCTGAATGTATTATAGGCTTTAATTTATTCTGAATGAATTATAGGCCTTCATTTATTCTGAATGAATTATAGGCCTTCATTTATTCTGAATGAATTATAGGCCTTCATTTATTCTGAATGAATTATAGGCCTTCATTTATTCTGAATGAATTATAGGCCTTCATTTATTCTGAATGAGTTATAGGCCTTCATTTATTCTGAATGAATTATAGGCCTTCATTTATTCTGAATGAATTATAGGCCTTCATTTATTCTGAATGAATTATAGGCCTTCATTTATTCTGAATGAGTTATAGGCCTTCATTTATTCTGAATGAATTATAGGCCTTCATTTATTCTGAATGAGTTATAGGCCTTCATTTATTCTGAATGTATTATAGGCCTTCATTTATTCTGAATGTATTATAGGCTTTAATTTATTCTGAATGAATTATAGGCCTTCATTTATTCTGAATGAATTATAGGCCTTCATTTATTCTGAATGAATTATAGGCCTTCATTTATTCTGAATGTATTATAGGCTTTAATTTATTCTGAATGAATTATAGGCCTTCATTTATTCTGAATAAATTCTTACTTACTTACTTAATAATAAATAAACATCACTTTGTAAACAGATGGCAATTCAGGAGTCAAGTCTCAATCAGTCAGTGAAACTGTCCTTTTTATGTGAAACATGTTGTCATCTTTTTATCATAATGATGTATTACATCACTTCATCTCATCAGCCAATCAAATCACTTTTCCAAATTTTTTGAAAGTCTAATTCTGGTATTACAAGAAAAACTCTGTTTTTTACCAGACCCTCATTTGGCAGAGATCTCACAGAGTCGTGCAAGAAATCTGGTAAAAGTGGCCTCATAAGAGGAGTGACCTGGTTGGAAGAACAAATAAAAATACACCATTTTTTTCAGGATGGGGTGGTCTGTTACCAGTAATGGCCATTCTTTCAGGTGGATTTATAAGAGTTTATGTTTGCTATTCCTCAATAAAAAAATTTAAAATTAATTGAAAGAAAAGAGTTTTACCAATTATAGCATTATTTGTCCATGTCTCAGTGATTAGTTTGTTTTGATTGTGTGATTCAGTATTGTGATTAATTTGCTATATTATGGGCATTATGATAGGTTTAAGTTAAGAAGACTGATGTTGTTAACTTGTTGTCAAGTTGATCATACAAAATAATTTGTTAAATGTGTTGAATGATATTGTATTATTGGCTGCACTGTACAAATTTCAGTTGTAATGAATGGTATTGCTTTGTTATGGTATTAGAAGATTTTGCATAGTATTGCTTTGTTATGCTACTAGAAGACTGCATCACTCAGTGGTATTGCTTTGTTATGCTACTAGAAGACTGCATCACTCAGTGGTATTGCTTTGTTATGCTACTAGAAGACTGCTTCACTCAGTGGTATTGCTTTATTATGCTACTAGAAGACTATCACTCAGTGGTATTGCTTTGTTATGCTACTAGAAGACTGCTTCACTCAGTGGTATTGCTTTGTTATGGTACTGGAAGACTGCATCACTCAGTGGTATTGCTTTGTTATGCTATTAGAAGAATTTGCATAGTATTGCTTTGTTATGCTACTAGAAGACTGCATCACTCAGTGGTATTGCTTTGTTATGCTACTAGAAGACTGCTTCACTCAGTGGTATTGCTTTGTTATGCTACTAGAAGACTGCATCACTCAGTGGTATTGCTTTGTTATGCTACTGGAAGTTAAGACAGAGTGTAGCTTACCATTCTTTTACATATATATATATATATATATATATATATATATATATATATATATATATATATATATATATATATATATATATATATATATATATATATATATATATATATATATATATATATATAATTTCAATCAATCATATCCACTTGTATGACCCACAGGTTGGGCAATCCAGACAAGTAACTCATCTGCAGTTCACCAGTTGGCCAGACTATGGAATTCCACCAGCAACAGGGTTCCTAGACTTCCTGTTTCGAGTTCGTGCCTGCCAGGCTGATGCTACAAATATGTTGGGTGACACCTGGCAAGGTCATCCTAATGGTCCCCCAATGGTTGTTCATTGCAGTGCAGGCATAGGGCGGACAGGTAAAATTACTTAAATCTAGCAAACCTTACCATACAGTAAAACTTTGAAAAGTCGAAGGATTGCAGTTTGTTTTCTGATCTAGCCATAAGGCCAAGTGAGCTTATGGTATGATGCTGTAGGGTGTGTCATCCATTGTGTGTTGTCCATCCATCAACAATTGCTTGTTACCATTCTAGAGCCTATATTTCTGATCTGATTTCAATCAAACTTGGAATATGGGTTTATATCATCAAAATCTAGGATCAGTTCAGTAATGAGCAAGACCCATGCATATTAATGAGGTGATCTTGCACCTGATTGGCTAACATTGTTACAACTCTAGAGTCCATATTTCTGATCCGATTTTGATCAAACTTGGAATATATGCTGATATCATTAAGATCTCAAATGAATGTGATAGTGAGCAAGATTCATGCATTTATAATGAGATGATCTTATGTCTGATTGGCTGAGCTTGTTACCCCACTTGAAGCCATATTTCTAATCTTATTCTGATCAAACTTGAAATATGGGCTTATACAGCTCTCGCTCATTATAATGCAGTAGTTTAAGTCCATAACCACTGACCACATTATGTACTAAACCGTGTTATAGTGCAAACAGCCTTATGCACCAAACCCCTGTGTATTGAGAACAGCTTTATATACTCAACTGCAGCATAGCAGGAATGATTCAAATTTTTTAAATAATAGTGTTTTGATAAGGTTTGGTTTGGTTTGGTTTGGTGCTTTATGGCACAGCAACACAAGTAGGTTATTTAGTGTGGAGGCAATTGGTGTAAAGTGCCTTGCCCAAGGACACACCATGGTAGGTGACCCAGGCTGGTCCGGTGGTAGGATTTGAACCAGCACCCTTTCGATCGTTTGTCAAGCACACTAACCACTGTGCCACCGCAGCTCCCGTGTTTTGAAAAGGAAATAAAGATGTAACACTAAGCTTCATGTTGTTTTCTTTCAACCCATATTGTTATACATTGGTATCATTTTTGTCATGGGGTCCATAGTGGTGGTGCATATTGTTATACATTGGTATAATTTTTGTCATGGGGTCCATAGTGGTGATGCATTTTATCTGGAATTGCATTATAATGAAGCACAGTATAATGAGGGAGAGCTGTATCTTCAAGATCTTGGATGGATTCAGTAATGAGCAAGATCCATTCATACCAATGAGGTAATCTTGCGTATGATTGGCTGAGCTTGTTGCCCCACTGGCAGCCAGATTTCTGATTGGATTTGGATCAGACTTGGAACATATGTTTACATCATCAACATCTCAGATAAATTTGAAAATGAGTGAGATCTGTGCATATTAATGAGGTTATCTTGCATCTGATTGGCTGAGCTTGTTACCACACTGGAGGCCATATTTCTGATCTGATTTTGATCAAACTTGGAATATATGCTTATATCATTAAGTTCTTTTACAAGTTCGATAATGAGCCAGATATACACATATTAAGGAGTTGATCTTGCATCTGATTGACTGATCTTGTTGCCACTCTGGAAGCCATATTTCTGATTTGATTTTGATAAAACTTGAAATATGGGCTTGTATCATCATGATATTGGATTGGTTTGATAATGAGCAAGATCCTTGCATGTTAATGATGTAATCTTGCATCTGATTGAATAAGATTGTTACCACACTGGAAGCCATGTTTGTGATCTGATTTTGATCAAACTTGGAATATTTGCTTATATCATAAACATCTTTGACTGTTTTAGTAAGGAGCAAACTCCATGCATGTTTATGAGGTGATGTTACACATGATTGGCTGAGCTTATTACCACTCTGGACCCTCTAATTCTGATCTGAATTTGATCAAAAATTGGAATATGAGCCTGTATCATCAACATCTTGGACTGTTTTGAAAGTAAGCAGGACCCAGGCATATTAATGAGGTGACCTTGCATCTGATTCACTGATCTTGTTACCATGAAGTCATATTAGTTATCTGTTGAGTTTATTATCATCAAGATCATGGATGGCTTCGATTATGAGCATGAGACTGTGCATATTAATTATGTCTTTATCTTTAGAAGAATTTTTATCAGGATATAGTAAAATAGCTAAACTAGTTAAAATTAACATGATATAAAGTTTTTGGAGATAGTTTACATAGGATGTGTTCTTAAAATACTACATAAGCCTCCCTAGTGAAATGGTCAACTGTCAAGTTATTTATGACACGTGAGTGATATCAGGCCTCTTAATATTTGAATTTTCAGTAGTTGCAAGTTTACTAAGATAACTGACATGAATATGTTAAAATGAGACTGAGAAAGTAATATTTGTCTGTCTGTCTGGGTCTGAGCAAGTAATTTGAATGACGCAGAGTATTTGAGTGATTGATGTTTGAGTTACAGAAGTTTTTCTGTACTTTGAAACTTACTTAAACCAGCCTTCTTGAACCTCTCATTCTTTGTAGACTGACCACATATTTTGATCCCAACAAGGCCCATGTAATACTAACAAACCCTTGTACTGACTATTACTATAAAGAAACCGCCGAAATTTTGGGTCCGAACAGTTTCCAATTAAGGGAAGTTTTAATGCAGTCAAATCTGGTGACATATAGCAACCACCCGACTCAAATTCTCTTGAAAATGCAACTTACAACTCTAAAAATAGGTGACAAAATTTCTAGGTCTAAACTTGCTTGTTGGTGAAATAACCTGTTTGCATTGGAAGAAGGAAAGAAAGAGATTTACTGTGTCTGTAATTTCCACTTCATTTGCAGGTACTTTTATCACAATAGACATCTGCCTTCATCGTTTGGGGGATATTGGCACAGTGAATATCTACGAAACGGTACGACGGATTCGCTCACAGCGTGCCTTTAGCATTCAGATGCCAGATCAGTATGTATTTTGCCACCTGGGTGTTATTGAGTATGCTGTCAAAAATGAGCTCATTTCAGATGTGAACTGGGCATCATTTGAGGACAGTGAAAGTGATAGTGATGAAATTTAAATTTTGATATTGTATTTCATATTTTTAAATTTAAATTTATTTGAAGTGGGGGTTTTTATGAATGTGTGTTACATAGAACATGTGGAGTGGTCATCTCAATTTTTCTTTTGTATGTTTCTTTTTTTGTGAAAATTGCTTCATTTGTATGATTGAATGTGCCTTGTAGGTTTTATTGATGTGAAAAATTACCTGAAAATCATCAGTAATTGTCACGTGTATGTGCCTAGAAAAGGAAGCTTTGTTTGAAAACTTTTATTGAAGACTAAAATAGGAAAAGGGTGACCAAAAAGGTATAGAGACATAAATAAAGAGCATTCACTTCACCTAAATGTACATTCTAGCATTTTTAAAACATACTGGTATCTTCAGACTTTATTACTTATGACAAAGGCTTCAAGTTTGCCAATGATGCAGGATGGATGATGCTCGAGTAAACAGTTTATAGTGTGATCAATTGACACTTTTCCAATTTCCACTGATTTATTACCAGCTGTCAGTTAAAAGTTGTTTATTTGAAATTCGAATAGACAACTGACCAGTCACAAGCTGGGCTATGTGGGAAACATTACATAGTGACACTTGAGATGCTGAGCAGGTCAAACTCTATGGCTGTGTGGATCACTGATGGTCAGACACCTAGGTTGTTTTCAATATAATACATGTACAAAAATAAAATCACTTTTCTGGCAGGAACATTGTAAATGTAGTCGTTTTCAGTGATATGATTTTGTGCTTCAGTTTTGTGTTTTTGACTTAAGAGACAAAAATGGTAATTTTGTAATGTTAGAAAATGACAGATTATTTAAGAATTGAACTTCATATTTTACAGGATTCATGAAGTCATGAAGCTTAAATCAATTACACACTGTATGGACAGCCGTAGTGAAGGTCATTCATGCACAGTGTGCAATACATTTTTAAGTTTCGTAACTTCATACAAATATTAAGTTCAGTTCATATAATTATAAATTGTTGTAAAATTAGTGACAAAAATTCAAGAAATAAATAACATTTTAACTATTGTCTACAAATATTGTCAAAGCACACAAGAAGGGTACATGAATACATAAGTCTATATGTCATCAGGGGAATATAGAACCATACAGGTTTACATGTATTCACTAGTTTGTCATTTTAGAGATCTTGAAACCCGGAGTTGAGATGAATTTTGCTGCGCAATTTATGATCTTTAACTGTTAACCTGGTTGGGGGGGGGGCAGATTTTCTTTAAATGAAATACCAGTTGTTAGATTAAATTTTTTAATCTCGTATTTATTTTTGAGACTATGTTTACAAACATGTACATGTACCATTATGTAGCTATTTGGCTCAATATAGAACATGGAAAACTCAGTGAAAGTAGCTCCTTTCTGGTGTTATGAACTAATAATGTGTTGTTTTCTGCTTCATATGATGCTGTTTTAACCAATCCAAATGCTTGTTACAAAGGCTTGGTAAAATTGTGTAATTGTTACATCTTCATAGTTACTCTATAAATATTTCACAACACTTGTAGTAAACATATTTCTAATTTTGAAACTGGCATTATAATGTCCTACAATCTTTGATACATTGTTTTTTTTAATTATTACAATTATTAGATGCAAAGTAGGCATGTAGATCTTCATGTATATAACTGAAATAAAAAATGTAACATTCATTGGTAACATTCAATTCTTACTATGCCATTAAATTTTACTTATGATAGTTGAAATATCACCCTTTACCACCAGCACCAAGAGAATATAGAAAATTTGAAATTATGTACTTTTTACTTTTTTCACCAGATGTTACACTTGTGTAGATTTTAATGAGATGACTCCAAGAAACTACTCTAAATTACACAGGAAAATTTTGTTTTACAAAAATGTCTGTATACTTGTTTCCTTTCATGAATGAAAGAACATGGATTTCCTATCAACTGTTATTTTATTTATGATTTTTCATATCAAGCAATGCAATATTTAAACAGAATATTTTTTTTATTATTTTTTTCTTGTCCCAAATCTTTATTGTACATTTTCTAGTCTTCACACTCATAATTCCTTGTGTTTTTGCACTAGTTCAACCACATTTATCATGTTTTACTTCCTCTGTTAAGCAAATAAATCTTGTGTACTTGCTTGAATTGAACAAGTTTGTCAAATGTATTGATTCATCAGTTCGTATGTAAATAGAACTGTTGAAATCACTACTTTAAGTTTACGTGGTCTACCCCTAATTAGCAATGGTTCTTGGTACAGCCATTTATGACAGGAGATTATTGAAATTATGTCATGTTACAGATGTTGCTCTACAGCTATGTCATGGAGCATTGTGAACTGATTTGGTTGCTTACGGCCATTAATTAACCCCTTTGGGTATCAGTCCCATTGGAAGGGGTGCAGGGTGGGTAAAATTGGTGTAAACTCTTTCAGATGGGTAGGAATGGAATTATGCGTATAACAGTTCTGTTTATAGTCACACAAACTGGAAATGATCAGTGAAATTGCACAAACATAATTTCTTAGAATCAGCAATAAATACAGTGAGACTGGTTTAAAGAGGACAAGCAAGGGACTATAAAATATATGGACAAGTATTCTTTGTATAGATGTTGAATTTAAAAAGTAAGCTGAAGGGAGGGGGGGTATAATTGTTGTTTTTACAAGCATGTATCCATTATGTGGAGGTGTCTGCTAAGACAATTGGATTCAATAAAATTAGTATTAGATAGTGTTAGGCAAGCTGTGGGTGAATGACACTAAGTGGCAAAAACTAATAGTTGAGACAGGTATCTAGCTGCAAGCAAAGCATGCAATTTTTTTTTCATCTACAGAAGAGCCATCTGAGACAAGTAAACAGCCTTGGAGAGCCTAGTTATGCATAGGCCTTCAGCCATCCCCAAATTTTATATAAAAATCCCTATACTTTTGAAAGATATGGCTGGGAGGCTTTTATGCAGTTAATTGACCTTGAATATCATGCACCCGATGTGTATTTGGAACTGTTTATTTGAATACACATCATACATTTTTATAGGGTAGGTAATGTTTATTTCTTAATTTTTGAAGTGCACAGTTTAAAAATCTGAAAATTTAGTGGTGTGCAAACACAGTGTAGGCATTTGTCCACCATGTTCAAAATTGCATGATAAGGACTTTCATTGTTGATAGATTCTGCACTAACAGTGCCCAATACTATCCTTATTAAACACATCCAAGGTTTCACTACATAAAGATTTTATTAACATTTGAACTTGAATTAGTTCTCGGTTTTATTCCAATAATTGCACTATCAGCATTTGTATTGAACAAGTTTTATTTTATATTCACCTTAGTCTCAAAGTTATACCCTTGTATAATCTTGCACTACTATTTAAAAAAATAATCGTATTATGCATTGTACTATTCCTGTTATCAATGAAAACCTAAATTAATCTCGACTATAGTTCTAGGTAATACTCTATTTTTTTTTCATATTAAAGAGTATTATATATCTGGTATATATGTGAACATGTGTTATTATATTACTTTTTAATTATTGTAATACATGATGAGTCATTTGGCCAGTTATATTTTACTCATATTTTTTTCTTAAATATTCATATATATGTTTTCATTGTTTAGCACTATTTCTTTATGAAAACATTAGAATCTGAGAATTAAGCTTTCCCAACAAATTAAAAAAAAAAGAAAAACAAATGTAAAGCACATCATATATCTTAATTCAAGAAAATAATGTTAGTAATACATATGGAGTTCAACACTTCACAATATACTTTTTTTGTTGTTTTTGGGACAAGTTCGGTCTGATTTAAGGGCCAGTTTTCATAAAATTGTTTTACTCTTATAAAACATAGATCCAAACTTAGACCCAGTGTCAGATTTTACATTTCTTTTATTATGGAGGACAATTTTCTCTAACAGACATGTATGCATTAGTCAAACCCATCTTAAGCAGCTACCCTGAGAAGTGGTAAATGTGGATGCTTAGGTATGGAGGGGTCAATTTATAAATACGATACTGTAAATTAATTTACTTTTGTGAGGGTCAATTTTTGTGGTTTTGCAAAAAAACATCTCATTTTCATTGGTACTTTATTTTGTGGATGCAGGAAAAGATTCCTCTAGTTTCCACAGAAAAATTATTGTTCATTGGGTCTTTAAATTTCATGGCTTGTAACAACCACGAAATTGGGACCCCACAAAAAGTAGTGAAATGACAGTATTTTGGTTTTAGACAGGTAATTGCTTAATTGAGGTTTTACTGTATTTATACCTGGTTTTGCTACTTAGGGCTCAGATAATTTGAATTTGTATTTGCTTGGAAGTAGTATTTATTTTTCTTAATTAGTATATACAGCTAATACAACATTTTCTAGTACCTTCTGTGTATATATGTTAAAGAGCAATCCATTTACATGACTTTTTATTTTATTTATGTTATGAATATAATCTTTTGATATTTGTATTAGCTATCCAGGTTCTCCCAGTAATTAACTTAGAAAAGTTAAACCTCATTGCTCATAAAACATTATACACAAATTAAATATTGCCATTTTACTGTAAAATCTTGTCAAAGTATTATAATCATTACCCAAGTAAAGTGAAGATCTTGATGTAGTAGTTGTCATTCCAAGTTAAAAGTTATGTTTTTAAACAATTTTTGTCCATGACTGTTCATTTATTTTGTACATTGAATTCACAAAGTACACATGCATACATGACATCATATTCACTGACATATATATGCTGTATTTTTTAACTTTATTTTTGTATTTTGTAATGGTTTTTTTTGTGCCAAGCAGTGTAATGTTGTTGCATGCAGTCTTCATGGTAACTGACCTTTTTTGTTAACTTGACAAATAAATAGTCTCTCTTTCATATCTAATTTGTCATTTCATCCTCTTCCTGTTGTATTACAATACAAGTAACTCCACTTAGCATGGTCTCTTTCGGTCACATATAAAGAAATATATCTGATAAATGATTATACAATGTTAATGGGATTGTTACGACCTTGTGGTATGAAAAAACGTAACAAAAAGAAAGTGAAACCAACAATGTTTGTAAAGATCAACAAACAATTTATTTCTAAATAATTAACGTCAAAATCAAAATACACTTACAGTATCGTGTATTAAAATCCAAATAATCCAATAAATGATTAGTGTCCTAATCACAAGTCCTGTATTTATAGAAACTATAAAATGTTCCAAATGAATGAATGTTCCAAGTGAATCTTCGTAATGAACGAATGTTCTGAATGAATGAGTCTTCGTAATGAACAATTGTTCCGAATGAATGAGTCTGTAATGTTCTGATGTACAAACGATAATGTAATCCAGATCATCTTTAAGAATGTTCACAGGCATCCAAGAAGGTCCTAAATATAACTCCAAATGTTAGTGAGTACTCCTGGTAGCTCTGATGAATGGTCCAATAAATAATTCCTTTAGAATTATTTATACAGCAATATAGCATTACAGGGTTACAAGATTCCAGCATGGCTATTATTTCAAACATCTGATGATTCCAGCTGATCGTAAAAACAGATCTTTTCAACTCAAGACTTAGAATGGAATGAATATATTTGGTATAATCAGGTCTTTTATACATTAAGCAAATGGCACATTTCACAACATGAAACGTGTCATATTACGACCCAGAATGCAATACTAAATGCATCTATTTAGTGGAAATTTACTCGAAGTATGGTAAACAGCTCTGACCTTGAACAAAAGGTCAGTAAACATGTTGTTTATTTCACTAAAGTACAACTTAACCAATCTTAAATGTGACTCACTATTTGACACAATTTTAAAGTACAGTCATAGGCCAAAAGTTTAGGCACATTATAGATTTCATATACATAATTCCGTAACAGAATATGTTCTTTATTTTGGAGCTCCTGCTGACTTTCACTATATCCATATTTTATTGTATTTTATCATTTCCAATCACATCATAGATATTGCTTTACATTTGCTAAAATTCTCAAAATCACTTCTCAGATTAAGATACATATATATATATATATATATATATATATATATATATATATATATATATATTTATCGGAGACAATGCAATATTTGAATTTTGTTAATAGGTACAGATACTAAATGAATGGAAATATATGCTGAAACTCTTTCAAATTGTTTTATAATAAATTGTCATTTTTATTTCATCTGCAACAGCAGGTTGAGACATACATTTCACTTTTTAGTTTGCAGTAGTGACAGGTTGAGAGTTGAGATTTCATGTCAGATTTCTCGGTTACAGTTTAGCATTTATCAGTTTTTGTCCCCCACTATATACATGTATGTATAATAGCTGTGTTGCAGGTGATATGACACCATTTTAAAGGAACTCTTGTTCAAAACTCCCTCAAAAATTTGGAATTCATCATTCTTTATGCCCCCATCATATTCTATGGATGGGATATATAGTGTTAACTATGTCTATCCATCCTGTTGTGTCACATTCCATCATATTCCTAAATTTCATCATGTCAGAAAATTTATTTCTAGGCAACAACTTTTTAAGTCTTTTTCGATTGAAACCAAATTTGGTATGGGGCTTTATATTTAGAAGATCTAAGACAAGTTCAATATTTACCCATCTGATTATAAAACTTGAGTTACAGCCCTTGTATTACTAGGTAGCTGGTCTTGGCATCATGAATTCTGTTTGCACTCAACAACCTAAGATGGACCTAATGGATTAAAACTAAATTTGGCATGTGGCCTTGTATTGAGAAAATATGCGTATGTCAAAATATTACTGAGTTATGGCCCTTGTTTGATATGGAAATTATCAACTTTTTAAAAACGTCATGGATAGAAATAAAAAATCAATATAAGGGTTTATATTGAGAAGACCCAAATCAAAAGAACTTTTTTAATTCAATTTTGACTGAACTAGGTCAGAAGACCTTATTTGAGTCACAGTTTGATAGAGTTACAGCCCCTATTTTTACCTAGACATTTGCTCTTGCATTGTGAACTCATTTCCATATAATAACTTTGAAAGGGTTTCACAGATTCAAACCAAATTTTGTATGAACCTTGGTACTTACAAGACCTCAACCATGACCTATGCATACGAAAGAACTGTGAACAATTATGTGAATAATGAGGCCTGTCTACATTTTGGGTTTTAAGGAAAATGTTTGTCTCTATGTTTAAATCCTTGGGACAAGGTTAAAAACACAGACTGGCCAGGGTTTACATATCAAACCCATGATCAGAGTATTGCTGTAAAACATGTGACCTTGACTCCAGAGTCAAAAGGTTGAGCAAGCATGTTGCAGAATGAATTGTCTTAGCTTCATAATGATTCATCCAAATCGTGAAGAAACTTCATTGAGGGGTTTAGGAAACATAAGCAAATGAAAAAACGAACCTTAATGCAAATCTTCTATTACTGAGACCTTGAATCAAGGTTAATTGAGCAAGATAGCAAGTTCATAATTAATTGTCTTTGGTGCATAATGAGTCATCCCAAGTATGAAGAAACTTCATCAAGCAGTTTAGGAAATACAAGCAGAGGAAAAAAACTTTAAACAAAACCTTCATGCAACTTTTAAATGACTGTGACCTTGACCACAAGGTCAAAAGGGTAAGTGAACATGTGGCAGAATGAATTGTCTTAGCTTCATAATGATTCACCCCAAGCATGAAGAAAATCTAATAGGTAGTCTAGGAAATAAAAGCAAACGCATAAACTTTAACCAAACTGAAATGCAAATTTTTTATGACAGACCTTGACCTCAAGATCAGAGGGTCAAGTGCATGTGTCATCAAATGAATTGTCTTAGGTACTTGTTGATTCAACCAAAGTATGAAGAAAATTCATTGTGGATTTTAACAAATATAAGCACAGGGAAAACTTCAATTGAAACTTTAATACACATTTTCAATGACTGTTAATCAACGGTCATAGGGATGAGCAAGGGTGTCGTACAATGAATTGGTTTAGCAAATGAAAAAACTTTAACCAAACTCTTTAATGCAAGTTTTCTTTTTTCTGAAAAAATGTAACCAAAACCTTAAAATGTTGACAACAACAATGATGCCATCACTGCTGCCGCTGGCACAGGAAAAGTGACTGCTATGTCTCACTTCCCACTAATGTAGATACCAAAAAAATTAAGGTGGACAAAATTAGGTCGCATTAACATGCTTTAAATACATAATTATATTTCCCTGCTCAGGATTCACAAATCACGTGCTATAATGGCACATGCAAGAATGTTAAACGTGTATCAAATTTAAAAACTAAACACACCAGAATGTAAAAGTAGGTCACAATTACAGGTGACCTACTTTTGGTAAAGTGGAATGCACCCTTGAGCTGCATGCACTAATTTATGGTTTCATAATGGCAAAGGAGCTATGGAGCCCAATATAAAACTTATCATTTTCAACTATGCATGAAAAGTAACTGATCTACTCTTGGTTCAAGTTGCACTGATGTACAGCTGTATCAAGCTTTACAATGGCCTAGGTGAAGAAAAAAAAGTTGGAAGAGGGAAAGGGCTTCTCCGGACTCCTGTCATTGGTCATTGTGCAAAATATGGTCATCTTAACCTGTGTTTGGTACCATGATATAGTCCCTTCAGGCTTCATATGCAGATCAAATTAACTGTCTACACATGCAAGTTACTGAAAGAACAAATTTCCATTGCTAATTTCTCTTGTCCAGCATACAGCCTGCTTAGCAGGAATGTTTTCCATCCTCCAAATAATTAACAAGATCTAAAACTAATGCACTATTACACAACTAACAGTATTTTTCAGATATAGAAACAACAAAAAAAAAACAATATTGTGACTGTTTTAATGTTTATTTGTGCATACTAATGTATAATTTTACACAATTCATACAAAAAATTATCAGTGAGGGAACACATAAAAACAAATATCTTTTCGGTCTGTGAACTATTTTTCTATCATGGCAGTGAATTATTTTTTGTATTTGGGTGGGGTAAGTCAAGAATTCATCACAAGATTGCTAAGACTCGCCTGCTTCAATGTGACATAATCCAGAAACCCTGAAAAGTCACTATAGCATGAAAAGTAGGTCACCATGACCTACATTTTTGCCTCCAGTGAGAAGTACCATCCAAATGAGTACACAGTTTCATGACTATATACAAGTGTCAGAGAAACCAAGCTAAATGCGAAAACTGAATGGAATCAATGGAGCATAAAAGTAGGTCAGTGACCCACTTTTGCCTGTGGTATATATTTTCTAAGATGAAC
Source organism: Margaritifera margaritifera (assembly GCA_029931535.1). NCBI lineage: Eukaryota > Metazoa > Mollusca > Bivalvia > Unionida > Margaritiferidae > Margaritifera > Margaritifera margaritifera. The sequence goes on along the minus strand of JAQPZY010001381.1, from coordinate 1,313,048 downwards.
ATTCCCATCAAGTTTGATAGCTGTGCATACAACAGTGTTAGAGAACATGAGATAAATGCAAAAACTTAATGTGATGAGTAGTATCCTCAAAGATGAATACACCAATTAAGTTTTATGACTACACATACAATAGTGTCAGGGGCCCCAGGTGGCCAAGTGGTCTAAGGTGCTCGCCTTTACAGATCACTGACATCACACCTCTGTCTGTGTGAGTTTGAGTCTCTGCTTTGCCAATGTGGGTATGTGAGAAAGCTTGCCAGTAGCTTCCTGTGGGTCGGTGGTTCTTCACAGAGCTTTCCCTGGTTCTTCATCGACCAAAATTTACTGGCCGCAATGTAAAGCCTATTATGTGCTGAAAAATGGCATTAAACCCACAAAACCAAAACAAACCAAACATACAATAGTGTCAAAGAAACTGAACTAAATATGAAAACTTATGTAATCAATGGATCATGAAAATTAGGTCACTGTAACCTGCTTTTTGCCAGTGGTTAGAATCCTCCAAGATGAACACCCATCAAGTTTCAGGACTACACACAATAGAGTCAGAGAAACTGAGCTAAATGCAAAATTTTAATGTAATCACTGGAGTGTGAAAAGTAGGTCATAGTGAACTACTTCTGCTCAAGGTAAGTAGTTCTCTCCAACAAGAATAAATGCGTCACATTTCTTGACTATATACAGCAGTGTCAGAAAAACAGCTAAATGCAAAAACTTAACGTAATCACTTGAGCATAAAATGTAGGTCACTGTGACCTATTTTGACCTGTGGTTAGCAGTACCCCCACATCATACGAATATACACATAAATTTCCATGACTATATACAACAATGTCGAAGAAATGCAGCTAAATGTGAAAACACATTAACTTGAAAAGTAGGTCACTGTTACCTACTACTCCCCTGGTTAGTACTACCATCCAAAGTAAAGACACCCATCAAATTGTGTGTATGAATAAGTGCAAACACACAAAAATGTGTGTGTGTGTGCATGTGTGTATGTTTTTATATGCCCACCAAAAGGTACTTTTCATTCTTCTATCTGAATGTACATCCATCCATGTCTCTTATCTTTCTCATTTCCACAAAATAACTTTAGTTTTACATCTAACTTCTTTACCAAACTTTGTCAATAGCTTCCACTTAGGGTAAAGAAGCAGCCCATTGATTTTCAGGTCAAAAGGTCTAGAGTCAATGTGACTAAAAGAAGAGAAATGGTTTCCACACAATAACTTTAGTTCTACATCACAGACCTGGACAAACCTTTGTGGATGGCTTGCACTTGGAATAAGGAAGAAGCCTATGAATTTTGGAGTTGAAAGGTCAAGGTCACTGTGGCTGAAAATGAAAGATGGTTTCTGCACAAAGACTTCTCAACCATGTACCTTCACCAAAATTTGTGGATGACTTACATTCTGGGTAAGAAAGGAGCCTATTGATTTTGAGGTCTAAGGTTAAGGTTGCTGTGACTGAAAAAAGAACAAGACCAGGGCCTGAATGTCGAGCCCCCGATTAAAGTACTGCTGTAAAACATGTGACATTGACCCCAAAGTCAAAAGGTTGAGCAAGCATGTCACAGAATGAATTGGCTTAGCTTCATAATGATTCATCCCGAGTATGAAGAAAATCCATAATGGGTTAAGGGAATATAAGCAAATGAAGAAAAAAAAATGTAAATTTTCAAAGACTGACCTTGACCCCAGAGTCAAAAGGGCAAGCTCATGTGTCAGAGAATCAATTTGTCTCATCTTCCTAGTGATTCATCCAAGTATGAACAAAATCCATAAAGGGTTGAGGAAATATAAGCAAATTAAAAAACTTTAACCAAAACCATAATGCAAATTTTCTAGGACTGTGACCATAATCCCAAGGTCAATGGAGCAAGTGAGCATGTTGCAAAATGAATTTATTTAATAATGATTCATGTCAAGTAGGAACAAAATCCATGAAGGAGTTTAGAAAATGTATGCAAATGAAAAACTTTAACCAAAATCTTAAACTGTTGATGAAGCCAATGCCGGAAATTATTAAACTGTCATGTTTTGCTTTCTCATTACCGTGGGCTGACAAAAATGGTTTTTCATAGTAGCTTTAGTTCTAGACCATGTACCATAACCAATGGTTTCACAAACTAGCTTTAGTTCTAGACCACATACCATGACCAATGGTTTCGCATATAGTTGCTTTAGTTGTAGACTACATGGCCTGACCAATGGTTTCGCACAGTAGCTTTAGTTGTAGACCATGTACATTGACCAATGGTTTCACAAAGTAGCTTTAGTTGTAGACCATGTACCTTGACCAATGGTTTCACAAAGTAGCTTTAGTTGTAGACCACGTACCTTGACCAATGGTTCACACAACAGCTTAAGTTCCTTGAATAAAAAGCTTGTAGAAGGCTTGCACTTAAGATAAAAAAAGAGGCCTATTGATTTTGGTATCAAAAAGTAAAATGTCAAGATCATTGTGACTCAAAAACAGATTCTGCATAATAACTTTTGTTCCAGATAAAGTTCCTTGACCAAACTTTGTGGATGGCTTGCACATAGGGTAAGAAAGAAACCTATATATTTTGGGATCTAAATGTCAAGGTAAGTCTAATAAGAAAATAATGGTTTCTGCACAGTAAATTTAGTTCAAGACTGCACTTGACCAAAAGTCAAGGTCATTGAAACCCATTGGCCAGGCATATAATGTAATGTACATGGTACTTTTGTTTTCTTAATGGAGGCTGAGGGAAAGATGGTATTCCTTCCCTCCCAGGTAAATGTAAGTGGAAGTCACTTAGGTGAATACATTGGTAAAAATATTAAAGACAGGATTTCTTTAGGATAATATCTTGCATAACAGTATGATAAGACATATCTTGGCAAATATAGTACATGTATTTCTACATAGGCTGCAAATTTAAAACTTGATCAGTAAAAAAGAAAGGAAAGCTCTTGCTTGGTTGAACAAACCAAGAAGGAGACACCGATTCATATCCAAAATGCTTCTAATAATCTGAAAACAATTTTTTTTTTTTTTTAAGTGACAAATAAACAAGACAAGCTGTTGTAAATTGAGTGGTATTTGCCATAAATTTTCATTAAATACAAATGTTAAAAAGAGCAATGCATATTATATATGAAAACACATACATGCCAATGTATACAAATATCATGGACATTTTCAGATAAAATCACATGACCCCCAATCTTGATATTAGCTAAATATTACAGTTCTCCCGTTACAACGAGATAGTTGGGGTCAATAACCACCAATCGCATTTTGTACCAAACCATGTTATAGAGAGAACAGTGTTCTGTACCAAACCATGTTATAGAGAGAACAGTGTTCTGTACCAAACCATGTTATAGAGAGAACAATGTTCTGTACCAAACCATGTTATAGAGAGAACAGTGTTCTGTACCAAACCATGATATAGAGAGAACAGTGTTCTGTACCAAACCATGTTATAGAGAGAACAGTGTTTTGTACTAAACCATGTTATAGAGAAGTGTGTTCTGTACCAAGCCATGTTATAGAGAGAACAGTGTTCTGTACCAAACCATGATATAGAGAGAAGTGTGTTCTGTACCAAACCATGATATAGAGAGAAGTGTGTTCTGTACCAAACCATGTTATAGAGAGAACAATGTTCTGTACCAAACCATGTTATAGAGAGAACAGTGTTCTGTACCAAACCATGATACAGAGAGAACAGTGTTCTGTACCAAACCATGTTATAGAGAGAACAGTGTTCTGTACTACACCATGTTATAGAGAAGTGTGTTCTGTACCAAGCCATGTTATAGAGAGAACAGTGTTCTGTACCAAACCATGATATAGAGAGAAGTGTGTTCTGTACCAAACCATGATATAGAGAGAAGTGTGTTCTGTACCAAACAATGTTATATAGAGAACAGTGTTCTGTACCAAACCATGTTATAGAGAGAACAGTGTTCTGTACCAAACCATGATATATTGAGAACTGCATTATATACTGAACCATGGCATAGCAGGAATTATCAAAATTTGTTACATAACAGTATTTTGAAAAGGAAATAAAGATATAACACTAAGCTTCACATTGTCTTTCAATCCATATTGTTATACATTGGTATGATTTTGGTCAAGAGTTCCACAGAGGTACCAGGTTATATCTGGAAATGTGCTATAGTGAGGGAGAGCTGTAATTAACTCCAATGTACTGCATCAAACTGAGTATACTGAGTAAGCAACACAACAAGGCAAAAGTCATGTCAACATGGGTCAATGATACTAGTTGTGAGTTTCCCCAGGCAGTAATGATTTGGCAAGACATATATTAGCATAAAAACATTCTCTCATGTTTTGAAAAAGAAAGTTGAAATTTAACAGGTTTCTATGAGTAACTGTTTTTTTTTCTTTCTGCATATAGGTGAACAATCTGTATTATTTCAAAATAAATTAGCAACATTTTGAAAAATTCTGTACTGTTATGTCAGAGAACATATCTACAACAAAAAAAACTGTAACAATGTTAGCATTTCAAATAGTTTATTCTTCAGAAAAATTTACTAACATATCAAAACTTTAACTGCTGATTTAGCATTACTTAAAAACAAAGTGGACTTTGACAATTAAAGTGCTATTAACAACATATATAACTGTGGACTTTGACAATTAAAGTGCTATTAACAACATATATAACTGCTAATTCCTGAAAATAAGAAAAGAAGTGCAAAAATATTACATGATAACATGTAGCAAGATTACACTTCCAGAAGTCATCACATGCATGAAATTTTTCTATTTTAAAAGTAGAAAATGACTTGTGGACAGTTATTCTATGGTACATTTATTCATTATTTTTTGGACAATTTGATAATCCAAATTTCTATAAGAGTTTTGTGAAAACTGTTGTGTATATTCACATGGAACACTTAAAAAACTTAATCCTGATTAATGATCTATATTTTCTATTAATTCCTTTATCTGACTGCTGATTGTTCTACAGATATCAGCCAGACTGTTTGCTTCACTAGTATCGAAGTAAGCTGGAAAAGAAAATAAACATGTACATAAATCAAAGTACTGAGAATGTTGATGACTCAAGTGATACTAATTTACATAAGATTAGATAGAAGAACATACAGTATATACTCGCATATAAGCCAATACCAACTGCAAACTGCATAGACCCAGACTAATCAGTAGAACAAACAACATAGACCCTGATCTGCCAGTGCATTTTGCGATGGCAGATCAGGGTCTATGTTGTTTGCATTTGGACCTGAATTATACACGAGTATATACGGTAATTCCAATATTCCTATTCATGATCCCATTCACTACTGTAAACAAATTGCTCTAAATAATCTTTATAATATATTTCCAAATATTTCATTTCTTTATATGTCACCAAAAAATTTATATTAACAACTGAAACATTATTGGAGGAAATTGTTGTACGAATTCCTTTTAAAAAGCATTTTCTACTATTGTTTCAAGTATTATCATCAACAGAACAATATTCAAGGGAGATAACTACTATCAGGTATAATCATTTACCTAAATGTTTTTTTACATGGATTAAATTTGTATTTTACCACATTACTGAAAGTAGTTAAATTAATCAAAAGGAATTACATTATGATACATAACTCCTGCTATGAGCTAAAGTGCTGTATTAAAGTCTTCATTACTGTTATTCACCTACAAAGCACTAACAAAGCTGTGTACCTTACCATTATATATTTAACTTCTGCAAAATATTTTTAAAAATTCAGAACATATACAGAAAAAATAAATATTAAATAGCAAGTTAAATAGCATTAAAAATCACAATACTGTGTTCTTTTTAAACTTTATAAAAATATCAAAAACTTTACATCTTGAATCTGAAAACTGCTGCATAACTTTGTTAATAGTTTTTGAAGGTAACCTCAAAAATAGGTAACGGCTCCAGAAAATAGGCGACTAACACTGGTTAAAGGCAAATCATCTCATCCCACCATGTTTTCATGTGAAATATTGGATAAATTCATTAATCTTTTCATACTCCTTTCATGATACAGTACATGAATTTGGTTTGGGGATAGAAAAAACTCACTTCCCAAAGTTGAAGATTTGTATTGATGGTGGTAAAATTGATACTTCAGTACATATCTGAGAGTACAATAGGCTACAAAATTGGCCAAAAAAAATGTTTATTTTATTGGAAGTTTCATGTTTTATGCCTACCAGTATAAGTTTTGAGCTAAAAACCATATGTAATTCACTATTTTGGGCAGAATATCCTTGGGTTTAGTTGAGGGGGGGGGGGAGGGATAGATGCCAATTTATGGCATTAGGAGTAGTCAACTTTGCATTCCTGGTGTGCTGAAGCAAAACTTAGTGGATCAGAGCAACTATTTTGTCTAAATCACACCCATGTCTGATCCATACAGTAAACATATTTAATGTAATAGCTGCACATGTATTAATAAGTGCTCACCCATCAATTTAGTCAAATTTCACAAAAAGTTTTCCCATACTGAATGCACATTTCTTGATCCCAGCAGGTCTCATGGGAGGAAAGTGACTGCTTAAACCCACCTTGAACATTATACGATTCTCCTGAAACTTACTACTAGATGTATGTATGTCTAATGTCTCATTACCACTTAAAAAGTGAAATCAATATAAATGGCCATTCATGTCATTGACATAGTGGGTTTTTTTATCAAGAAAAGCTTTCACAAAAAAGATGAGTATTTCATAAAAAAGGTGCCTTTTTGTGAAAAAAGTAAAGTTTAAACAAAAACATTTCTCCTTAAAGAAACTATTTTCTTCACAAAGATTTGTTTAGCTAATACTTAAAAATCTTCACGAAAAAGTGATCACTTTAAATTATGTGTCTATTCTGGTGAAATATGTTAAAAATGAAGGACTTTTAATGAAGAAATTTGTTTTGATGTTTCTTTCTTCATGAAAAAAATCACCTCTTTATCATGATTATCATATTTTTCATGAAAAGAATTACATCTTCCATAAAAATTGTACCTTTTTCATGAAAAAATAAGCTACTTTTTGTGAATTTTTTTTACTGGCATGTAAGGGCATGTTTTTCTTTAAGAAAGTTACATTCTTATTGAAAATTGCACTTTATTAAAAAAAAATTAAAATTCTTGAAAGGAGTAACTTTTTGTCAAAGGTTTGTATCAAATATGTAAAGGCACTTTTTGTGAAGAAAGCAACATTTTTTATGATCATTAGAGTTTTCACAAAAAAGTAACTTTTTTCATTATGATTTTGCAATTTACCTAACCCCACCCCTGCTGACACTATGGCCAAGTAACTAGACCCTATCTACATAGATAGTATCAAATCTGTCTTTACCTGCCTAATCCAGTTTGCCAATCTTGTTGGCTATTCCACAGCTTTAAGTGTACTACATGAAGACAGTCAATAAATGAACATCAATAAATATATGTAAACTATCCATGGTGTCAGCAGGGTTTGGAGTATGAATTATATGCTACAGGGTATTAGACTCTTATGTATAATGTTTACATATTTAACTTCTGTCCTACATATTTAACTTTGTCCTTGGTAATAAGATGTAAACAAGCTGTTTACTTAGAATTTGAGGTCAGGGTTGCTTTTGTTTACAATTATACTGGTTTTTCCACTAGAATTACTGATAATTGTTAGGTAAGCCATATGATTTTCTAGCAAATTCTGTCATGTGACCTGTGTTTATATTTAGGAAGTTTGGTAAGCAGTATTTCATTCCAATGCCAACTATCAGTCTTTAAGGAATTTGGTTTAATAATCAGATGTTTATGGTTGTGTTGTGAAAATATTTATTTATTTAAAACATTCATTGGAATTACTAAAAGTGCTCATTCTCATTTTGGATTGATACATGCCTTGGGGATTTTTGTGAATTCATTTAAAGATATTCTGGATTATATAATTCAGGCATATCAGGACATTCAAGACTTGGCACATCAGGACATTCAAGACAACTTGAATTCATTTGGAACATTCTATATTTATGACTTGTGATTAGGACACTTAGGATTATTAGATTATTTGGATTTTAATTCACAATATTGTAAGTGTCTTTTTGAATTTTCATTTTAACTGTCTAGAAATAAATTACTTGTTGTACTATACGATAAGGTATGGACCTGAGTAAAGTTTTATCAAAATATCTATAGGGGTTAAAGATGACAGCCTGGATAATTAAATGGACCACTGACTTACATTATCTTTTGTTGTGACCTTGACCTAGAGGCAGAGGATATGGCTAAATACACAAGACAATGTAAAATCAAGATATGTAACAGGCTAAATTATCATTAAAATATCTTCAATGGTTCAAAAGTTATACCCATACATCAGTGCTTCCCAAATTTTCTTGATCACAACCCTAAATACCATCTTTTGTAACCCAAAATGCAGTACCGGTATAGGGTCGCAAGGGTCCTCCCGACCCTCATTTCGGTCGCGACACGGCGTTTGGGAACTACTGCCATACATGGACAGAGGTCACCAAGTCATATTTTCTCTTGCTATGACCTTAACCTTGCACCTTGCAGCAGGTACAAGGCTATGGTATGTGATATACTATTTAATCATGATATATCAATGTTGAAGTTTAATTAAAGTATCTAAAGTGGTTTAAATGTTATTCTATGGACAAGGATACTTGACACATTACGTTTAGTTAAATTTTTTCCTTTCTCTCACTTTCACCTCGAGGCAGGGGGCATGCCTATGGTGTTCAACACACCACAATCTATACATGATATATAAATGGCTATCCATGATATATAAATGGCTATACATGATATATAAATGGCTCAAGTTTCTTTAAAATATTGTAAGTACTTCAAAAGTTATACTATAGTCAATGGTACAAGTGACTGAATTACATTTTTCTTTGTCATGACCTTGACCTTGAAGTTGGGGGCATGGCTATGGTATGTGACACACTGTCATGATATATACTTGAGCATAGTTTCATCAGAATATCTTCAACAGTTCAAAAGTTATACCTGTATATGGATAGAGGTTACTGAGTTGTATTTTCCTCTGCTCTGACTTTAACCATGAGGCAGAGATCATGGCTACAGTATCTGTCACACTGTCTAGTCAAGATATATAAATGGTTAAGTGTTGTAATAATATTGAAAATGGTTCAAATGTTATTCTCTGGACAAGGAAGCAAGTCAGAGTTTTATTTTTCTCTTGCTCTGACCTTCACCTTGAGGCAGGGGAAGTGCTGTGGTATACAACACATCATCTATCCATGATATATAAATGGCTGAAGTTTCATCAAAATATCTTCAGTATTTCACATTGTACTATGTTCGTTGATTACAAGTCACAGAATGACATTCTCCTTTGCCATGATTTTGACCTTGATGCTGGGGATGTGGCTAAGGCATGTGGCACACTGTCTGTCATGACATATACTTCGGAAAGGTTTCATTAAAATATCTTAAGTGGTTCAATAGTTATACTCCAGACAAGGATGCAAGTCAATGAATTACATTTTCCCTTGCCATGACCTTGACCTAGAGGCAGGGGGCATGGCAATGGTACATGATACACCATCAAGTTATGATCATGATATATATTTGTTCAAGTTTAATAAAAATCTCTCCAACTGTTATAAAGTTATGGCCAGGGCAAACAATGATGTAGCATAATACACCCAACTTAAGACAGGTCTATGAAAAGTACTTTCTGCTCAAAAAAGTAAAACCTTCATAAAGAAATGTTATTTGTTACATGGAAAGTAGACAGTAAAAGTGCAATATTCATAAAGAATGTCACATCCTTCATTACAAAAGTGCTTTTATACATGGCTGCAAATTTATCATGAAAAAAGTGCAGTTTTCCAGAAGACTATCACTTTTATCACAAAAAAAGTTTTTCATGGAAAATGGACCTTTCTTTGTGTAAAAAGTATAATCTTCATGAAGAATGTTACTTTCTTCATGAAAACATGCCTTAACATGTCAATACAAGCTTTTCACAAAAAAGTGACTTTTCACAAGAAAAAAGTTACAATTTTAATGAAGAATAACATCACCATATCATCTTTAACAAAAAAAAAGTCTTTCTTTGTAGACACAAATTTTTAACAGTTTTTTTTTCTTGAGTTAAAAAGCTCAATCTTCATGAAAAATGTTAATTTTTTGACAAGGAAAGTAGCAATATTATTGATTATTATTTAAGAAAAAGAACTCTTCTAACATGTTTCTACATAAAAAAATTGCTTCATTTTTTACATGTTTGGCCAGAGTACATACTCTTCACATGAAAAAAAGATTTTGACAGTATTAGCCAGATAAATGTTTGTGAAAATGAGTTTCTTCATGAAAAAGTGACTTTCTGAAGAAACCATTAATCTTATTCTTTTTGAAGTTGAAAGTGTGATAAAGTGAAGCGATGCATTCTTGTCAATGATTATCAAGATGGTGGATTAAAAATGCCATGCATTCTGTCTTTTTGTTGAGCACTTAAATTATCATGGTTAAAAAACTTTGTGATCCTCTTAATCATTCTTCTTGGAAACCTCTCATTCTTGATATAGTAGAAGAATTTGGAGATGATAAAATCCTTTCATTCTTGATACAGTAGAAGAATTTGGAGATGATAAAAACCTCATTTTTGATATATTAGAAGAATTTGGAGATGATAAAAACCTATAATTCTTGATATATAGAAGAATTTGGAGATGATAAAAACCTCTCATTCTTGATATAGTAGAAGAATTTGGAGATGATAAAAACCTCATTCTTGACATAGTAGAAGAATCTGGAGATGATAAAAACCTCCCATTTTTGATATAGTAGAAGAATTTGGAGATGATACAAACCAATAATTCTTGATATAGTAGAAGAATTTGGAGATGATAAAAACCTCTCATTCTTGATATAGTAGAAGAATTTGGAGATAATAAAAACCTCTCATTTTTGATATAGTAGAAGAATTTGGAGATGATACAAACCAATAATTCTTGATATAGTAGAAGAATTTGGAGATGATAAAAACCTCTCATTCTTGATATAGTAGAAGAATTTGGAGATAATAAAAACCTCTCTCTAAACAACCAAGGCCCTCTTGAAAATATATGGTCAGAACTGGATGAGTACTCCACCACAACCCTGAAGATATTTTATCTATGCCACTGTGGCATAACAAGTTCATAAAAATAAATGGTAAAATTTTATTTAAAAAATGGTGTTCCAAATCTATTTTCTACATCAATGATTTAATCAATGTCAATAGCAATTTTCTTGCTTATGAAGATTTCAAAAAAATGTATAATATTGATGGATCTTTTATTGAATGGTTTGGAATTCTCGATTCTATACCAAATACCTAGAGAAAAGCAATAAAAAATCAACAGAAGCTTGATACCCCAGTAAATAAATACTTTGATATGTTGAAAAAGCATGATAAAGTGTCAAAGCCATTTTATAAAATATTCTTGGAAAGATATAGAGAATTACTGGTGAAACTTCAAAATAAATGGAATGAAATATTGAATCAGAACTACCAACTCTGTGATTTGGAACATGTGAATTTGGTACCTTTCAAAATAACTGATGATACAGGACTTCAGAACTTTCAATACAAAATTATCTATCAGATAATTTACACCAATAATTGATTGTTTAAGATGAAAATTTCTGCAACACCTCTTTGTTTATTCTGTAATGAATACCCAGAAACACTGTTACACCTATTTTTTTACTGTCGAATTGTAAAAACTTTACTACGGAACTTACATTTAAATTAAACTGAATATCACATTTATCTTTTAATAATAACCTAAAGTTCAGAAGTAAAGTTTGTACAATTGCTAATTATCAAGACCCAGAGGGGGACATATTTCATCCAGATAATTGGTCATCTGGACAATCAAATTTTGCTCAGAAAGGAGAACTGTAAATGTACAGCTCTCCCTTGTTACAACACGATAATAGGGGTCCATAACCGACCACCATGTTATGTACCAAACTGTGTTATATGGTGAACTGTGATATGTGCGGAATCACGATATATTGAGAATAGTGTTATATGCCAAACTGTGGTATAGTGGGCACTATCAACATTTTTTAAATAATGGTGTTTTGAAAAGGATAAGATGGTATAAGACTAAGTTTCACCTTGTTTTCTTTAATCCGTATTGTTATACATGGGTATGATTTTGGACATGGGTCCATAGTAGTACTGTGTTATATCCAGAATCGCATTATGATGAGGCACGTTATAATGGGGGAGAGCTGTACGAGCCAATAATCCAGACAATTGGCATCTGGATAATGGATGTTTTACTGTATATATTTGAACATCATTTTTCTGTGTAATTGTTTTAACAGTTCTAAAATAAGTTTTATTGCAACCATTAATCAGCATACCACTGTGTCTTTGATAGACCAGATGTGACATAGTGATACCACGAATATATCGATGGCGACTTTAGCGGCCCAGATTGATGCAAATGTTTGAAATTAATTAGGCATATCTTTCAAACTGCTCACTGGATTTTATTTAAAATTTTGGTGTATATTTCCATTCACTTAGCATATTCATTCAAGGCACATATGAAATTAAGAGTTTGTTTTCCTTTACAGACAGGTTAAACAGTGGACATACCTCAAATTTTAACCCCCCAAAAAGTAATATTTAAACTTAGACATAGATCTTCTTGATTTTAGGTCTATACCAAATTTGGTTTCAATCCATGAAATCCTTCAAATATTATCAAGCATAAACTAAATCTGTGATGCACATGTAAACTTCATAGTCAAACTGGTGCTATAACTAAGTCAAATTTAAGTGAAAACCAAAGTTTACACTGGTGTTTTTTTTAAATATTAAGACAGGGGTCATGCTGGACTTGAAATTTCAGGCAAAGTGACTTCTCCCTCATATCTAAATAGGACAAAGTGAGTTCCCGGTCAAATTTTGTAATGGCAAAATAAGTTTGTCAACAACTGGTGTTTTACTGGCTGTGCAAGTTAAATAGTATTAAAATACATAAAATACTCATCATACTTTATGAAAATATTTTCAACTTTCTATCTTGTATCTTAAAAACTGCTGCATAACTTTGTTAATAACATTAACCAGTAACCTTGAAAATAGGTGACTAATACTCGTTAAAGCAAATCATCTCATCCCACTATGTTTTATGGTGAATTTTTGATAATTCCATTAATCTCTTCAAGGTTTTTACTTTCAAAACTTCTTTAACGATACAGTATTTTGTTTTGGGGTTGAAAATGCTTAGAACTGTACTCACTTCCTCCATTTTCACATTTGTATGCTTAGCAGTAACATCATAACTCAGTACCTATTTGTGGGCACGAAAGCCACTAAATTAGCACAACAGTTGATTTTAAAGCATTTTTCAACTGCTTTTTGCCAATAAACATGAGAATTATAACAAAACTCCACATAAGATTCATTATTTCGGGCAAAATATCAATGGGTTCAAGTGAGAAAGAGATGGGGGGGGGGGGGGTAGGTGCAGATTCATGGCAAGGCAAAGTCATCACTTTCTTGATGTTTTGAAGCAAAATATCTGTCACACCCAACCATTTAACTTTCTAGCATGACCCCAGTAAGATACATACAAAATTGAATTAATTCATGAAGTCCTTTAAATGCTATTAAGTGAAAACAAAATCTATTATGTACAGGACATATGTAAATATGTTCAGATGGAGAAGGGTAACACGTTATGCCCTCGCCCCCTCCTACTCCATCCAGCTATAGAACAAGATGGCAGCACAAAATTCCACAAATGATAGTTAAACAAAATTATGTCAAAACTGCCCTATGGCTATTTTCATGCTGACATATCCTCTAAATGACAGCAGTGATGAAAGATGAAACATGAGTAGTAATTTCATATAATATATGAGAAATGAGCCACCAAGATCTGGAAATTATTTCAGGAGTTTCACGAATTACATTGAAGTAAGCAGAGACAAAATACACTGATGTTCCATTCAGGAAAACAGTGAAATGATTTAATTCAACTGCCTTGGACATTACACCTGTACTTGCTTGGACATTACACCTGTACTTGCTTGGACATTACACCTGTACTTGCTTGGACATTACAACTGTACTTGCTTGGACATTACACCTGTACTTGGACATTACACCTGTACTTGAACATTACACCTGTACTTGCTTTTTGTGATGCCTTAACATGATATTAAACATCCATAAAATCAAAAATATGGAATTTTAATGAGATCATGTGATAAATACCTATATCATCTTGGTCCTCAATGTCTTTTAAATGCTGCTCATGCATCGGCCAGACAACTTTTTCAAAGTAACCTGGTGGATCTGGTGGGCTGTAGGTTCGCTTGCTGCAAGATACAATACAGGGATAGCAAAATTTATGCTTGAAACTCACCTATAAAAAGCTTTAACTGTTAGTCTTTCATGTTAAGGTGAAAAACTGTTACATACTACACTGAACAGCCTGCTCTGTTTAGGAATCATGAACATGACAGACACAATGAATGAGTTGCCATTACACTGATATATTTGTGAAATATATTTTGATCAACTGACAAATAAGCATTACAAGCCTTTAAAAAGCATACAGCCATGGGAACTAAAACAATCATGATATTCTTGACATAAAAATTAAAGTAGTATGCTACATACATCGTCTTTGCTAGCAAATTCTTTTGTCAGTGGAAAAAATTCTTCATGATTTGCTCATTGGAAGCTACCTCTCTGAACTGCTAGATAATGTCCTTTATGCCAGTAAGTAATTAAGCAATACAATTTCACCATCTAATACTTTTGTTTCTAATGCCCTAAGTAATAAAGCAATACAATTTCACTGTCTAATACTATTGTCCCTGATGCCACTAAGTAATATAGCAATACAATTTCACTGTCTAATACTATTGTCCCTGATGCCACTAAGTAATTAAGCAATACAATTTCACTGTCTAATACTATTGTCCCTGATGCCACTAAGTAATTAAGAAATACAATTTCACCATCTAATACTACTGTCCCTGATGCCACTAAGTAATTAAGTAATACAATTTCACCATCTAATACTATTGTCCCTGATGCCCTAAGTAATAAAGCAATACAATTTCAATGTCTAATACTATTGTCACTGATGCCACTAAGTAATTAAGCAATACAATTTCACTGTCTAATACTATTGTCCCTGATGCCACTAAGTAATATAGCAATATGATTTCACCATCTGCTACTTTTGTCCCTGATGCCACTAAAAATAATCTAGCACTGCAATTTTGCCATCTAATACTTTTCTTATTTAGCACAACTCTATAAATATACGATGCTGGACATGGCCTGCATGTTGAGCCCACACCAGAACTTTTGCTAAATGTGTGTTGTACAAATCAAGATGTATCCACATACCAGGTAACATGACTCTGGCCATATGTACTTGAGAAACTCACAACATTACTGAAGTATATAAAACTTTGAGGTTTATCTAGGGTGTGGGCTGACATACATAGACAGACATGCACACATATGCCAAAGTGATTGCTATGTCAAGTTTCCTCCAAGGCAGGTTTATAAAAAATTAGCTCTATCGGATTTGAAATTTAAATATGCTAACCAACCTCCTTCTTTCCAGACAAACATCTCTGGAAACCTTCAAAAAGTACTTCTTATCCATCAAAGCAGCAACAGCACTGTAAAGGTATTTACATGTTACTGACATATGACAGATGAAAGGTATTTACATGTTACTGCTATATGACAGATGAAAGGTATTTACATGTTACTGCCATATGACAGATGAAAGGTATTTACATGTTACTGCCATATGACAGATGAAAGGTATTTACATGTTACTGCCATATGATAGATGAAAGGTATTTACATGTTACTGCCATATGATACAGGAAAGGTATTTACATGTTACTGCCATATGATACAGGAAAGGTATTTACATGTTACTGCCATATGATACAGGAAAGGTATTTACATGTTACTGCCTTATGATACAGGAAAGGTATTTACATGTTACTGCCATATGATACAGGAAATCTATTTACATGTTACTGCCATATGATACTGTAAAGGTATTTACATGTTACTGCCATATGATACAGGAAAGGTATTTACATGTTACTGCCATATGATACAGGAAAGGTATTTTCATGTTACTGCCATATGATAGAGGAAAGGTATTTATATGTTACTGCCATATGATACAGGAAAGGTATTTACATGTTACTGCCTTATGACAGATGAAAGGTATTTACATGTTACTGCCATATGATACAGGAAAGGTATTTACATGTTACTGCCATATGATACAGGAAAGGTATTTACATGTTACTGCCATATGACAGATGAAAGGTATTTACATGTTATTGCCATATGATACAGGAAAGGTATTTACATGTTACTGCCATATGATACAGGAAAGGTATTTACATGTTACTGCCATATGATACTGTAAAGGTATTTACATGTTACTGCCATATAACAGATGAAAGGTATTTAAATGTCACTACCATGTGATACAGGAAAGGTATTTACATGTTACTGCCATATGATACAGGAAAGGTATTTTCATGTCACTGCCATATAACAGATGAAAGGTACAGTATTTACATGTCACTACCATGTGATAAAGTATTTACCTGTCACTGCCATGTTATGCAGGTAAGGTATTTACATGTCAATGCCTTGTGATACAGGAAAGGTATTTACATGTCACTACCATGTGATAAAGTATTTTTATGTCAATGCCTTGTGATACAGCTAAGGTATTTACATGTCACTGTCATGTGATACAGAAAAGCAGGAAAGTATTTACATACCACTGCCATGTGATACAGTAAAGTATTTATATGTCACTACCATGTGATACTGGAAAGGTATATACATGTCACTGCCATTTGATACAGGAAAGGTATTTACATGTCACTGCCATGTGATACAGGAAAGTATTTATACATCACTGCCATGTGATTACTGTATTTACATGTCAGTACCACATGATACTGGAAAGGTATTTACATGTCACTGTCATTTGATACAGTAAAAGTATTTACATGTCACTGTTATGTGATACAGTATTTATATGTCACTGCCAGTGATACAGGAAAGGTATTTGCATGTTAATACCATGTGATACAGGAAAGGTATTTACATGTCACTGCCATGTGATATAGTATTTACATATCACTGCCATGTGATACAGGAAAGAAATCTACATCTCACTGCCATGTGATACAGTAAAGGTATTTAGATGTCACTGCCATGTGATACAATATTTACATGTCATTGATATGTGATATAGTAAAGGTATTTACATGTCACTGTCTGTGATACAGAAAAGGTATTTACATGTCCCTGCCATGTGATACAGGAAATGTATTTACATGCCACTGCCATGTGATACAGGAAATGTATTTACATGCCACTGCCATGTGACACAAGGAAAGTATTTACATGTCAATGCCATGTGATACTGAAAAAGTATTTACATGTCACTACCATGTGATACAGGAAAAGTATTTACATGTCACTGCCATGTGATACTGGAAAGGTATTTACATGTCACTGCCATGTGATACTGGAAAGGTATTTACATGTCACTGCCATGTGATACAGGAAATTATTTTGGAATAAGTATAAAATGCACATACTCTATACAGCAATTTTGTCCTGTGAGATTTAAGCACCAAGGCTGAGTTGGATGAAGGACCAAGAAGGGATATCTCTGAAATTGTGTTGGGATTTCAAGCTCATATAGAGGTGATGTGTTTGTGCCCCATGTCTGAGTTAGATGAGACACAAAAACAACAAAACAACCCTTGGTTCTCACAGATCTGCAGGTAAAAAGAAGGAAGAGACCTAAACTTAAATTTTATATTTCAAATGTTGGACAGCCACTGGTAGCTTTACACTACAGAAAACTTCTGATCCATAATTTATCGCATTTATCCAATGATAATCCTATGCTTGATAATAAGCCCACAGCCCAATTGTTACCAGGGTTCATACAGGTTTATGTGAAAAAAATTCAAGGACAATTCAAAGACAGAACCCAGATTCTCAATGAGTAAAATAGAATCATGATACAAACTAAATGCCTCTAAAATAGGTAAACTAAAAGAATAAGACAAAATAACTGTACTACAAAGCAAGCTGTATTTGCCACTAATTCAGTGGAACTACAAGTCACAAAAATTTACAAGTGCTGCAATCCAAACTGACATGGTTTAAATTATAACTAACACTGGCACCACAGAAAAATGTCCCAAAAGCATAAAAAGAGGAATGAGGAAGAAACATCTTAGCAGTCTTTCAGTTCTTCTGCCTTCTGCTTAATTTCTTTTTCTAAAGAAAGCATATTTTCTTGTTTCTCTCCTGCTTTTCTCCTCAAAGTATTCGATGGACATAATAATGTCAATTGGCCCTGCTGTTCAGCTTCTTTAGCTAACTTGTTAGCTGATGATTTCAGACCATTGATGTCTTCCATCAATCGCACTTTCTTTGTTTTCAACTGGTCCAACTCTTCTATTACACCTTTTCTCTTCTGTCCCCTCTTTGCTGACTCAGTGGCAGTAAATAGCTTTCCCATAATGGGATCTGGATGTGAAAAAAATACTGAAATTGGAAAAGCAGGCTGACTTGATTCATTAACGCCAAATGTTTATTTCCACTTTCTCCGAAGCCAATGTATAGTTCAAGTTCAAGCCATGTTTTGTTGAAGCAGCAAGAACCCCGTTTGTAGTGATGGCTCATGATTTATCAGTCGCTTTGTTTTACTTGTTGACCTTCAATAATCAGCTGAGTAAACTAACACGCAATACACTCTTCATTAACTAAAAAAACGGTACTCCCAGAATGCATATGTTCCACAGGATGTTGTATAAGGGAGACCACTCACACGCAATTAGTAGACAACACGTTCACTTGCTGTCCACTAAAAACTTTGAACGCAAATTATTTTTCAAAAAATATGAACAATAGAAAAAATGCATAAACATGGTTAAGATATTTTATTTTTTCACATTTTCACAAAATTCAAGTATATTCAAGGACAGTCAACTTTTGGTCAAAATTCAAGTATGTTCAAGAACATGAAAAAGGGATTTCAAAACCCAAGGATATTAAAGGATATTCAAGGATCGTACGAACCCTGGTTACAAAACTTTAGCAAATATTTACTAAGGATATCTGTGTCTCATAATTAGCCCACATCTTTTTGACCAATTTATTAGGCTGGTTCCCTGTTCTTATGGGAGAAATACTGTAAGCACCGTAACTCCAGCTCAGAGCTGTGCAAATGGATAACAAGTCTGGGTTGGAAAATGAACTTCTGTCTATGACCAATTTCATCCCAAGTTTGCATGTTAATTTTCATGTTGTGGAAGATTCATATACAGTATTCATACTTATTCATGTAAATTTGTTGTCCCCGCAAACAAAAATTGAAAAACTGCATAAAAGCATGGGCTTGTCGTGCCTTTTGGGAGAAATTTGCAAGACACAGCAATGCAAATTTTCTTAGTGTTATTATCATAAGGGGCATCTGCTCAATACTAAAGTTTTGGTGCAAACCAGAATTCCCCCCAACCCCTGTGGTGGGGAGCAATGGGGAAGATTTAATGCCCCCCCCCCCCCATCTATAACACTAAAATTCCACAATTATGTTCTCCATGTCACTACTCCTTCAAGTCAAGACACAAACAGCTAAAATCTCCATTTCTGTTTGAAACATTCTCCTACATATTGTACCTGAACATGCAGAAATAAAACCTCTGATTTTCTTGTATTCATAATTAAAAATTGTGTAAATTTGACCAAATAATGCTGAATCTAGTGCAATCACACTGTTCAGTTATGGGGGCACTTGATTCTGAGTTCTGGTTGTACTAGAGACAGTAATTTTAAATCAAATCACAAAGAATTATGTGTGTGATACTGTTTTTCCAGTTCCCATCAAGGAGGCAATACAAATGGGACTGGTGACATAACAAATGGGCAAAGAATGAGGATAAATATATACGTTTCATATAGCAAAGTATATTAATTTATTTATTACATAAAACTCCACAAAAGACAATCCTGAAAATGCGGTGGTACAAAAATTAAAACTGTTCAGTCAACAAAAGGTACATATATTTAGAAATATATTTCAAAGTTGAAAGAACACACCATTGTTCCAGAACAAAATCAAGTACTTAGGGATCCTATTACTCACTTGATTTGAGCTCAATGAAATAAGGATCCCTCACCCTGTGCAAAGCTCTAAATCAAATCATCCTGTGCAATTACACAAATCATCTTTGTCATCTGTTTGCAGATTACCAGTTTTCCATTTTCAGACAGTGAGAGCCTGCTGGCAATCACCAAAATTAAAGACATTAAATATACAAATATCTCACATATTTATATGCAACATAATTAAATATACAAATATCTCACATATTTATATGCAACGTAATTAAATATACAAATATCTCACATATTTATATGCAACGTAATTAAATATACAAATATCTCACATATTTATATGCAACATAATTAAATATACAAATATCTCACATATTTATATTGAACATAATTAAATATACAAATATCTCATATTTATATGCAATGTAATTAAATATACAAATATCTGACATATTTATATGCAATGTAATTAAATATACAAATATCTGACATATTTATATGCAATGTAATTAAATATACAAATATCTCACATATTTATATGCAATGTAACAGCCTGGTGGCAATTACCAAAATTAATGACAGTAAATATACAAATATCTCACATATTTATATACAATGTAAGAACCTCAATCAACCAGATTCATACAAGGTGCAAAGGCCGCTGAATGGCTAGTGTGACCACTCTCTTGCCAATGACTGGTATTTGTTTAATGATCATAACATACTCATTTGGCCTGTGTTTTTTGTTTGGGTCTCTAATTTATTAATATTTATTGTGATGTAATACAATTAATATTCTTTTGTAAATATACAGGTATGCCCAACACAGCATTGAACTGGCAATTAACTTAACCTACCTGCTCTGTGGGGGGAAGTGGAGGGGGGGGGGGGCTCATGAGTTTATCAATTATTTCCTCTTCAATCTTTCAACAAAGTCTGATAATTATATATATAAAACTGCTTTTCAAATGTGGCTCTCCTTCTTGTTTTAACATATTTTGATAGAATTCAATTAACATTTGTTGTGAAGTATGCTTTGGAATATTGCATAAACAGATGGATAACTTTCTTTTCAAACAAACACTGACCATGAGTTATGATCCTGTGTATGTCCTTACCATCTTTGACCCAGCCCTTTGATCATAACTTGTAAATTTTAGAGATCCCAACCTTATAAACATGTATAGACTTTCTCTGAATGAAAATGCCAAGTCATTTATGCAACCTGCATTCAGCATTCATCCCATGGGTCTCCCCCAACTAACTAAGAACTGGCCCAGGGGTCTTAACACAGAAAACCAGAGTGTAATCAATGATTATATAGCTCACTTGTACATAGCTTTTAGTAGTCTCCAGGCACTAGAAAATTCAGACTAAAGTCATCCTGTCAGTGAAATGTTAGACCTTTTCTAACTGGTCTTTTTTCTTGCAAATTGATACCTTTACATTTGAACTTTTAATCTTTTCACAATTTAAAATATTTATTTTTTAATTGGGATTATACAGCCAGTATTGTGCTGACATATTGTGAAACCACCAATCTACCTACCTACCCATCTACCCACCCACCCACCTACCTACCATCAATAATTACAATGATTAGCCACTACATATGAGGCATCACATGAAAAGCATGCAGTCCAGTGATTTAATTCCTATACTAGTTGACATGTACAATACACAGTTAACCTGCTGGGGGTAATCTATCACAACATCCAATATATAGTCATTAATATGAAAAGTATACCACTGAATAAACATATTTAATCCTACTTCCCAACTGCACTGGTCAGAAAGGGCCCTCTGAGTAGACTGTGATGTATATTGGCATAGCTTGGATGAATCTATGTGATCATAAACACAAATAATTAACCCATGTTAGTAAAGCATAAAATGTAGGTCACAGTGACCTTCTTTGGTTATAATAGTGTGGCAGTAACTGAGATGCATAGCATCATCAATTTCATTATTCAAACATGAGCAGTGTCTGAGAAATAAACACCAAACACAACATTTAACACAAGTCAATGAAGCATAAAATATGGGACATAATGAACTATTACAAAAATGAGTAGTGCTCATCAAGTTACATCCTCTTACCAAGTTTCATTATTCTAGATATGAGAGTATGTACATAGCATGTCAAAAACCTATGTGGCCATGAGCTAAATGCAAAAACTTAACCAAAGCCAGTAAAATGTGAAATATAAGTCCCATTGACCATTTTTAGTATGGGTGCAATACTAAGAGATGTCAACAATCACCTAGTTTTAATAATTCAAGCATGAACAGTAAAAACATAAATTTGAACCAAAGTCGGTGAAGAATGAAATACGAGTCACAGTTACCTGCTTTGTGATGAGGGTGCAGTATTCGTCAAGATGTATCCCCTCAGCAAGTTTCATTAATCTAGGTATAACTATATATACAGTGTGCAAAAAATTTATTTGGTCATGAGCTAAACACAAGAAGCTAACCTAAGCCAGTAAAATGTGACATTCTTTTGTGGTAAGGGTATGGTACTAATAGAGTTGCATAAAATCACCTCATTTGATAATTCTACCATGAACAGAGCTTGAGAAATAAACTTTAAACACAAAATTTAACCAAAGTACGTGAAGTGTGAAATACAAGTCACAGTGACTTGTTTTTGTGATGAGGGTGCAGTATTCATCAAGATGCATCCCCTTACCAAGTTTCATTATTCCAGGTATTACAGTATTTATACAGTGAGCTAAATGCAAAAACTTAACCAAGAATGTACAACTAAAGAACATGCATGTACAAAGTTAGCCCCTCAACCTCATCTGCTAACTCAAAGTGCTTGAAACTGTTGCCTAGGACTTAGGAAGAAAGAATGGTTGAGATTCAGTAAGGCTGTACATATACATATGCTTTTATCTGCATGGATGCTGACACCAATTCCACAGGTAAAATAATAGCTCTCCTCTACTTTGTAAATAACCCTACCCAATTAATATATATGCACTTGCTTGTCATTGCAAAGGATATTAATTCATGCAATCAGCATTGGTTCCTGGCACTATCTTCATTCCCTGGAGAGGCCAACCTCTGGGTCATAGTTTGGAAGCCACTGAGATCCCCAGCCTATAACATTATCTAAACATTCACTGCATGATAATACTAAGTCACTTATGCAGCCAACATCTGTTCCTGGGTCTCTTCTTGTCTCCTGGGGACTTTCTCCTGGGTCATAACTTGAAAACTTTTCAGAACTCCACCCTATATGTATACTTACTTGGCATGAAAAGGGGAATTCACTTCATAGTATAATTTCTAATATAAATTTAGGGATAACTACCATGTTTTCAAATTTGGTGATGTATACCAGTCATTATACCCTTGATAAGTTTAGTTGTATCTGTTAGCCAGTATGATTTGTGACTGCATAACCACCATATAGGTTAGCAAATCTTACAACACATTACAAATACCCCTACTCAAACCCCCTTTGGAATGTTCTGTTGAAAAATAGTTTAAATTATAACTGTCCATGGCATTGTGCATCAGGAGTCACAATCTGACAATGGCATAGTCAACTACCAAGATTAGTGAATTTCCATCATGCAAGGTCATTTTTTTGGAAGCAGAGTAACAGACAGAAAGACAAATGGATAGACAGATGGAGAGTATCCGTTATACATTTTCATACCTGTCAACCTCCCGAGACAAAAACCTGTACACCAGACCAAAAAAAAAACGTACAAATTACGGGATTCCCGTACAAGTTGACAGGTATGAAAATGTATTGGATAATTACTTATCATTGTTATTGTATGGATTAGTAAATTTATTGGCATTGTGCAACAAAACAAACCCATTATCCCTGAGGCATTATGTAACACGGGTTAAACATAGTTATTGTTCTACAGGTAATAAACCTCTTTGTAGATGATAAATATTGATTGTGGGTGCTATATGTTCGGTACATCGAATGCTCTTTTAACGATATCCAGATGGCTGCCTTTTATTTCCAAACACACCTGTGAAAGAAATCCCACAAATTATGTTATTAACAATTATCACCTAGACACCTTGAAATCGCCGACTTGCATCAAAACAATCTTTCAGCAGTCGATTGTTTTGAGTCGGCAAGCTCTGCTTACTTTGAAGTTACCCTCGGCTAGGTGGGGGAAAAAAACAGAAGAGAACCACAACATATAGATCACCTTTATTAAAAAAATATCAACATATTATAATCACTCTGACTCGTATATTGCAACTTGCTTGTTATTTTTATCCTTCCTAGGCTTACGAACAACACAAACCCCCATATGGAGCCTCTCACTCTTGTTGCCTTAAGACTAGCCATCATACATGCATTTCTACTCTCGATACTAAAATGTTTCTCTTATAAATATCTTAAGAATCATAATTCCAAAATCTTTTTATTTAGTTTGTATTCATATCTTAATTACACTGAAATAAAGCTTGCGTACGTTTGTAGGGTAGATTTTAGTGATCACTGATTAGCAGAGGGTTAAAACGTGGATTGATAGATTACTAATATGGCGGTTCTTTTGGAAAATACACATATGATCGTGGCTCTAATACATGTTTGGCTGCGTTTTCTGATGTTCCGAAAACATGCCGTAAATACGGTATTACGCCTACTGATAACCTGATTTTCAGTCAACTAGTAAGGGGGCAGAATTCCATGCTTGAATAAAGAAATAAAACTCTCAAATCGGCAAGTGAAAGACACATCAATATTTCGGGTAATCTAATAGGTGGTTCAAGCGATTCACGTTCTATTCTCGCTGTATCTCATGAAGAAAATAAAAATCCCCGTCGAATCCTGATCTTGGCGGAAATCGCTGACATTTTTTTTTTTTTTAAATATTAAAAAACCATACAAAATGCCTGTACGGCCGTACACTGCAAAATCCCCCAAAAAACCGTACAAATTACTGGATTCCCTTACAAGTTGACAGGTATGCATTTTTTAAATTTGGGAACAAAATTCAGCATCAGGGAGGATGACTTGTTCTAAGACTCATTAAAGCCCAGTGGGTCTCTCCAGGTACTCGAGTTTCTTCAAGGTATCTAGGTTGCTGAATTTGGTGTTCAATGAATGTAAGTAAGAAGCCCAAGTGGCTCTGAGATCGCTCTCCTGGCTGACATCTGTCTGATAACCAAATACAAGAGCAGTAGGCTAAGAAATCTGGGTCAGTATAATGCTCTGTTGAAATTTCTTTTCTTACAAAGCTGCTGATTGCATATAACAACTGTTGCAAGGTTTTTCTAGTTTTCTGTCTTCATCCATATCTGATGGTACATCAGTTATCATTTATCCAATACTGAAAGGCTCCTATGCCAGAACACTTTGTATTACAGTTGGTAAAATTCTGTTCAGCATTTATTTTAAGATAAAGCTGTGCAAATGTTCTTCTACTTTTACTAACAGCAGCCATATTTGATGGCAAAATATCATAATTTGTACAAATTTTAAAGACATTCAAGCCAGGACACTTTTTGTTGTATTTGGTCAAAGTCTGTTAAAGGGGTTATTTAAAAGAAGTTATTCAAGTTTTTTTTTCTCTATTTTCGGTAACAACAGCCATATTTGACAGCACACTGGCATCATTTGTATAAACTTAAAAGCCCTTCAATGCAGAATGCTTTTAAAATCATTTGGTCAAATTATGTTGAGTGGTTTTTGAAGTTGTTTAAAAGATTATCTATTTTTAGTAATGGTGGCTACATCTGATTGCAAATTTACCGGTACATAATTTGTACGAATTTAAAAGCCCTCAATACTAGAATACTTTCTGTCAAAATTGGTCAAATTCTGCTGAACAGTTTCTGAGAAAAAGTTGTTTAAAGTTTTGTCTATTTTTAGTAATAGCAGCCATATTTAATGGCATGATCTGAATCATTTGTACAAATTGGAAAGCCCTTTATGCCAGGCTGCCTTCAGTAAAATTTGGTCAAATTCTGTGGAGCAGTTTTTGAGAAGTCATTTGAAGATTTTTCTATTTTCAGTAATGGTTAGCATATTTGATGGCAGATCAGCATCATTTAGACAAATCTGAAAGACCACCATGTTCTGTTATGCAGTTTATGGAAAAAGTTGTTTAAGTTTTTTTTTCTTCTATTTTTTAGTAATAGCAGCCCTGTTTAAATGGCAGATCTGCACCATCTGAACAAATCTGTAAGACCTTCATGCCAAGATACTTTTGGTTAGATTTGGTCAAATTCTGATACATGGTCATTTGAGAATTTGTTTCAAGGTTTTACTATTTTTAGTAATGGTGGTCATATCTGATGGTGGATCAGCAACATTTTCACAAATCTGAAAAAGTTTCACATCAGGATGCTTTCTTTTTAAATGTGGTCAAATTCTGTTGAGCAATTTTTGAGAAGACATTGTAAATAGCAATTATGAACAGATGACTCACTACGCGTGATACACTACAGATAAAGGATCATACCATTAAGTTCTTAATACCAGGTGAGCTAAAAACTAGATCCACTAAAGTGGTTTGCCATTGCAAATCCAATTAGTTTTTATTAGATTACTTCTGCTCCCTCCCTAACCCCAACCCTGGACTGAGACTTTAGGGTCATAAGCAGAAATCTCTTGCATATATGTCTTCCTCCTATTACTGCAAACATAAAGTTTGCTCAAAAGTAATTGAAAATTTCAGTCTTTCAAATATTTGCATACTAAGATTTGACCATGTACTGGGAAACCATATGGTCAAGATAAATATCAAGTTGTGTGAATTTTCACCTAGTAGTTAAGGAGATATGGTAAAAGACAGATGAACAAACAGATGGCAGGTATCACAATATCACTCAGCTTGATGTTAAAGAATGGAAATAATAAATAAAGTTTAACAGACTTCCTTAAACTGACAATCATTTTTTTTTAAAAAGGTGTTAAAGTTTAACATGCAGACACTTACGGATACCCAAAGAAATTGAAGCCCTCCACCAGTAGAATAACAGGTTCTGACCCAGGTGATTCTGCCAGCAATTTCTTTTTACTCTGCACATCCTTTGTCATTCTGTCCATCTCAAGAGATGAATAAGCTACAAATAAAGGGAAATTGTTGTCAAATGTTATGATAACCAGTCTTGCACACAACCGTGTATTGTCATGCAAATTTTCCTAAACAATTTCCTACAGAGACTTCAAACCTAGGTGCATATTGGTGATTGTTGTTGAATATAAATACTATCTTGGAATTTTGAGTTGTATGCTGACAGTGAAGAGGATAAAAACTAAGAAAACAAGGAGTAATGTAGCTCTGCCACAGATTTTAGTTCCAAACTATGCATTGACTGTACCATAAGGTGTTGAGATATTAGGATCAATGTTTGTTCATTTGAAATAGTGGTCAAAAGGACTTGTATGAGAGGCTTATTTGTTAATACCTTCAGATTAAATATAACAACAAAATACCGTGTGTTGTGATGTAAAGAACAATTGGTTAATGAGGAATTGTATGACAGGCTCAACTGTCAACACATTTAAATCAGATCTAACAATAAAGTACCGTGTGTTGTGATGTAAAGTACAATTGGTTAATGACGGGCTCATATGTTAACACGTTTAGATTAAATCTAAGAAGAAAATACAGTGTGTTGTGATGTAAAGTACAATTGGTTAATGAGGAATTGTATGATGGGCTCAATTGTTAATACCTTTAGATTGGACCTCACAATAAAGTACAGTCTGTTGTGATGTAAAGCACAATTGGTTAATAAAGACTTGTATGACAGTCTAAGTTGTTAATGCCTTAACATTAAATATAACAACAAAGTATAGTATGTTGTGATGTAAAGCTCAATTGGTTAATAATGAGGATATAATCACACCAAGCTGGATTTTCTGTGATAACATAAGCAGGAGATTTAAACTGTCACAAAAATGATTTATAGGAGAAATAAAAATAACATGAGTCCCTCGAAAGGACTGACACTCTACTGGCCAATAAGAATTTGCAGGAATTCACAATATGTCCATTTCTTCTCTCCTTGTATTTGTTTTTAATTGCTGAATACTGAAATCATCTCAGATATTCTTGAGAAACTCCAAGATGCCACATTTGGCAAGAAAAGTACTTTCTTATGTGTGAGATAACATATTCAAAAGATAAGTGCAGTACAAAAACCATTGTCACGGTTTTTGATCTTAAACCAGATATGATGGATAGATCACTGAGCTCATCTCTAAAACTGTAAAACATGCTGAGTTTGGTTTAATCCATAATTAATATTTATATCCCAAAAATGATTAAAATGGCATAATTTAAGGTGTTCTTGAGATAAACATATCCATAAACTAGATTTGATAAAAATCCATCATTCTTGTATGTGTTATCATGCTCACAAACCATCACATGTAAAAACCCAAGCCAAACTAGACCTCTGATCTTTAAATAAATATCATTGTTTACTAAAAAAAAAAACAACATTGGTATAAATTCATTTAACTGTGTTCATAAGCTCACTGAAGCACAACCAGAGTGTAATCAGTAACAACATAGTTCGCCAATACAAAGCTTTTTATAGTGTCCAGTAACCACTTTAAACATCAATTATCATGCTGAAAAAAAATATCAAACTAAAGTGATCTTGACAAAAAAATGTTAGCCTCTTTTCTAACTAAAGTTTTTCTTGCTTTTTTTTAATCTTTACATTTTCTGAACATTTAAATTTGCAATATATAGTCAGAACTGTGCTGACATACTGTTAAACTATATATACATACATACATGCATGCATGCATGCATACATACATACATACATACATACATACATACATACATACATACATACATACATACATACATACATACATACATACATACATACATACAATATGTGACAGGACATAAATAACATAAAACAATAAAACATACGAAGTCTTTTGGTGAAAAATCTCCAGTCAGGAGTAGCGATAAGATTTGTAAAGATGGCCATCATTGTGCCATATTATATTTATGATTGTCAACATTTTCATTTAGGACTAACTAGATATTATAAGAAGTCTTCTGGTGAAAACCCCATATTAATATGACTTTCCATTCAAGAGGAGTAGTTATGACAAGATTGTCAAAATGGCAGCCATACTGGAATTCCAAGCAGCACCATTGTCATTTAGGAACAACCAGACCTTGCAATGAATGTGCGTGTAAGGTTTTATGACAATCCTCCAAATAGTTTAAGAGGAGTATAGACAGTTGTGATAACAGATGATGGACAGCCAACGGACAACAGGCCATCCGATAAGCACCTCTAGTCTATTACCAGCAGAGCTAAAAAGTTGAGGAATGGAGACAAGTCTTTAGTCCAAAAAGTGGAAAACTCTGGTGAAAACAGTGCGAGTACAATGATTGGTCAACATGCATATCTTCTGATGATGATCATAATATCTAATAACTTTCACAGCAATCCACTTAAAATTGCAAGAGTAGTTGCATTCACAAACATCTGTTTTACACTATATCCAGCTGAAAGTAAAAAAGGGCAATAACTCTTTAAAAAATCAAGAAAGCAAAAAGATTTGTCAATATGTGTACCTCTAAATGATAACCATAATATGTACTAACTTTTATAGCATTCCATAAACCAGATTTCTCCCCTGGATCTCTCCCTTCCCCTGGTGACTAGACTCTGATTCATAACTTTGAAACTGTTCACAGCCCCACCTTTAGAGTACATACACTTACTGGGCATTTATATGGGGAGTTATTCTATGCAGTCAGCATGGATTTCTGGGCATGTCCTTAACCCCCACCACCACCACCACCACCCCCCCCCCCCAACACACACACAGAGGACAAGCCATTGAGATTATGACCCAATGGAGCTGCACTGGCTCAGTGGTTAAGTTGTTGGACTCTTGACTAGATAATTGTAGGTTCTTTTCCCACAATCTGATCAGTCTGCATCCTCATTAATAGAAGCTGATCTCACTCATCCAAAATCTTAGTGATACAAGCTAACACGCCAAATCTGATCAAAATATGATCAGAAATATGGTCTCTAGAGTGTTTTAAAGCTCAGCCACTTAGACACAAGATCACCTCATTAATATTCATGGATGTCACTCATAATCAAACTCACCAGAGATCTTGATGATATAAGCTCATATACCAGATCTGATCTGAAATATGGCCTCATGAGTGTTCACAAGTTCAGGCAATCAGGTGCAAGATCATCTCATTATTAAGAGTGGATGTTGCTTATGATCAAACTCAACCAAGATCTTGATAATATAAGCTTACATACCAAATCTGATGAAATTCTGAACAGATATTCCCCAGTTCTTTCTCCACCAAATATATTGGCCACAATTTATAGCCTATCATGTGCTGAAAATGGCATTAAACCCCATAAAACCCAAACCAAACCTGAACAGAAATATGGGATATAAAGTGTAACATGCTCCGACATTCAGATCATCTCATTAATATGCATGGAGTTTGCTCATTATTTAATTCATCTGAGAGCTTGATGATATAAGCCCAATTTCCAAGTCTGATCAAAATCAGACCAGAAATATGGCTTCCAAAAATGGTAACTAATTCATCCATTCAGATCCAAGATCACCTCATTAAATTAATATGTGTCTATCTCGCTCATTATTGAATTTATCCAAGATTTTGATGATATAAGTATATATTCCACATTTGATCAAAATAGGATGGCAGATGCCAGACACATATCCATATAATAAAACTCACTAAGCCTAATGGCCTGATGATCTAAAAACTGCAAAACAAGTTGCATTCACAAGATTCTTTCTTACATTGCATTCAGCTGCAGGACAAAATAAAGCAATAACTCTAGCAAAAACTGCAGGAGCAAAGTTATCTGTCGTTACAAGCTTCTTCAGGTGATGACATTAACATTTACCAAGCTTCATGGCAAGCCATCAAAAACTGGGGGACCAGTTGTGACAAAGAGATTGTGTCATATGCTGCATTAGGCTACAAGACCAAAAGAGCAGTAACTAAAAGAGAAATAGTGGAAGCAGAGTGATTTGTCGATATGCACATCTACCAGTGATTACCATAATATTTACCAACTTTCATAGCTATCCATCAATAAGAGGTCTTGGCCTGACATCACTACCCTGGCTTACATAACTTAACAGTTGAGCATTTTACTAAGCAGGCTTATGTAGTATTGTAAGAACACAACCTATGCTAACTATCTCCCAAACTTTGTCCTGTTGATTCTACCTATTTTACTATATCCTGATAACAAAAATTCTTTCTAAAAATAACGGTATACTGATAACAAAAATTCTTTCTAAACATAAAGGTATAATTGCAGGCTAATGTCCTTAATATGCATGGATTTAACTCTTGAACATACTCAACAAAGATCTTAATGACATACCCATTTACCAAATGTAATCAAAATCCTATCAAAAATATAGTGTATGGAGTGGTAAAAATACTCAGCCAATCAGATGCAAGAACACCTCATAAATATGCATAGGTCTCACTCATAATAAAAATCATCCAACATCTTGACAATAGATTAGCCTATTTACCAAGCTGTAATAAAATCAGGTCAAAAACAAAATTCTACTAAGCGATAAGAGGCTCAGTCGATCATATGCATTATCACCTCATTAATATGCATAGATCTTACTCATAACAAAACGCATATACCTCAATGATATATATAAGCATATTTACCAAGTTTGATAAAAATACAATCAGAAATGGAGTCACTGAAGTGTTGACAAGCTCAGCCAAACATGGCAATTCATCAAAAGCTGCAAGACTAGTTGCACCAATGAGATTGTGTCATGCTACCAGACAAAACGGGCAATATTTCTCATAAAAATGGAGAGATCAAAGTGATTTGTTGATGTGTGCATCTTAAGGTGATGACTATAACGTTTTGTGGCAATCCATAAAAAACTGCAGGACTAGTTGAGTGCACAAGATAGTGCAGGTCAGAAGGATGGATGGATGGACACGAAGATTACTTTATAGAGACTGGGGTATACAAACATTCTTTTCTACAATATCAAAGTTGAGCTACTATAATGAGTTGACAAAAAACTGAGATTTTTTTTTTAAAATCTTCATTCTTAAAAATCTACTTCAGAGGCTATTAACACTGTCCACCCCCAGAAGCCAGATTATACTGGGTGAAAGTCACAGGCTTGGAGTAACTTGGAATGACAGTCAGAATTACAATCGTAGTCCATGCATCAGTAATGACCCTGAAGAGCCACTAAAGCATTGGCTTCACATGAAAAGCATGCAGAATGCAGTCCACTCATCTAATGCCTATACTCATTCACATGTAAAATACACAGTTAATCTACTTGTGGTAACCCATCACAATATGCAATGGATAGTAATTAATATGGAAAATTTCCCACTAAATAAACATATTTATTCTACTTCCACAATGCATAAAATGTAGGTCACAGTGAACTTTGGTTGTAAGAGATGCATCCAATTATCAAGTTTTATGGTTCTAACACAAATAGCACCCAAGAAATGAAATTGAAATGCAAATTGTCAACAAAGTCAATGATGCATGAAATACAGGTCACACAGACCTCATTTTGTAATACAGGTGTAGTACCGGTACTTATCAACATGCATCCCCTCACTAAGTTTCATGATTCTTGGTAGGGCAGAATGCATACAGGATTCTACAAACTCATACAATCAATCTGCTGGCCAATCAGTGGTTAATACTTTTTACTCCATACAAAACTAAATCAATGACCATATCCAGAAAATCTCAAAAGGAACATCACCCATTACTTTTAATGAATGATGTGGTCATTAGGAATGTTAGTTTTCATAAACACTTGGGCATAACACTTTATGAAACCCCATCTTTATATACATATTTACAGGAAAAAAAATACAGAAGTGCGGAGAAGGGAAGATATATTATGAAGTTTGGAATTTGAACTTGATAGAAGATATTTGGAACTTCTTTATTTCACCTTTTTAAGACTTCTTTTGGAGTAGAGATATATTATTTGTGATAACTACCCTCACTATGAAAAAGATGAACTAGAAAAAATACAAGCTAAAGCAGGAAGAATCATCTGTGCTGCAACAAAATCTATGTCATATATTACAATTCTGGAACAAAATGGGAAATACTTTCAATAAGACACTACAAAAATAGAATGATAACACTTTTAAAATGCATCATGGTATTACACCTGGCAACACTTTCAAAATGCATCATGGCATTACACCTGGCTACACTTTTAAAATGCATCATGGTATTACACCTGGCAACACTTTTAAAATTCATCATGGTATTACACCTGGCTACCTGCAAGCCTTAGTTTCATCAAGCGTCAAGCATGTAAGTAATAGACAACTTCATTATAGCTCTAACCTCCAAATGACTTTAGCCAAGACTAACTTGTATCAAAATTCATATTACTGAATGGAACCTTCTCCATTTGGAGAACAGGAACAATTCTTCATTGTATTCTTTTAAGTTACACCTAATTCATTAACCCTGCATGCCACGTTTAACTGTCATGAGGTTGTACCATACTTCAAGCTCTGTAATGTTAACATCATTTATGATACACCAAAAAGCGGGTTGTATTACAAAAAAGGAAAAAGATGTAGCTCTACAATTATACCAAATATTTGTAGACTTTCTACTCTCGGTTAAAAATACAGCGAGAAAAACAAAAATTTTTAAACCCAATTTTTTTTTAGGTTGAAAATTGATGGTTTCGGAACCCGAGTTTGTGTCCAGATTTTATACTTTTTGGCCTTATATCTAAAGAAGACTGGTCCAAACTGCACACGAACAGATGAACCATTGCAAAAAGTAGGATGAGTTTTACATACGGAGTCAAATGTGGCCAGGACACAAAAATCGTAGGTGCAATAAGCAAAAAAAAAAAAGTCAAATTGTCACCCTTCTGCACATGCATGAGGGAAACAGCCAATCAAAACCAATGTCTTTTATACACCTAAGCATCCAGCTAAACAAAAATCACTTGGAAACAGAGTGTTTGGATGCATTCAGAAATAACTCCTAAAATGTGTTACCTACCCCATATCAGGCAAAATTTAAAAGAATTTCAAGGGGTCTATGAGTTAAATAGGAATCTAGAAGCAAATTTTTAGTAAATTCTCTTTTTCCAAGAATCTTACCTGATCTCATTAACATTAGGAAAATAAACACTGCTAACTCCTGAATCCAGTCCTCCTGATAAGACAAAAATTTGTCTTTTCCATCTATATACAATATAGACCAAGGGGAGAGACTCATATCCATTACCTCATCTTTACCACTGATAGATGGCGCTAATTTTAAGCTGAGCGATACATCACCTATGATGCTCACATTCATGGGAAGAATAGGTAATAGGAGGAGAGAATGCTGAGCATCCTATCTCTACCCTAGACACCCCTCAAGGGAAGAATGGCTGGAATCCCTATATGACAGAACCTGCTCTCCTAACCCAAGAGCAGCACAACTGATTGTCACATGATCCGTGACAACTATACATGACTAATTAGAAAATTAATGAACTCTTCTTTCTGGTGGTCATCTCGGTGGACCCACCACATTTAAATCTTGTCTCTGCAAAACAACATGATAGAAATAAAACTCAAGAAGGTTCACTGTGCATGCCAGCCAACAGCTTCTATTATGTTTCCAATTGAAACATTATGTTCAAACGCGAGCCTTGCAGATCTCTCTCTAATCTTGTGAGCCAAAATCTTCATCAGAAGAAAGAGACACTTTCGTGTTCCATGACTTTCATCTGTGCACTCCAAGTAATGCTTGAGGGCACAGACAGGGAGTGTATGATGACTCTCACTGCCCACAGATGGCGCCCTATACTTAGCTACAAAGCCTGGCCGCGTCATTAGGACTGTGGAACCATCTGATCTGAACTGAATATAGTTCATGTCCATTGAAAGGGCATGTAACTTGCTCACCCTGCATGCTGAACCTAAGACTATCAGAAAGCATGTCTTGTATGATAGTAGCTTCAGCACGGTTCTGGCTAAAGGCTTAAATGATCTGAACTGCACCATGTCAAAACCCATGAGAGATTCCATTTAGAAAACAGGGTGAGGGATTTTGGCCTATTCAAGTCAAAATTTGCTATCAGGTCTGATAGGTCTTTATAAGGACCAATATCCTCGATTCCAGGATGCTTGAATGTGTCGGATATCATGAAGCAGCAGCCTTGGATAGACATTGGGGCTAAATTTTTCTCCTCGATCAGCCAGAGAAAACACTCTGAGAGCTGCAGGATTTAGGCACTGAAGGGACAATGTTGTTGACTTTGCACCAGTCCCTCAACATGCACCACTTTCCCTCGTAAGTGGAGGGCCTTCTACCTTGTGAGATTCTATCCACAACCGAATGTTGAAATTCCTTTCTTCGGTGAGTTCTTCCAACAAGAGCCTGGCATAAAAGAGGAGCAAAGCCAAAGGATTGTAGACAGGAATGGAATACATGCGACTGCGTTGTTTGAGCAAGTTTGGCTTTGTTGGGGTATTTCTGTGCACATCTATTGCTAGATCACGTAGATCACTGACCGAGGACTTGTCCCATCTAAAAGGGGATATCAGAATCAGTTTGCAGTTCTGACCTCTCAATTTCTGTATTATTTTTGGTACTATGACTTGGGGGGGGGGGGGGGGACAAACATCACAAACCCCTCCCAATTGATTGGAAGCGCATTCATGGCCCAGGCTTCTGGGTCAGGAACCAGAGAGACAAAGGTGGGCAGTTTGTGATTCCACCTTGTCATGAAAAGGTCCATCATCTGACGCCCACAAAGTGTGCAAGTTCAATGAAAGACCAATTGACGAATGGAACACTCGGTATGAAGGATCTGGCCTCTTCCTGACAGTGAGTCGGCCAGGACATTGGGCCTGCCAGGAATGTGTCTGATCTGTATGATCATATTTAGCTGGAAGCACCAGCACATAAACTTCCAAAGCAGAATGCATAAGTTGGTTTGAGGAAGTAGACCACCACCACCAACAGGATAAAGGCTACTTACCTGTAGAGTTGGTCCTTCCAGACATGAAAAACGTTTATTATAGCTTTCATTTCCAGAACGCTGATGTGAAGAGGTGATTCCTCTGGACACCCCTAGACGATGACTGTGTTAAAGCATGGCAACAGGTGGGCTTCCTAATCGGTGTCCGTACATCCTGTCATTTTTGGTACGGGCTTTTCCAGAGGAATTCCTGCCATAGGCCAACATTTGTTGCCTCACTGATGCAGGAATAATACTACTTCAGTTGTGATCCTGACTTTCTGATGGAGTAGACCGGAAAAGGTGCACCACTGGGACAGCAAGCTCATCTCCAAAAGAGGCATGAAAAGATGGCCAAGCAGAATCAGATCCGTTGCTGCACTGAGTAAACCAAACTTTTTCACTGTAATCCACTTCCTGTTGAAAACTGACACTACAATTGAGATATTCCGTACCATGCATACATGAGGGAGACAGACAAGGTTGAGATTGGTGAGAAACTAAATACCCAGGTGGACAAAATGCTGGGATGGGTCAAGATTTGATTTTTATGCTGCAGTCACTGTTTATGATAAGTGATGATGCAATTGACAATTTTTGTGAATGCCCATGGACTGATGTTGAGACCAAATCGGAGTGCACAAAACTGGTACATTTTTCCTAGTAGGCAAACCAAAGGAACTTGTGTGAGGTCGGGTGAATAGGGATGTGGAAATATGCATCAGTCAAGTTTAAACTGATCGCAAATTTATCCCATTTGATGGAATGCCTGATTGATCGTGCCGTTTCCATCTTAAATTTTGGCACGGCAACCTATTTCTTGAGACAGCTGGGGTCAATGAGTGGCCTGAGCTTTCCACTGGCTTTTGACACTATAATGAGCCTGGAATAAAACCACTATGAGTTTGGTTTCCAAATAATCTCCACTGCCTGCTTGTCAGGTAATGACCACACCTTGTTCAGCATAATTTCAACTTTTCCAAATCTCATGGCATGTCCATCATGAACAGGGAAGTTAAAAAGGGGAGCAGGCTGGATAAATGAAATGGATTGACCTATTCACTTTGTGAAAATAGTTCAATCTAATGCTGATGGAAATGAAAGAGTCTGGCACATGAAAGAGTCTGGCACCAACCAGTAGGCTGTCTGTGGGTGGTCGGGGTGGTGAGTCAACAGCGGTTGTTAGGAAGCTTGGGGAATGAGAAATCTTGTTTCTTATCCCCTTTATTAAACTGCTTTCTAAACTCAGGGGCCTGCTGATCCCTGAAATCTGATTAAGGTCAAAATTGTGCTGTTGCTGGGCAGTATTCAGCCTCTTATCTCTTTGCTGATGATCATCTCTCTGTTGAGACTGAGACTGATTCAGTCTAAACACCTGCACAGGAGGCGTAGCCAGCTGGAGGGACAGTTCCTGTCCTGTCTGCCCTCTCACTTCATCTATCCTATTTAGCACCATGGATTGTGTCTTGAGTGATGATGAGCAAAGACAGGTGTCTCGTCTCACCAAAAGTTAGCAGAGGCCATCAGGTCATTAGCCATGGAATTGTGTGCAGCCCTGTTAATGACCTTGGTGATCCTAGCCATAGATTCCCAGGCATGATTGCTGCCTACTTTCTTGGAAAAATGGAAATGGCAAGCAATGCTAGGTCCAACATTGAGGATGCTGCCACAATGTTATGCACAAACTTTGAGGTGGCATGAAAGATATTCTTGTCCACCTTGTAGAACAGCTGGGTAGTCATATTTATCACCGCAATGTTCTTATCTAATGTTGGAAGCTCAGTGTGTGTCCAAATGTGTTCTATACCAGTGTGACAAAAAGTCGCTGGTAGTTGACTTTCTGAGAAGAATGCTTTAGAATTGTCCAGATCAGGGATCTTATCTGACAGTCTGATATTTCCCTGATTTCTGCCGACTGTGGCAGTAGGTGGAAAGAGGGATGTTCATCTCATCTTCCAAGTCTACTGATGCCATGACCTTAAATGCCTGGCCTGCAGTTAGTGGTGATGGGCATTTGGAAGTTGGCAACACATGATATATTTCCTCAACAACAGCTTTAAAACTGAACTCAGTCCATTCCATAGTGGGATCTGAGTGCATTGAGTCGAGGTTATTCCCACACTGTGTGGGTTCTCCTCATCAGAGCCTACATCCATGTCCGTGTTGAACATCCTTGGAGGCATGAACAAGGCATTGCCATTGTTCCTAATTGTATCATGATATCGCTCCAATGGATAAACCATGAACAAATGACTCACCAGTTGAGTTGGCCAGGCAAGTCTTCCTAGTATGAACAGCCAAAGAATATTATCAACAGATGGCTGGACGGTTGGCTCAATTGCCAGCCGGGTGGTATGAATGGCTGTCAGATGGGCGGTTGGTTGGATGGTTTGCTCCAGAACTGCCTGTGGAGAAGATGCAGGGAAATGGAAGGATCAGTCAGTCTGATTCCCGTATGGTTCCACATACCACAGCACTATCGGCTGGTATATGGCATGGTTCGCATCTCCGGTCACTGGACAATAGGTACAGTCAGCTGGGCTGGTCGGTCAGTGGATGGAGCGGCATTGTATGGCAAAAAAGAATGCTGAAATGGCTCATCAAGATCCAAGAAAAAACCCATGTGCCCAGACTTACTGGCCCAAATGCCATGCCCGGACATGTGGGGGGACTAAAAAATATCCATGGAGGTTTACGATGGATGTATGTGCAAAAACTGCCACAAGGTCAGCAACT
The DNA here is from genome assembly GCA_029931535.1 of Margaritifera margaritifera. NCBI lineage: Eukaryota > Metazoa > Mollusca > Bivalvia > Unionida > Margaritiferidae > Margaritifera > Margaritifera margaritifera. The sequence goes on along the minus strand of JAQPZY010001381.1, from coordinate 1,274,110 downwards.
GCATCATCAGTTCCTGTACCAGTTGACGCATCTGCAGCTCTAACAGCGTCTGTGAAGAATGTGCAACCCCTTGTTCCTCCAATTCGTAATCATTGCAGGTGGCATCATACATCTAATTTTGGAAGGAGGGAGCATTGTGATGTCCCCCACTATGCTAGCAATCGATGCCATCTTCTGGTGAACGCTCAAGGCTCAAGATGTCACACTGCTCCATATAAGACTTCACATGTTTCTCCTTTCTTTTGATGCTTTTCACCAACACCATAGACCAGATATGTTCTGACCACACACAGCATGCTGAGGACGATTACACTTCATGCAAGCAAGACACATCTCATGTGCGTCCCACTAGCTTTAAATTTCTTACACTTAATGCACTTCATCGTCTTTGTTTAACTAAAGTGACAAAAATGAAAAAAAATCGGAAAATAACAACCTGAAAGTGTTCACAAACTAGTTACTTGAACGAGCAGAAATTCATATGCAGTGAGTGCAAATAAACAAACAACAACATGCATGTTGGAGCACAAGGTCAGAATAAACGAAGTCCACAACTGCGGAAAAATTCACACAAAAATATTGATCAAAAGTAAAAATTAATGATTACCACTTGTAGTAAAAACCTTACTACACACTAATATACTGACTTTCTCGACAGACGGGTTGAAATCACAAAGATATTCATAGGATTTTGGGAGGTCTTGCAAGACTATGTTGATAGGACTAGCTGAAAGCTTAAAACTGATGCCACCTAGTGGGGGTAATGGGGATATAATGGGTACAAATTTCTTACCATCATCCATATGGTATATAGACAGAAAAGGTTATTTTTTTTGGGGGGGGGAGCTGGATTTGGAAAGTAGTGGAGTTTATTTTCCTAACATTAATGTAATCGTGGAACATATTCAAAGGAGAAAAAGTTCCAGCCTATTACTATCAAGGTGAGAGATTTGCACACATTTTACATACAAGAATTCTACAAGGCAGTAGCTCATTAAACAATGGTCTATTAAAAAATCATCTGTCATTAAACAATAATGATTCATACAATGAACCAGAAACCGTAATACATTTTCTTTTAGACTGAACAAAATATATTGTTATCAGGAACCATACAATAGGTGCATTGTCCCAAAATACTGAAATATCTTTAGTACTAATGGGCAACCCCTTGCAATCATGAAAGACAAATGAGGATACATTCAGTGCATTCCAAAACATCCTAATAGCAAGATTTGTCTAGTCTTTTTTATGTCTTCATCTTCACACTTTCCCGATATGATTCTGGTGTTTATGTTTAGGTACTATATATATATCTTTTTAGCTGAAGTTAAAAGTTACTCTCCCACCCCCATCAAAACCACCATTTTTATATCCTGTCTGTTAGTATATAGTAACATGTTTCTGCTATCAATAGTTGTTAATCACTATACTATATAAATATCGGATAATTAATTTTCTTTTAATATTTCAATATTTTGCATCAAATTCTGCATTTATCTGTTTATGGTCTTTCATTCCTCACATCAGTCAGAACATCTAAGTAAAGATTACTGTTAATGAGATCTTGTATTTTGTGATGTGATATTTTATGCACTTTCTATGATAATGCTTGCAAATAAAGCAAAAAAACTCAAGTGGTCATGAGCTAACAATAAGTTTAATGATTCCAGTTATAACAGTATGTATACAGGGTGCAAAAAAAATATTTAGCCATAAGCTAAATGCAAAAACTTAACCTAATCCAGTAAAATGTAAAATGTAGGTCACAATGACCTTCATTTCTTGTAAGGGTGTTGTGCTAACAGAGATGTATAACACATATAGTTTAAGAAAGAGATGTGTAAAATCATATACTTTAAGAAATAAACTCACAAAACACAAAATTTAACCCAAGTCAGTAAAGCATGAAATGTGAGTCACAGTGACCTACTTTTGTAATGAGGGTGTAGTACTCATCAAGACATGTCCCCTCACCAAGTTTGATGATTCCAGATATAACAGTATGTATACAGATACAGGGTGCAAAAAACCCATATGGTCATGGGCTAATGCAAAAGCTTAACCAGAATGAACAAATAATTTACAAATAATGTGCATGTATGCAAAGTTATCCCCCTTAGCTGCCTAGCCTGGGGGTAGGTGCTATGAAACCCACTCCAAACTAGGAATGGTTGAGATGCAGTGAAGCTAAACACATGATTAAACTTTTATATGTATGGATGCCAACACCAGGTGTAGTACATCAGCTCTTCCCTGCTTCATAGAAAGAAGCTAAAAATCCAAGCAATGACCTTAGACTTGATGCCAAGTTCAAACAGGTTTTTTTTTTTTTTGTTCACAACAACATGGACATGTTGGTGGTCAGATCTGCATCAATTTCATTCAGAACCAATTACATATTGCAAGAGATGTTTTAGTGAAAACCCTTTGGCAATGCCACCATTCTTTCAAGAGAAGTAGTAATAACAAGACTTTTGAGATGGCCACTGCTTCCATGTTAAAAGACAGATTAGCACCACTTTCATTCAGGACCTTCTACATGTTGCTACAATGTTTTAGTGGAAAGTCATTATCAATATAACATTCATTCAAAAGAAGTAGCCATAAGATTTTCAAGAAGGCCACATTTTAATATAGGACCAATTACACACTGCAAGATGTGCTTTAGTGAAAACCTGATGTCAATATGACCAGCTGTTTAAACAACAACCATCCATTTAGGAAGTGTAGTTGTAATAAGGTTTTCATGATAGCCACTGTGGGTGCCATATTATGAGGCCATAGCCACACCATTTTCATTGAGTACCAACTACATATCATAATAAGTCTTTAAGTGAAACCCTTTGTCGATATGACCATCCATTCTGGAGGAGTAGCTATAACAAAAATTTCATGATGGACATGTTAGATCAGTACCAATTTCATTTAGGACTATCTATAAGTCATAAGAAGTCTTTTGGTGAAAACTGCAAATGTCGATATGACCATCCATTAAGTATGTAGTGATAAAAAGATTTTTAAGATGCCATGGTGGCCATGTTGGATGTTATACTGGTACTATGTTCATTTAGGACCATAGGAGTCTATCAACAAATCATTTTAAATCTTTTCGTGAAAATCACATGCTGATATGATCATCTGTTCTGGAGGAGCAGTGATAAAAAAATTTAAAGATGGCAGCTATATTGGATGTAAATTCAGCACCATTTTCATTAAGACCATCTACATGTCTTAAAAAGTCTTTAGCAAAACACCAATGTCAATATTACCACCCATTCAGAAGGAATAGCAATAAGATTTTCAAAATATTCAAGGGGACCAACTAGACCTCGAGATGAAACTGTGCACCAAGTTTCATGACTTTCCCTCCAAGCAGTTTTGGAGGTTTAGCAATAACAAATAACTGCTAACAGACAACAGACACAGGCTCATTACATAAGCTCCTGTGGTCTTTAACCAGAAGAGCTAAAAACTACTGACATATGTGTCCAAATATTCGACAATTTTCACCTCCCTGTCATAGCTATGGTTGACTGCTATATGTCACATCTGTAGTGAAACTCCTTCCAACCTTATTAAATACAGTCAAATAATAAATCTCTGTAAAACAAAACCTTGACCTTTATAAGAAGATTACATTTTTTATGCAGCTAAATATATTGTACTTTATTTCAAATTGGGATGTATTGTTGTACTTAATCTTTATAAACAAACCATTTCTATTGATAGATAACCACTTGAGCAGGTTTGACTATGATTAAATTTTAATATCTACCGTATATACTTGGGTCCAAATGCAAACAACATAGACCCTGATCTGCCATCGCATAATGCACCGGCAGATCAGGGTCTATGTTGTTTGTTCAACTGATTAGTCCTTTCAAACTGCTTCGACCCAGATCTGCCAGCGCATTATGCAATGGCAGATCTGGGTCTATGCAGTTTGCAGTTGCTATTGGGGTATATGCGAGTATATACGGTAATGTAACACATTAATACAGTGAAGTGCAGATATTAGTGCTGGAAAACTTTAAATAAAATCAACTGACAGATACCTTCCCAGTTGTGATGATTCACCTCAGACACATACTCTAATCGCTCATCCCCGGGAATCTGAAATCAATTCATTAAAAAAACTGATTGATACAGTAAGAAAAAATGTCATAAGTAAACAAGTACTGATAAGCAAGTAAGTACCATTTTTACTTGCTTATAAGTCCAAGTTTTTTACTGAAAATTTGATTCATGCAGAGTAGGGGTCGTCTTATAAGTGCAACATACATTTTTTTTTATAAATCTATTGGTAATGTTGGAACCTGTAGATGTTTGCAGTACATAAAAATACTGTCAATTCAAATATTTTTACGTTTTCATACCACTATTCCCATTCAGAAATGCATATATGGTATGCGTTGTGTTTATCCATATCACGTTGGTATTCATTACACAAATCTTCTATCTAAAGTTTTTTGGATTTTAATAATTTGAAAATATTACTGTTAAATTAAATACTACCCACCACAAAGTGAACTGTCCATCAATGTTGTTTACCCTGGATATTTACTAGCAAGTATATTGCTTCCATTTTCATGCAAATCTGAACAACCTGTATTTGTATTAATATTTGTGTTTTGCTGTATAAACACTGTGTTTGATGCAATAAAAGTTTTGATTTAATTTGTATTTTCCATTTCCATAATTCAGATTTAATTCCCAAGTGATTTTTCCCAAGTTATCTGCCAGTGCACATGGGCTGATAAGCCCTTGGCTTGTAAAGGCAGCACTCATATTGTTTTCAAGTTGACAATCAATTTGATCGAGCTGCGAATTTAATACTTGTTAGTGCTAAGTAGAGTTCTACAACTTCCTGTGCATGTTTGACCCTAATCCCTTAGCTTGTAAAGGCACCAACCTCTCTGTTTTCCCATGTGACAACCCTTTGATCGAGCCACGAGTTTGATACTTGTTCAGTGCCAAGTAACAGAGGGTGGTTATTTGTACTCCCTGTGATCTTGTAGCACAATTGACACATGTTCAGTTGCATCCTTTAATAGATTTCACAGACTTTATGATCAAAGTGTTACTTACAGAGCCCAAGCTCTGTCTCTACATAAGCACCCGCATATGATAGTTAAGCAGAGGAATTGGAGTTTGACGATATTTACAATGACCAGATGATGATTTACAATGAGTAGACAACAATGGAGGATTTCAGAACTTTATCAGACAATGAGGGATGAATTCTTAGACTTTGTACCAGATGACATTAGATAGTGACATTTTTAGGATACTGTGAATCACAAAAATGTGGACTTAACTTTCATTGTTTATTTATAAGACGTGTGGAATTTACGTATTTCAGGATATTGTGAATTGGATCATTCGGAACTACTATTTTTTTAAACCGGTATGCGACCTATAACTGAATTTATGGGTTTATCATATAAATGGATTTAAAATGCCAAGCATTATGGATTTCAATGGATTTTATTACATGAAGATGGACAAATAGTTAGTTGTCAATTTATTTGCAACATATTCCACTCAATAATATAATTGTATTTTACACTGGTTTTGTCTTCATTTTTCATATCTATCTAATCAGTTTGGCTCATTTTATTTCTTCCAAAGTGCAACTCTGACTCACTGACAACAATTCACCCATTTAGATGGATCTGACTTGCAAAATACACCCTGACTTATAGAAGAGTCAAAGAGAAATTGGCTTTATGCAGCCCTAAAATGGGGGGGGGGGGGGCAACTTATAGTTGAGTTGACTTATAATCAAGTATATAAGGCAAGCAAGTTAAGTAAGAAGGTATCATACAGTGAGTCTGTCAGTAAATGAGCAAACGAGAATGCAAGTAAAACTACAAATGAAGAAATAAGCAAACTAACACACAATCAAGTAAATAAAAATAATAATAATTGAAGATTTGTGGCACCTGGAATAAAGAACTTTTTAGGCCAGTTGATATGAAAAAATAGCTAAAAGAATTTGGTAACTTTTAACATGTCAGGTATTGATCAATATCATAGATGAGTGTGGAAGATGAGACTCACTTCTGAAATGCTAAGATTTATCAAGTGGTGAAACAAAACACTGTCCTATGTAGAGCATGGTTGAGTCTGGAAATTATTGGCAAACTGGTCTCATCGACCTGGACCTTTGGTCAAGGTATGCAGTTTTGAACTAAAGTTACTGAGCAGAAATCATTATTTTCTTTTTAGACTACCATGACCAAGATCTCTGGCCTCTAGACCCCCAGAATCAATATTTTTCTTTATTACCCTAAGTCAAAATGATCCACAAAGTTTGGTCAAGGAACTTACTCTAGAATAAAAGTTATTATACAGAGCCCATTTTTCACTGAGCCACAATGACCCTGGCCTTTGACATTTGGACCCCAAAATCAATAGACTTCTTGACCTATGGATCCCAAAATCAATAGACTTCTTGACCTATGGATCCCAAAATCAATAGACTTCTAATGTGCAAGTTATCTGCAAAGTATATTCCATGTCTTTGAAGTAGAACTAATGTTATTGTGCATAAACCATTTTGGTTCTTTCAGTCAGTGACTTTGACCTTTAACCTTTAGACCCCAAATTAGCTATGCTTCTTCCTTTCACTAAGTGCAAGCTATCCACAAAGTCTGGTCTAGGTATGCATAGAAGTAATGTTCTTGTAAGGAAACCATTTTTTTTACCTTGACCTTTGGAGTGCAAAATCGATAGCTCCAAACTTTAAATTAATCTTGGAAAATCTTGGGAATAAATGTCAACATGTTAATTCCAATAAATGTATAGTCGAAAGCAAATATAGCAGTCAAAAAGAACTTTATTCACCATCATGTCAATGGCCTAAAGGGATCAGAAGGATGCTTTCTGTTTAAATTTTCTACCAATGCTGTTGATTGCAAATGTTATGAAAACAATTGTTTAAAAGTTTCTATATTTTCTAGCATTTTTATCCATATCTTAAGGCACATCAACATCAGTTCTCCAATACGGTAAGGCCTTTATGAGAGGATGCTTTCTGTAAAACGTTGTGAAATTCTGTAGAGAGTTTTCTTTTAGATAAAGTTGTTTAAAAGTTTTTCTATTTTTTGCAATGGGACAAAATATGATGGCAAATTGGCATTATTTGTACACACTTGAAAACCCTTAATGCCAGGGTACTTTCTGCCAAATTTGGTCAAATTCTGTTGAGTGTTTTTTTTAGAAGTTGTTGTTTAAAGGTTTTTCTATTTTTAGTAGCAGCAACCCTATTTGACGACAGATTGGCATCATTAGTAAAAAATGGAAAACCCTCTAAGCCAGGATGCTTTCTGTCAAATTTAGTTCAACCATTTCTGAGAAGTCCTTTTAAAGGCTATTATATTTTTAGTAATGGCGGCCATAGGTGATGGCAGATTTGTTTATGCGAGAATGCTTTCTGTCAAATTTTGTCATATTCAATTGGGCAGTTTTTGAGAAGGAGTCATTTAAAGGTGTTTCTCCTTTCCATAATCATGGCCATATTTGATGATGAATCATCATTTGTATAAAATTGAAAGGTCTATACACCAAAAATATTTGTCAAATTTAGTCAAATTTTGTTAAGCTGTTTTTGAGAAGTCGTATTTTACAAGTTTTTTTTAAATGCCATATTTGACGGTGATTTGGCATCATTTTTATCAGTTTGAAAGGCAATCATGTCAGCATGAATTCTGTCAAATTTGGGTAGATTCTGTTGAGAAGTTTTGAAAAGATGTTTAAATATTTTTGGAGTAATGGTGGCCATATCTAAAGGATGGAAGTCAATATACTTAAGAACCTTGTTCCACTGTCAGTGGACACTGACAAGGTATGCACTCTAGTTAAGGTTGACCCTTCAGTAGTTAGGTAGGTAGGTATGTAATGGCACATCAGAACATTCCTGGCTATAGTGTGCTAATTAAAAGTTATGTTTTAAAAATGAAAATTGGTCCAAAAATTTAGGAAGATAAATCCTTAAAAAAGAATGTAAACATGTAGTCCTACATGATAAAAGGAAAATATATTTAAATTCTTTAAAAGATATATAAAATACAATATAAATGTTAAACAAAAAAGAAATTCTTAAAAAATTGGGTCAAAATCTTTTATATAAACTGCATTCTTTTAAAAAATCCAAGATTTTCTCTGGTAGTTCATCATCCAAAAGCTTTTCAAGTTCACATAAAAAAAAACTTCAGACTCACAGGGTGAAAGTCAATATACTTTACAAGAATGTGTTGTACTGTCTGTGGACACTGGCAAAGTATGCACTCTGGTCAAGGTTCACTAATCAGGAGTTATGCATGGGTCAGGTATGTGCATCTTATCTGCAAGTGGCACAACACCACCTCATTTCTGCAATTTGTTCTGTATGAGGGGTGCCACTTTTCATTGATGGGTTTGATATTTCCAAAGCTTGTTTGTGGAATTTTCATTCTACATATTGTGTCTAGTATATAGAACATACTCATTTATATAATATTTGAAGTCAATGTAAAAAAATCTTCCTCCAATAAATGGGTGAATGCAGAGCAGCATTGCTGCTTCATCTGCCCTTTCATTACAGTGGTCCCCCTCATAAGGCTACCCCTTCTATGGCAGGAAAGTGGGCATTATAAGAGGGGTGGCCTTCTAGAGGGAGATCACAAAGATGTGAGTAATAACTACATATAAAGCATGAAAGGCATAACAAATTTTTATATATTTAATATTTTCATTCAAAAATCACAGGAATATTATCAGGTTATCTACTTAATGTGATAAAACTAATATCAATGTTTGTTTTTCTTTTTAAATATGAATAGTCATCAATCATGGTGCAAAACCACCTTGTCAGTATAATCTGGGAACAAACATTTGGTTGTAACTATCCCTGTACATCCATCAATTCCATTTGGTTGTAACTATCCCTGTACATCCATCAATTCCATTTGGTTGTAACTATCCCTGTACATCCATCAATTCCATTTGGTTGTAACTATCCCTGTACATCCATCAATTCCATTTGGTTGTAACTATCCCTGTACATCCATCAATTCCATTTGGTTGTAACTATCCCTGTACATCCATCAATTCCATTTGGTTGTAACTATCCCTGTACATCCATCAATTCCATTTGGTTGTAACTATCCCTGTACATCCATCAATTCCATTTGGTTGTAACTATCCCTGTACATCCATCAATTCCTTCTTCCCACTCACAGTGGTTGAATGTATATTGACAATGTTTATTTGAATCTTTCTGACATCAAATTTCTCAGTAGTGATCAAAAGACTCTCCCTCTTTTTGTTTAGTCTAATTGCTTTCACTTTTCATTCTAAACCAAGAATGTCTGACAACATTTTGCACTTTTGCAACAACTTATTCCTTCATGGGCAATATGTAGTTATCAACGAGATGCTCAGTGTTTACAAAGGAAGTGAGCATGTCATATGATTGACTTTTCTTTTTCCTCCAGTCTGGCACCCAGTTAAGTACGTTTCATAATCTATGAGAGGGAAACCAGAAAGGCTAACATACCATTTAACTATCTGGTGACCGGAAGTCATGCTAACTTGAGCTGACCAATACTGTGCTTCTCAGTGGTTAGCTTTTGTCATCTTGATAATTATCAGTGGTAATAATAGCCAATAATTATCAAAGTGACAAAAGCTAACATCAACTGAACACATGGCGATAAGGATAATCGGATTACTTACCTCTTTGTATGGATTAAACTTACTTTATCGGCATGTTGGAACAACTGTCCATGTGTTGAGTCGAGTAATTCAAAAATATTAGCAAGATTTCAATCTGTAAACAACCATTATGTGGCCGCACACAAGGGGTAAATTTGACAGGTTTTGCATTAAAATACCAGCCACTGGTCACGTTAGAGGGGTGGCTGTCCTTCAGGAATACTTTTGAACACAAACTCATCAGTGCCAAGGGATTCTGGTCGTATAAAGTGGGTGGCCACTGGTCGGGGGGGGGGGGGGGGGGCATTCAAGAGGGGGACCACTGTACCATTAATACTAGTGTGACCAGGCAGCCAACAGTACAGAATACTTTTCCACATTTTCTGAGCAAATCTTGTTCCTGTAATATCTTGGATATTAAAGGGTTAATTAAAATTGGTTAGTTGTTTCTGAGAAGAAGTTAAAAATAGCAATAGTTGACAGACATGACACATGATGGACACATGCCTTAAGCTCACCTGGCCTAACAATCAAGTGAGCTAAAAACTGAGACATTCATCTCTTGAAATGAGACAAATAGCAGTTTCTGAATGGTGTAATGCCAGTGATGTCACAAGAGTAAAATTATGGATATTTTTCTTCAGTTGTAATAAAGAACTCTCTCTGGCAAAGACACTAGGTGCTCTATATTTATGTATTACATCACAAAGATATATTCAAGTGAATCAGCATTTCAAACACCACCCTGTTATAAAACTGGAATATGAATGTATATACCAAAAAGTAGTGGTCCTGGTGTATGATATGACAGTCTGGTATTTTCCTTTTGAGATGTCCAACAAGAGTTGTCTTTCCACTATTTGTGGCACTGTGTGAAGAAAGTGAAAAACAAATGTTTATTTGGCAATTAGACAAATTATAAATGTTGCAATGATTTTTTTTTTTTTTTTTTGCAGAATGAATGCAAAGCCCCACTGAACAAAAAACCAATCGGTAAAAACAGTGCCAACCTGTTTGTCATCTAAGGTATATCCATGATGTTTAGTATTGATGAGAATGTCATTTTCTACAAAACAAAAATAAACAGGTTCAAAACTGAGGATGGAGGTAGACATCACTGTATGAACAGTACATCATCACTTGTTTACATATATTTATATATACTTAAGTGTGCAATATAGAAAATTATTGGTGAAATATTTGTCACCAATACAAGATTTCCCATCATGTTATGTGACGCTCAATTGTGTGTGCCTATATAAGTTATACTTGCAGCAAGAAAAACAAGCATTTTGTGAGCTTGAGCAATAAAAAGAAACTGCATTACCTTTCAGGCATGGAAATTATTTTTTGCCTAAGATATCTGATTTGCAACCTTTTGCTTCTTTATGAAGTTGTGTCCCTTTAACACCATGACAACAATGTAAAAAATCCAGTGTGCTGGATCACTCAGTTGGACTTACTTTTGCCATCAGATAGGGTAAAATAGTTTACAAAATATCAACAATTTAATTATTGCAACATATATGGTTATCCCAAAGCTACTGTTCTCTCAAATCACTGATATTTGTTATGATCAGTAAATAAATGCAATTGAAATTGTGGTGAACTTACAAAAAGGGTGGTGGAGTGGTGTGCTGAAGAGTGAATTTAATCTTCAAAGCTTTGATTCAGAAGCAAGTTTGGTACATGATAAAAAGAAAAAAAAATTCTGCATAAATACAGGATATATGTCATCTTGTGGTACAAAATAATTACATTTTTGCCACTCATTAAAACATCAAATTTTTGTACCACAATGAAATATATCCCGGTATTAACGTAGGAAAAGAGAATATCCTCAATATATTTAATTGTTTGTGAGGAAGCTGCAATTGTGAATGAACCAAATTAACACAGGTACAGCTCTCCTTCATTATAATGCCCTTCATTATAACACAATTCCAAATAATATATGGTACAGCCTACATAAAATCTTTACATTTCTCTTAAAAGTTTAATTTTGTTTTCTCCATTTGATTCTTTGAAGTAACAGTTCAAAAATAAGCAGAATGAAAACTGAATCACATATTTTACATGTGTAGACAACCAATTCAAGTATATCGCATATTTATTATACATACATTAACACTTACCCACTGATTCCAATAAGTAAAACCGGTCTTAACATCTTCAATCTCTATTGTCACTGTTTTTTTTGCTGAAAAATATATAAAGTAACCTTTTTAGACAGTTACATTTTACCATCAAAGCTTAGTCATGAAATTTATGAAGGACCAGCAATATACTATGACATTCTTTTTTCATTGAACATAAAACATGGTCTTGATGCTACCACTCTTTGTTCATACACATTTTATTTCTGTGGCTAAAAGGTGTTACTATCCTTTAATAAACAATGCAAGTCCCTTGAAGGGGCTGATGCTTTACTTGCTGAACAGAATTTCCAGGAATCCAAGATAAAACCATTTCTTCTTTTCACCTGCTGAGTGCTGAAACTATTTCTGATATATTCTTTGAGTGACACCAAGATTTTCAAGATGACTGCAGTGTCGGCCATACTGAATGTCCAAGTAACAACATTTTCATTTAGGACCAACTAGACCCTGGGCTGAATGTGCGCGTAAAGTCTCACTGCAAATCCAAGTAGTTTAGGAGTTGCAGCAATAACAAACTTGTGATAACGGTCAGACGGATAATGGACAACAGGCCATCCCATAAGCTCTTTTGGTCTATAACCAGTAGAGCTAAAAAGTTACCCACAGCCATTACTACAAGGTTCATACAGCTATACAAGTACAAAATTCAAGCACTTTCAAAGACTTGCATAATAACTTCCATGGACCTCATTCATGAATAATCACATGGTGGTAAAGTTTGTAATTTTTTTCACATACTTCAAAAACAATAACTTTTGGATCAAATGTGCATATTTAGTTAAAAATACAAGTTCATGGATTTCCCTTGATTTTGAAAATTGCGAGTCAAAGACTCCTGGCTCCAAAAAGGGGAGTTCCAAGGAAAATTCTGGGAGTCCCCAACCAAATCACAGAGTCCCAGCCCCAGTGTAAGAAATATGTTCTGAGCTTCACTTCATGCGATACAACAATTCAACACAATTTTTTAAAAAAGTTTTAGTATAAAATAAAAACAATATATGTTTTTAATGTTGTGTTACAAAGAGAGATAGAGATTTTCTGTATCTGCATTGGAGAGGCAGGAGAGGGTCAAAGAAAACTGATCTGTATTTGTGATGTTTGTGAACAGAACCATTCTGTTGCAAAAGAGTGATATTTTTATTAAATGTGTATGTATGCTATGCAAAATAAAATAAATGTGAACAGATAAGGCAGACACAAACGGACAGACTGTAAAGGCATTTTTAGTGTTATAAATGTGAGAATCATAATTTGTATAAATGACAATTCATTTAATATATATTTATTACACAGATAAAAACAGAGTGACATATGGCAAAAAATGGTTACAACTACAATTATCTGCATCATTTCTGGATGCAACATGCATTAAATTTTGATTTACTTAACTTCATTGCATTTATTATTAACATGTAATCATCAAAGGTTAATGTTCTGTATATCATATCAACACCTATATAACTGTATTATTCAATCAAATGTCAACACAGTCATTTTTTCCAGTTTCGTTTTTATCAACTTTGAAACTGTTTCAAATTATGACCCCTCCTCCATTAAACAAATTAATTTAGTGACAGTCTCATGTCCAAGCCTGGCCCAAGATTTAACTTTTAAATGATTCGATTAAGAAAAGCCTATTTCACAAGCTACAGATGTTATTGGTAACAGAATTGATAATGTCGCCTTTTTCTCCCAAGCAGTCCTCTCTGCAACAGTATGTACATGATCCAGGTTCATCTCATGTCAGGTAAATGCAGAAAACTGCAAACAAGTACTTCTATTAACAAACAAGTTCATCTTTCCATACTCCACACACCAGGAACAAAAACAGCACTTATCACTCCGACATCTTTCTCTTTCTTTCTTAGCCGAGGGAATTTCTTTACCCAATCTGATCACCACTATCTTTTCTTTGACCTCTGACCATCATTTACCTTATCACCCTTGTTGTAAAGTCACATCTGAGACTTCTCTCGCATTTCAGGCAAGCTAGTTGCGGGACATTTTCAAAAGAAACCTTGCAAAGAAAGCCGACACATGAAAGCAGTAAAAACAAAGATTTCTAAAAAGATAGCAGTAAAACTTTTATTTGATCTATAGGAAGCCACATAACTTCCAACAATCCTGATAATCCCCTGCCATCCAATTAGGAGTCACACTGCTGAAGAATTATGTAATGGAATTAGGGTCTTATTAGACACCTGTTTCGACATCTGTGTACTAACTGGGATCGATCGGTGGATCATTGCTTGAAAAGATGTCAATGTGCAGACAAAGACTTTCATGCAGTATATTTTTATTAGATACTTGAAAAAATGCACAAGGAACATTATTAAAATACATGGCTTGAAATTAACACTAATCCGCTAATCTGAGTTCAGTGATTTTGCCAATGGATCACTAAAACTCAGCCCTCACTAATCCATTGGAGCAGTGAAACTGCTGTCCAACAAATCAAAACAATGGCAACAACAGTAAACAGAACCATTGGACCTCAGTTTCCTACATAGGAAAGGAAGTATAATATGATTCTTAATGTAGAATGTTTTGAAAGTAAAAGTAATTGTTGGTCCCCTCTGCATACTAGTATTATTATTATTTATCTGAATCTGCAGGATTGGTTAGCATTAGTGCACCAGGGGAGAGAGGTATTCAGTAAAGATAAGAGATTTTTTTTTTTAAATCTTCCTGTTCTCATATGCACATTTCTTCAGCAAGGTTGTTCCAAGTGTCCAAGCGATGGTGGTTCCAACATGAGTTCCAAAACTGATCAATATGATATTGCTTAATGTAAACTACAGACTTTTTTTTTTCTCAGTATTTCTATTTTTAAAAAATCACTGAATTGTTTTGATCACATGATGTTTTATCTGCAATGACTGTAGAAAATCAAAGTAATTTATAGCTGGTACAAAACCCCCAACCACTGTGTAGCAGAATACAAGTCAGTAATTTCTATCTACTAGTCAATGTCAAGGTCAGTCTCACATTTTCTCACGCACACATGATAATGTGAATATTTAATATTTATAGCAAGTTTTGACAAAAAGGAAATTAATATTTATATTTTAACTTATCAGTTATATTTTAATCATAATATTGTATGTACAAGGAATTTGCAGACTTAGAAATCATAACCAAGCCATGGGCAGTTTGTGGGCTCCAAATGTGCTGAGGTTGCCAACTCTAAATGATTGGGTTGTCAAAGATTGATTCACATTTCCAATTTCAAGGTGACTAGTTAATAAATATTATTAATATAATTGGTGAGATTTCTTTGACAGATGTATTTGGAAATATATAACAATTATTACAGAAGACTGACACCAGGGGTCAAGCTAGAAGTGACTTATCCTTTCAGACAGAATATGGTAAAGTGAGAGCAGAACAGGGAGAAGTGGCAGCAAAGCAAGAAATGCTATATATATATATGCTCTGGTTCTCTTATTTGGACGATGTCCTGTATTTCCTATTATGCATTTTTGCATTTTGCATTGGTTTTAAACAATACTTTGTTTTCAAGTATAAAATTCTCTATGTTGTATGTATATTATAAACACATTTTGTAAGTGTATGAATGTATCATCCTCATATGCAGTGTATTCATACTTGAAAGTGTGTATGTTTAGATGGAGAGAAATATGCAATGTAATTTGGCCATATGACTTCAAAAGAGCATAGCAGAAAGTATACATTGTAATTAAATTTAACTGATAGGAGCACCTAGATTACAGTATTGCAATTAAAAGTAAGTAAAAATACTTAAGAACAAATTAATTTTTTGTAGTTTCTTAACTAGAAAACAGCAGTCAAAACAGTTCTAAAAGTTTGAAACAACCCCTATAACACGCACATGAGAGCACATGTACATGTGTCTTCAACATTATAGTGTTCATCCATTCAAACCGTAGTGGTCACTGATGAGTAATCTGAACTTTACAACTGCATTTTTAGGAAGTCGATTCAAAAGCAAATGTGAACCTTTTAACTTTACTGAAGTTTTAAAGTATAAAAAAATTGCATTGCTTCTTCTAGTGGCAGTTGATTAACTATTTATACCTATTTATAATTAAAGTGATGCAATCTATGTGAAACATTGAAATGAAACATAAAGTAACTCAATCAGCACATAGCTATTTACAAATATGAAAATATGTCACGATGCATGCCATGCAGATGCATCAATATTTAGAAACAGGGATTTTCTTCATATGACCACTCACTTTCTAGCTTTGTTGCAACAATCCCTAGATAGGATTGAAATTTTAAGGTTTTAATATTTGTCGATGTACTCGTAATAATGTTGTGTATTAGTTGGATTCTTTTTTCTGTGCAACTTTATCTCATATTTTCACAAAAATGAGTGATGTAAGAAAACAACCTTGACCTTAAGTTACAACGCTTATCGTCCATTCCACAACATAGCATTGTCACATGTTTCTGACCAACACATTTTTATTTTTAAGCTAAATCTTTTATCACATAATAGTTACACTTTGCTTGCTACAAACTGCATAATTTCCTTAATTTATGTGCCTAATGAATTACGAAAACAGACAGTCTAATGAAGACATACTTCCAAGACATAGCGATGTCTGCCATTATTACCCCTTAACAGGTTCACTTACGGTTTCAAACTGATTTTATGAAGAAAGGAACGCAAGCAAGGCAGTTCAAATTTTCAAAATATACATTTATAAAGTGCTTTTGCCAATTATATTCTTAAAACACAAATTGTTATTTACATATAGATGATTAAGTTTCAAAACAAGTTGCTAAGTTTTCATCCTCAAATGATAACTTGCTGGGGGGGGGGTAGATTTAATGGCCAGTCAGCTATTAAAACACAATCCTGTGAATGTGCAAGAGTTTGTTTTGTCAGCACAATTGATATAAACACCTGCTGGGGCAACATGCAATCCATTTTGCCTTGGGCTTAACCCTAACTACTTGGCTGGATTGAGGAAGCATCTCAAAAGCCATAAACTCCTGTCACTTGGTGAAGATCTAAAAAGAATGACAGGACGAAGTCATTTTTGCTTTCCTAATAGAAGAGGGAAAAATTTTAAAAAATTTTCAGCGAATTAATCACCCACTTTGCCTGATAGTGTGACCCCTGTGATACATACTTACTGCTCGGCAAATAATTAAATGTACTAAAGTAAGTGTTCTCAAATCATTCTCAAAAGTTGGCTTGTGAAAGATTGTTTAGATGCATGTTGCTGATTTCAAGGTGATTATCATGAGAGGTCATATTAAGGTTAACAATGTCAAACAGAACTTGGAGTTTGTTGCTATCAAGCCTTGTTCATATTTGTTTTGTTGTAACTATCATTTTGATATTCAGCTAAGAAAATGAATATTCCATGCAAAAACACACTTCCTTTGCAGAGGCAAAGAATGCACATGCTCCAATAAAAAACACTTGCTTTGAGATCACAAAACGTTGTTGTCCCCATGGATTCTGCCAGTGCAAAGAGAGCGCTAAAGTTTTGGTCACCTCACTATGATTCACTCTTTCCCATAGTTTTCTAGAAAATTTATCATCACACTGATAAATAACAATTACCATCCTTAAATAGATACCCCTTAGAATATTTTTGCCAAGGCCAATTTCTGATTTATTACCAATTTGATAATTTGGTAGATCCAAGATCCAAACATGTGAAATATCACCATGGCTATTTCTGCTTTGTTCTTGTCAGCTGACTGGTTCTTCTCCCTGTTGTGAGACTGGTCTCTGCAGAAAGGATCAGTCAATTCACAGAAATTACAACAGTGACATCACATATTGGATAATTTTGTTTTCCGAAACAACCAAAAAGTAATATATCAGAAATTTGTCAGTACATGCAATGTCAATTAGTACACACTTGACTGAAGCTGTGCTCGCTTCTCCTATTATTATTAGTAGTATTGCTGTTATTGTTGATGATTATGCTGCTGCTGCTGATGATGATGATAGTCAACTCGTGTAAATGGATTACAGCAACCAAAAAAAAAAAAAGAGGGGGGGGGGTCGATTTCTGGCGAAAAACTTACTAGTTGCTTAAAAATATATATGAACTTTGTCTGTGGTTAATGATCTGGATTTTCAGTTCTTTCTGATTCAAATTCGTCTTCTCCAAGCTCTGTAAGCCCCTGTGGTTGCGTGGTGAACTGAGCCCCTCCCTGATTTAACCGATCTAAAAATGCACTTAGCAGTCGTTTGTTCAAATGGTCAGTCTGTGTAATTTTTCTTTCATGTGTTTCAGTTATGATATTGTCGTTGTTTGAGCTTAGATCTAAATTCTGAACACCGTTCTGTACATTATTGCTAATCGAAAAGGAGTCACTCCTATTTCCGTCGGCCATATTGTCTGAATTGCACATATAAGCACGGAGATAGAAGGGAGCTTTTAAATTGGGTTCGGACCGAAACCGGCGTGAATCAATCCACAAGAGGTGTAAATCCGAACTAGATTTACTTTTTTTTTTTTAAAGCTGACCCTACTGAAAAAGGGAGAATGTTCCGCTTATTCTAAAAACATGTCATTTTCTTTTAAATGTGTGTGGGGGGGGGGGGGGGGTTCTTGCAAACTTCTGCAGTGATTCAAACAAGACTCAAAAGTATATTGTAAAAAAACTTATGTTTCCTGGACAGTCTAAACTGCGGCCCCTTGCGGCCAACAGTGCTGCGGCCCATCGCGGCCATCTGCGGCCCATAATGTGTAACTGGCTAATTTTTTGTTGCTTTTTGGGATTACTTTAAACTACAAATTAGTGGCTTAATATTTTGTTTACTATTAGATTATTATGCAGATTTTCTTTCACTAATCATGATTGAAAAAAGATAAAAACAACGGTAAACCGTTGATTTATGTATGGATACCAGGTTCCTCCGGTCATTTCACTTTATGTTGTGTGAATGACTACCAACAACTGCTGCATTTAATTCACTATACAGTAGCGCGTACTACACTACGTCATGAAATCACTACAACAGAACTATTTTTACGACGTTAACAACACTTGTGACAAATTTTAACAGCGCACAAATTTGTGTTACCTTTGGCGGACACAGCGTTGTCTTCAATGAAGCAGGTGATATACTATTTATAGTAGTCCCTTCAACACGAAAGCAAACAACGAACACGACGATCGTCATTGGTAATTATAATTTATCTCGTCCAACAGATATAATGAATATTTTAAAGTCATCACAGAAAAAGAATTGTAATATGTACACTACAAGTACCAATACCTATCAATCAATGAATGTGAAAATATGCAGTCACGTGCACATGTATATATCAACGCATAACATATTTTAATGTTTAGATTAAAGCAAAACATACACTGGTATGGTGATAACTAATGCACACTTCATTTATCACTCAGTTTTTAAAGAAATCAAAGTTCAAACACTAACCATTTTACAAAATTTGTGTTACGAAAACAGCAGAAATATCCTCACACTCTGAAAGAATTATAGGTGTGGTAATGGTATTTAACATTTAATAATAAGTATATAAGCAAACGCGAAAGGATGGTAATATTGTAAGTTGTAACATTATATCAACGTACTGTTGCAGCTTTTTTAATTTGTTCCTTAATGCAAACTTTATGCCCGAAGTCATGAGCGGGTCTGTTCATTTGCAAGAATTACACACCCAATTCTCGCTCTCATTAAATAAGTCCTTGATGCATATTTTATGATATCACTGTATTTTACATTTTTTACCAGAACACTGTATCAAGTCGTCCATACATGAAGGTAAAACGATATGAACAGTACAAAACTATTTTTTTAACTTTATTTTCATTACTAGGCATTTTTGGCATCTTTACAAATTTCGCAAAGGGTTCAAGATATCGTACCGTACCAAACACTGCCGCATTTTATTTATATATAACCTATCATGTTTATTAAAACTAAAGTTACGGAAGCACAGTTCTGTTAGCAAGGTAATAGCAAATACACCACAATCAGAACCGTTTAGTTGTTGTTGTACATGGGGAATGTTTACTCAATGGTTTTTTATTCAGAATTTCCATGAATCTGAGCAAGCTGAATGGTCATGGGGGAATTCACTGTTTTGTTTGATTTTAAACTATCCAAAACATATACATTATCTTGAGTATCTCTGGATGAGACGACCCAATGAGTGGACCCATTAAAATAAATATGGGCAGACGGTCCTGTTACAGATTTCATTCGTGTGTCTAAATATTATCGTTGAAATGCGGTATATTCAGAGTACTTTGAGGTCCTTAGATACTTGGGAATTGCCGTTTCAATAAAGTAGACACTGTAGTCATATGCCTGTCATTTAACGAGCCCTTTTCGTCTGTAATAAGTTCCTTGTCTGTTTGATATAATCCTCGATTTTCGATCAAAAAATCATGCGAATCCAAACTGTCATAATTTCTGAACAGATCTTGTTGTATTTCACATATATCATCATCAATACATATTTTCTTCTTTGATTTACTGCTTGGAACGCTCATCGACAATTTTCTTTTTAACGATGTTTTATTTTCATTTAGTGGAGTTTTAATTCTAATTTTGGAATCTTTTTTCGGCATTTTTGATTTACATTCGCGTCTTTCGACGCAGTTCGTATCATAAACAACGGGCGAGAAACATTTATGGTCACTGAGATGCGATTCAGTTTGTGGCGAAGTAACTAAACGTTTTGGCGTCAACGCTTTCGTTGAATCGGCTGCTGGAATAACATCAAAGTCTGTCTTACGGAGCTTCTTTTGGACAGTTTTTTTTTTCGCAACCCCTGGTCTGCTATTTTTTCTTAGCAACACTAAGTTCATAGTTTTCTGTGATTTAGTGTCTATTACTTTTCTGTTGAGCGATTTATTTACAGCTAATATGTGGTAACAAGTTCCGACGGACGGGCAACTGCAGCTGTCTTTTGGATCTAAAGTGACAACATACTTTTTACTCTTAACTCCTTCTACTAAGAAAGCGTTCATACTAGCAACAAGGAATATTTTATTATCCTTAATCAGTTTATCAGCAAGAAATTCTTGTGAAAGCAATTTCTCTCGACCTTTCTTTTCTTTGTCATCTTTGTCCATTATCAATGTTGAATATAAATTGTTTATCATCGCGTCGTTGATCGTTGTACAATTATCTTCTTCAATTTTGTTATAACTTAAATCAGGGGAGAAATTTTCAGTAGTTTCTGTGACACTTTCATTAGTTTTCTCTTCTTTCTGATCTACCGATACCGTTTCTAAATGAATAGTATACAGATGTATCCAAGATTTACTCAAATTTCTATATCCTGTAATATGTTTGTAATATAAACGAAAAGAATAATTGTGATTCGTTAACTTCGTCGTATTATTAAAAGACTACCTGAACTTCAAAATATATAAAACGCTGTCAGGATTCTTCGGACCTTTACAATAGTGAAGTACGCACAAAAAAGTAAGAAAAGTTACCTTAGCAGAGGATATTAATTCCGGCACAGATTAATGTTTCAGCAACTTTTCTACCCTACAACCACTAAAACACAGTGGCACAATGTCACTATCACTCAAGTATTGACTAAAATACTTAGTCTGAGAATGACCTAATATGATTGCCATGATAACAAAGTCAGTTTCTATAGATAAATCACCACTGAATGTAGCAGCGAAATGATTTTCTCGATTGATTGATTGAATCTGAGTCGTGTGCGGACATTCGGCCATGTACGACTATTTACCCCCATTGCGTGCGAAGCACGCAATGAGGGATTAAAATGTGTGCTACGCACACTTATTATTTTCGTCCAGTGGGTTACAGAGCTGCAATCCACTAGATGGAGTTGATGCGTGTATGGACGCTATTTTCGCACCGCTCCATCGCTACATGGTTTCCCCACTAAGAGGGTTCATTGAAGGAATGATATGGAGGGGTGCGTGTATTTAAATTCTGAGTTTTTGAATATTTTTCCTGTTCATAGGAATAGAGCCACAATGTTTACAGGATTACTTATTTGTTGCGTTGACTCTGTCAGGGCGCGGCAAAGAAGGCAAAGGTCGGCAGGCTGCGACATCGCGTCCCAGGGGGCTCCGGCTGGTCCAGGTTTATTTAATGTTTATTGATTTTGATATTTTGGCCGAAAGGAGTAAAGATTTGTTGAGAAATGACAAATTTGAAAGGTTATGTTTATACCATATGGCACTTTGTGTAGCTGGGCCTGATGGTCCGGGATTTAGAACCACCTTATATTGATTATTTAGTTGTACAGGTTTTTATCTCTTAGTCTTTAGTTTTAAATTCTAATTATCCTACTTAATATTAAAAAACGTTTCAGAAATTTGGTAACCGCCTTGTGCAGTTTGGGCCTGATGGTTTGGACTTGGAACCACCTTATGCATTTGAATTTACGTGGGGTTTTTATGTCTATCTATATGCTTGGGTTAAAATATCCAATTTTGTGCCACCTTGTGCGGCTGGGTCTGATGGTCAGGGTTTATGACCACCTTATATTGTTAATATTTTGGGGTATAGTTGGTATGTTTAACTAACCTTCTTATGTTAATTAGTTATTTTGATCTTTTTTCAATTGAATGCCACCTTGTGCGGCAGGGCCTGATGTTCAGGGTTTATGACCACTTTATTGTCTTGACAGTTTGGGGTTGGAAAAATCTAGTTTTGATTCTATTGTGTTTTAAAAATAAAAAAAATTAAAAAAAATTTAAAAAATTTGGTGGTTGAAAAAAAAAAAAAAAAAATTTTTTTTGGTTAAAAAAAAAAATTTTTTTTGGTGGTAAAAAAAAAAAAAAAAAAGGAGACTGACTATCTCAGGACTAGTCTTCCGGCCCCAGCAAGGATTCAGTCATGGCATGCCCGTATGGTTCCATGCACCAGTGCTTTGGGTAGCAGAAAACCCTACGATCACTCCGACCTTGAGGATACGCAGGGATTCAGCCCAGGTGTATGCTAGTATGATACCTAGCACCTGTTTAAAAGCGTGACCGAAAAACTCGCATCAGACCAGAGCCCAATCCGTACGACAGAGGTTTAGGTTAATTGTTTTGTAGGGGATCGGTGTTGTTATAGTATAAAATTAGTTAAAGTAGAGAGAGGGAGAGAAAAATAAAACAAAAACAAAAAAATTCACAATTCCCGGTGCTAAGTCTGTTTGTGTTTTCTTTGATTTATATCCCCTAGTCTTTTGTTAGTGTTTGTATTTAGATATATTTTATTAATTTAAGATTGCAGTCAATTCATGGTAAAGGTCTGTGTCCTATGAGTAAGTTGGATTTGTTAGACTTGACCCCAGATCTTATCCATGGGAGTGGAAATTCTCCCTCCCCGGGAGGCTGAGATTGTTTCGTCTTAACGGCGTACCTGTAGCCCTAATGGCCCGGCATACCAAGCCCTTCCTCCCTGGGTAGGGCCCCTCCTCTCCCGCCCCGGACCTGGGGTTTTGACTTAATATAACATTATTATTGCTTCCTATGAGTTTGTATTATTTATTGTTCTCTATGTGTATAAGATGTTGATAGTGATAATTTTAGATTTTTCCCCTTTTTCCGATTTCTGTGATATACCCCACTATATTGGCATACACTGATTTCATGTTGTTATTTCCTTCTTTAAGGAAATCCGGATAAGTAAGTGGGGATCTTAATTTGGTCTGTTTTTCTTGGAACATGTTTCTTTCGTTATTATCTTGGGACAGATATTAAAAACATGTTCCAATGTTTCAGGTGTGGGACAGTTTGGACAGTTAATTCCTGCTAGGTTTAAGTCCGACACATATTTTCCAAAGCTATTTGCTAATAGCCTTTTATCAGTTTTTATCCTATTTATAATTTTGAAATCGTAGGGATTTGCCAGGATCGGGTGTTCAATATTTCTATTGATTTTTTTTTTTTTTTTTGCAGATCATATAGCCTGCGTCCTTTGTTAGATTTATCCCATTCCGACTGCCATTTTTGATTAATTTTTTTTCTAATAATACTATATATTTCTTGGACGCTATAGTCCAGTTCTTGTATTGTGGGCTAATTTAATCTGTTCTTGGCTTCATTATCGGCCCTCTCATTCCCAGTGATGTTTATATGAGAGGGCACCCACATAAATTCCACAGTATAGTTTTCTTGGTCTAAAATTTTTAGTTTAAAATTAACCTCTCTAAGTAAGTTTTCTCTGCTGGTGGAATTTCCAGATTCCAGGGAGCGTAGCACACTGAGAAAGTCGCTAATGATAACTGTTTTTTGGTTTTTGGTTTCTAAGATCCATTCTATGGCTTGTTTAATGGCCCAGAATTCAGTAGAATAGACTGAACATAGATCAGGTAGTCTCGCCAGTGTGATACCCTCCCCTGGAATGACCACTGCTGCAGCAGTGCGTTCAGGGTCCGGGGATTTTGAGCCATCTGTATATATTGAGGTGAATCCCTCGTATCTGGTTTCAATTTCATCGAGGATTTTTGCCCTCATTTCCATTGGTTGGTCATTTTTGTTCCCATATTTTAATGCATTTAGATTTATTATGGGGGGGGGGGGGCTTATTTGTCCAGGGGGCGATATCTGGATATTTTGTGATTTCCACCTGGATATTTGTGATCTTTAGTTCCTTCTTTAGTTCTTATATTTTGTTCCCTCCTGGTAGGTTTTTTAGCAGCTTGTGTCAGAATGGTTTGTTGCATTTATTTATGGCTTTTTGAGTAAGATGCGCCTTGTTGTGGACTGAGATCCTGGCATTATATCTTAGGAGAAGCTCCTCCCGTCTCAGATTGAGGGGGGGGGCCCTGTTAGGATGTTTAACTCTTCCCCGGAAATGTTCCGGAGAGCTATGGTTCATATGATTAGGGCTTTACGCTGGATTTTATCTAGTTTTTTTAAGCTATTGGTTCGAGCCGATGCGTATTCTTGACACCCATAATCTAGTTTCGATCTAATTAAGGTTTTATATAAGGTGAGGAGAGTTGCTTGGTCCATCCCGCAATCGGAGCCTTGAAGGTTCCGGAGGAGGTTAAGGTCCTGTCCGCATCTTCTCACTAATCCTTCTAAATGTTTATCCCATGTTAAATGCTCGTCGAAAAACATGCCTAGGAATTTGGCTACTTTTTCGAATTTGATAATAACTCCGTTTAAGTATAATTTTGGAGGTTTTGGACGGAATTTTGTTTTTGGGGAGAACATAACGCCTACCGTTTTGCCGGGGGAGATTTTGAAACCCCACCTGTCAGCCCATCGACCAATCCTGTCCAGTCCCACCTGTAGCTTTCCGACCACAGCTTCGCTGTCAGGGTTTCCCGCTTTCCAGATCCCGCTATCGTCGGCAAACTGAGATAAGTCCAGACAGGACGGGTGAATTGATTTCTCCAGATAGTTTATCATAATACTAAACAAGGTCGGACTAAGGACGCTTCCCTGGGGGGTGCCATTTTCTACATTGTGGCATTCCGAGTATTTATTGTCGACCTTGGTTTGTATGCTCCGACCTGTGAGAAATTCCGCTATCCATTTCTCTTTTAGGCCTGATATTCCGTAATGATTTAGTTTTATTATTAGCCCTTGGGTCCACATTAGGTCGTATGCCTTCTCGAGATCTAAGAAGATCTCGATTAGGTTACGGTCCCTTTTCCTCCTTACATTGAATGCGAGTCTAATACTGGACTCAAGCCGCATTATCTGGTCCAATGTGGATCGTTTGTTACGGAAGCCGCTTTGGTTGTGGGACAGCAGGCCTTTGCTTTCCAGGTCGTATTTAACCCTATTATTAATCATCGTCTCCATAATTTTACAGAGACTGTTTGTTAGTGAAATGGGCCTGTATGAGTTTATGTCTGCCAGGCTCTTTCCGGGTTTCGGGATCGCGACTACTATGGCGTGTTTCCATTTTTTTTTGAATTTTTCCCGACCTCCATGAAGCGTTCAGCATACACAAAACCATCACGGCCGTTTTTTCCGGGAGATTTTTATATATATCATACCCTAGCGTGTCTTCCCCGGGCGCTGTGGATTTTTTTCTTTCTCCTATTTAAGGCTTTTCTCCATTCGTTTAGGTTAAATTCAATATTTAAAGGGTTTGTTTGGTCGCCCTTATCTGTGAACAAATGGGGGTGTTTTTCCTCTACCATTTTTCGGTGTTTTTTTTACATTTTCGGAGTGGTTTGAGTTGCTGCTCATGCTAGAAAAGTGTTGGGCTAGTTTTTCGGCTTTTTCCAAATCAGTGGTAAGCCCTGCAAGTTTTGGGGATGTTCGTACTCCTTTTCCCCTAAGTTTTTTTATATTGTCCCATACTTGTTTGGAATTTGCTTTATAATTAAGTGTTGAGCAGAATGACTTCCATGATGTTAGTTTTGCTTGTTTAATGGTGTTTTTTGTCTGATGTTCTTTTTCTTTGTAGGCAAGAAAGTCTATGGAGTTTTTAGTATGTCTAAACCTATTTAGAGCTTTCTTTTTCTCCTTTATAGCTTGCTTACAGTCGTTATTCCACCATGGTACGGACTGTTTGCCGGCCCCTCCTCCCGACTTCGGTATACAACGCTCAGCCGCTGATGACAGTGCATCTATAATATTTTGATTGAACGTATCAATGTCTTCACTGTACAGCTGAGCGTATGTAATCTCTTCACAGAGAGAACGGAACGACCCCCAGTCCGCTTTGTCATATCTCCATTTGGGAGTACTAGATTTATTGTTTTTATGGATTTTAGTGTGGATGGTGGTCCATATTGGGAAGTGGTCACTCCCTAGGGTCCCTGATTGATCTACCTCCCAGTCGGTGATTTCCGCGATCTTGGGTGAGCATATGGTAAGATCAATGGCTGATATCTTCCCGTTTGTCGGGTTGATTCTTGTGCCGTTTCCATAATTTAGGATAACCAAATTTGACGTCGAGGTCCACTTTTCAATAATTGAGCCCCTCCGATCCAATTGGTTTCCTCCCCTCTGTTCACTGTGGGCGTTGAAATCCCCACATATTATAATGTTGTCCCCTAGATTTTTGGTAATTGATTTGAGGGTTTCAATTTCAGTGTATTGATCCCCGCCTGGATCATGCATGTTAACTATGATTAATGGAGTGTTGCCTGTATTTATTTTAATTATTTGATGTTCGAGAGCGGTATTCTCGTTTGTGGTTGGTTTAGTGCTCTCAGCAGACTCACTCGAGACGGCGTCGCTAACATAGATTGCTAGGCCTCCGCCTTTTTTCCCCCCTGGTCTATGCTTGCAATAGTTTATTGAGTAACCAGGGATTTTTGGTAAGTTTATTGATTTATCGTTCAAGAGCGTCTCCTGCAAGCACACCACATCCGGTTTATTGTTTTCTTTTAGGGTTTTAATTGCAAGTTCTCCGGCATTTAGTCTAATGTCTCTGCAATTCCATTGCCATATATTTATTGATGTTTTTGTATTCATATTTGTTGTTATATATTTACGTTTATAATTTTTTTTTTTGTAAGTACTTGTTTTAATCTTTCTATGTTAAATGTTTATTCTATAGTTGCCCCCATTACGCTCTAGCTTGAATTCTCAATTTGTTCGTAATGGCGGAGATCTTATTACAGAGATTGTCTACTGATATCTCTTTGTTTTTAGTTAGGCTTAGTGTCTCGTTAATAATATCTTTAATTAGGGTGAGCACTTGATATATTGATATCTTTGTTACATTACCTACTTTTATTTTTGCTGAATTATTTTCGGGGATTGTTTTTGGTTTAGCCTGGGGTTTTTCCCCCTGCGTTCCCGATTTGTTTGGTTCTGGTGTTGGTTGAGCCTGTTTGAGATTTTTATTATTGGGGGCATTATTGGTCTGTGTTTTTTTTATGGGTGGTGTTGGTATGACTTTTTTGCTGTTGGGTGTCTGATTTTTGGTTTTATCTGGATTTATTGTTTCTCTTTTGGTTAGGGTTGAGGACGGGCTCCTTTGAGACTCCTTGTTGTTTATTTCCCTACTGTGGGCCTTTTGGTTGGAGGTATGTTTGTGGCCGGTTACTTCTAATTGTTGATTTTTTGATGTGACTATCGTTTTAGCGACTAAGTAGGTTACATCTTTATCTGACATGTACTCAACGATTTTTTTTCCCTGATAGCTATAGGGCAATCTATTGAGTTGGCCATATGTGGGAGTCTGCAGTATGCACATTTTGTTATTTTAGAACTGCATTGCCAGTGTGGTCCCCTCCACATTTGTTGCATCGTCTTAGTGACCTGCATATTGTGGAGAAGTGGCCCCGTCTTTGGCATTTGGTACAGTACCGTGGTTTGTTCTGGAATTTCTCCAGTCGGTACCAACATCCGTGTGGCCCTAGTCTGACCATTTTTGAGGTGTCTGGTTTTTTCTTGTAATGTAGTAAGACTACCAGAGATTTATTCCCCTTTTTGTTGTTAAATCTGATAGCCTGGTTTATCTCATGGCCTTGATTTTGTAATTGTTGGGTAATAGTTTTTGGGTCCACGGCTGTGTTAATTTTAACTATGTGCTTGAATGATGGTGGGTGAATTGGTTTATCCTTTGCTTGTGTGTTATGTTTTATTCTCTTGTGACTTGTGATTGCAACTCTGTGAGGCCCTATTTTTGTGACCTCCAGGAATTTTGCTAATTGTTTGGTGGTGCTGCATTTTATTATTAGGTATTTTTTCCTGGTCTGGACGACTGTGAACTCTCCACCGTGATATTTTAAAAGCGCATTCGTTATGCTTTTTGTGGTAATTGTGTTTATGTTTATATATGAGCTCTGTAGAAAGGCTGTCAGATTTTTGGGGTGGTACGGTTTTGCATGTGTTTTAACTTGATCCTTTTCCTTATTTTTTTGGTTGTCTTTAGTGTCCTTTATAATGGTTTTGTTGTTTTGGACTTTCGTTTGGCTATTTGGTCCCTGATTTGGTTCCACTATTTTAGTTTTTGAGTTTTTACATTTTGCATTCCCTTTCAGTGGGCCCTTTCCCTTCCCTTGTATTGGGATAACTTCTACTGTTTTGGGTGGTTCTTGGGAATCGTCAGTTGATGCATAGATTAGATCTTTCTCTGTTAATTCCTTTGATGGGCTCGCTACTTGGCTGTTATGTATTTTGACTCTTGGTTTTTTGTAGAGTTTTGGTTTCCTGTGGGGATTTTGTTCTGGTTATTGGGATCTGTTTCACAGCATCAGAGTATAGTGTATTCGTAATTGGTGTTGTATTCGTTTTTTCCTGACTGTTGATTTTTTTTGGGGGACAATGTCTATTTGGATCCTCGATTTTTTCTTGATGGGTGACGAGAATGGAATTGGTATCGGCCGAGTTTGGTTTAGGTCACCATAACTGTACCCCTCACTGTTAGTTTCTACTGCTCGTTCTGGGGATTCTGTGGAGTTTATTCCTGGAAAGGTAATTTTTGGGGAATCTGCTGTGGGTGTTGGTACCCTGTTGGGGGTTTCACCACTATTTGTCGGCTTCTTGCCGAGAGATTCATTATGTCTGTTGTTTTTTGCTTTGGGGTGAAGTCTAGTTTGAATTCCTTGACTTTTATCCCTAGTGTCCCTATTGTCCCTATGATTATCCATGCGGGTGTCTGCGTTCTGGACATTGTTGAGTTCATGTTTGTTTTGCTTAGAAAAATTTTGTTGTTGTTGTTGTTGTTGTTTTTTTTTTTGTTTTTTTTTTTAAATAAAATTATTTTTTTTAAAAAGAATTTAGTACCACTTAGTTATGTTAGAAATTAGTGTTTCTATTGTATGGTATTAGTATTTTGTTATTTAAGGATTTTTAGATACGAAGTCAAGCGAAAAAACAAAGGTGGTGAGTAAATTTTTTTCCTAAATTCGCCAAATGGTATAAAAATAAAGATAGTTCCCGTAGGTTTATATCAAATGTTTCTGTCTTACCCTAACAATTTTAACTTTTTCCTACTGACTGGCTGGCTGGTTTGGCTGGACAGGCTGGCTGGGATGGCTGGATGGCGGGAACGACTGGCTGGCAATGGCGGGATACTGGTTTGCTTTGGTGGTTAAAAACAATTAGAAGTCTACCGCTGCCTGCAAGAAGATCTCTTGTTTCGTCGCTACCTAGGGATGGGCCAACAAGCCCGGCTTGAAGGTGCTCCCACGGACCTAGGCGGTCAGCGGGTTTTGTTGTGAGGAGAAAATATTTTTCCCTCACGATTTCTTGCGCTAGTCCAAACACACAACACGTCTTGCTTTAAAGGGCCACAAAGATCGAATGCTAAATGATTTTCTCTGGAAAAGTGCCGTTTTTATAGTATACAATAACTTTTGATTGGTCACCAACTAGTTTTCTTAAGAACAAATCAGACGACCAAGTTATGTTTGTTTGAATATAATATAATTGGATATTTCTGCACATCTTCAGTAATGCAAACCGCTAATAGACCTTGTTTGTTTCTTTCTTTCCAGTTCTCTGATCCTTCCCGAAATCCTGAAAAAGTAACTAATTAGGCCTTTAATTTTCATCAGTCTGATCAAACTGCGTGTCGGCATGGACTAGTCTTTTCTTAAAGAAAACCTCTAATCATCGCCGACAAAAAGTAATTCAAACTGCTAATAGACCTTGTTCTTTCGATTCTCTAATCAAAGAATGCAGCATTATAATTAGGCCGGTCTTTTTTTTTTTTTTTTTTTTATAATTCCTTCGGCATGGAATCCTTTCTTATTAACAAAGTAACTATTCATCGCAGATTTTTTTTTTATTGATATCGCAATAATCCTCATGACAAATGAAACGAAAGATTAGTAACCCGTTTTATTTAACTTTTCTTTTACTAGCTCTCATTACACTAATCAGTCCTTAAGTTTATATAATAATAAATAAATTAATAAATAATTGTAAACAAAACTGAAAAAAAAATAAGCAGTACAATTACCCATTTAGGCGTGGAATCAATAGTTCAATCATTCTTTATTGGCCGCAGATGGCCGCGATGGGCCGCAGTTTAGACCTGTCCATGTTTCCTTGATGCCGTACATGTGCTGAAACGTGTAATCAAGATCAATCATGTTGCTACGAAGACCAAGAAAGCCTTTAAAAACGTGGGTGAGTGCCGAAATGTTTCATGCTCTCAATCGTGGATACCAACTGTTAGAAGTGTACGATTTTGGCATTTTCTTACGACAAAACAATACCAACAAGAAAAACTAATTAAACACGTGAAAAATTGTTTGCAAGACAGAAAACAACAGGAAAGGTCAGAGATAGGAAACTTTACCAAGACGCAAAATCAAGATTCCAACACTTAGAACGGCATGCCTACCGGAGATATATTTAAAACCTGATAGAAGTTGGAAACTCAGATCAAGACCACTAACCTAACAAGCAGAAAATATTTTAGAACTACATTAGGTCCGTACGGAGAGCCAACTGTGGTGTGACACCCCTCAAGGAACACGGGAAACTAGATTCAGAGGCATCCGAAAAGGCCAGCATACTGAATTGACAATACCAGTCTGTATTCACACGAGAGGACAAGAGGGACATGCCCAGCCCACATGGAGATCCTTACCCATAAATGCCTGAGATCCAAGCTACGACAGAAGGTGTATACCGCTTATTGAGAAAACGTAACCCACAGAAGACCACCGGACCAGATATGATTCCAGCAAGGATCCTGAAAGATCTAGCAGAAGAGTGTGCACCATATTTGAGTCATATTTACCAGAAGTGCCTCTCAACAGGTTAAATTTCTGATGTGTGGAAAACAGCAAATGCCAAGGATATTTTCAAAAATGGAGAAAGATTCAAGGCCAGCAACTATCGACCTGTCTCCCTTACATGTATCTGCTGCAAAACGCTTGAACACATCATAGTCAGCAACATGATGCGTCATCCAGATCACTACAACATCCTAACAGACTGCCAACACGGTTTCCGTGCCAGACGAAGCTGTGAAACACAATTCCTAACCCTTATGGAGGAGCTTTCCAAATCCGTAGACAGAGGAAAGCAGTATGATCTTACGGTCCTTGCCTTTAGTATCGATCGTGTCCCCCATGAAAGAATCCTTTGTAAGTTTGACCACTATGGCATTAGGGTAGTGCTCTGAAATTGATCAGTGATTTTCTGGTAGACAGATCCCAGAGGGTTATCGTAGGTGGAGCAACATCAGACCCAGCACCGGTTGTTAGCGGAGTACCTGAAGGGAGTGTTTTGGATCCCATCCTCTTCCTGGTGTTCATCAATGATCTACCATCAAGCGTCAAATCCAACACAAGGCTATTTGCAGACGATTGAATAGTCTACCTGGAAATCAGTTCCCCCAACGATTGCAAGATCGACAAGAAGACCTGAACTGACTGGTTCTCTGGGAAAGAAATTGGGGGGGGGGGGGTTGTCGTTCCAACCAGAAAAATGTATCATCGTTAGATTTTACAGGAAGAAATCTCCAATCATGTCCAATTACACCTTTAAGGGACACAAACTAGCCACTGAATACGCAACAAAATATCTTGGGGTGGAATTCTCTAAAGACCTAGCTCGGAACGCCACATATACAAGATGGTGAAAAAAGGGAACAGCACCCTTGGTTTCCTGCACCGCAGCCTCCGACTCAGCAACGAGGAAATAAAAAGCTCATCATATTTCTCGCTTGTGCGACCTGGCCTCGAGTTCTGCTCAACCGTATGGAACCCACATAACAAAAAATTGATATAAAATATATAGATTGTTCAGAGGAGGGCTGCTAGATGCACCACAAACAGATACAGAAATACTAGCAGCGTCAGTGCCATGCTGGATCATCTCCAGTGGGAATCTATCGAGTCCACGCGAACCAAAGCCCAGCTGACCATGTTATACAAGATAGCGAACAACCTAGTGGACATACCCGTGGACAAATATTTGACCCTAGCATCTAGCCGAACCAGGGCAAATTACACCAAGAAGTTCATACAGAAGTCAGCAGCGACAAACTCTTTCATGTTCAGCTTCTTTCCGAGCACCACAGAGACATGGAACAAATTACGGGCAAAAGTTGCAGAAGCTCCTGACTTGGTATCTCAAAAGCAGGAGCTTTCCACCATCACCTTCTAATGCAATCGTCAGCTACAAGTAAGACCTAGTGATTCTCATAGCTGTGCCGGTTGAGGTTCATTTATCTTTTCGCCGCCACGGTAGCCGGATTGGTCTGAGTATGAAGGGACGAAAACATAGGTTTACACTCTTTCACTTATTTCTACCTTTTCTGTTATTACTCTTCTGTCTGTCCTACCGCTACCTTATTTTTATGTTCTTGCGGAGCACCACCCGTTGTTTAATAGTCTAGTGTGACTGCATCAATGGATAGATAGATAGATAGATTCAGAGAAGGGATTTTTTTCAGGCTATGTCAACGAATTTCTAAAATTGAATCAAGAAGCTAGTGGCTATCCTTCATGGTATCAGTCTCCAGGAGACAAAGAGGAATTCAAAGAATGGTGCCACTCCTTAGAATGCATCACTTTGGAACATGTGGAAAAGAACGAAAGAAGACGCTCGTTTGCAAAAGTCATGCTGAATTGTTTGTGGGGAAAACTAGTAAAACATTCCATATTTTCAAAGACGGAATATTTGCTAGATCCAAGTCGATACATTTAACTCATCGACGATAAATGAAAACTAAGTAAACACGTGGAAATCAAACGTGAAGATTTGATTTTGACGAATTGCGAAGAAGTCGCAGAGTTTGCGCAACACCACGAGTGAGGAAATGCCATCATTGCAGCATACGTGACAGCCAATGCTCTTTAAAAGTGTACTCTGTTTTGGAACATTTAGGAGAACGTGTACTTTTACTTCGACACCGATAGTTGTATGTATATCGTGTTATGTATATTAAATTTATAATATGTGTCTATGAGGTAAGTTGTACTTTAGTCATTTTGCAAACAACTTATTTATAGCATTTGAGGTCAGTTTTGTTTACATAGCATATAACAATTAGATTGAAATTTTCAATGGCGTATGTGAGAAAAGTCACGTACGCACCGGAAATTTCCATTAGAGTTACTCATATTCTAGAATATTCTGGTAGGTGACTTATCATTATATTTACACAGGTTTGGTAAACAAGATTTCATTCCTATACAAAACTTCATATTATTAAGATTAGTCTATTAAGGAATTTATTTTAGTAATCAGGTGTTACAGTTATGAAAATCGGAGCAGATTCAGAGAGAGGAATTATTTATTTGAAATATTCATTGGAATTACTAAGAGTGCTCATTCTCATTTTGGATTAACACTTGACTTTGGGATTTATATGAATTCATTCAAAGATATTCTGGATGACATCATTCAGGCATATCAGGACAAGAATACTGACACATCAGAACATTCAAGACTATTAGCACATTAGGACATTCAAGGCTACTGGAACTCATTCGGAACATTCTATATTTAGGACTTGTGATTAGGACACTTAGGATTATTGGATTATTTGGACTTTAACTCACGTTATTGTAAGTGTCTTTTTGAATTTTCACTTTAATTGTCTAGAAATAAATTGCTTATAGATTTTACTTAAATTGTTGTTTTCACTTCCTTTCTGTTTCATTATTTTAAGACCTAGAGTCGTAACATTCGATCGACCTGAAGGTGACTGTTTAGTAGCATGGACCGACGAACATCCGGAAGACACTATTTTAAGTTTTTGCCAGTGGGGGCCCTAAAAATTAAGGTTACCAGTACAAAGACAAACGAGAACATGATACAAAATGTAGCATGAAAGGACTGACTCTCAACTATTGTTCCAGTCAAGTGGTGAACTTTCACGTCTTAAAAGAAGCTTTAAAGTATGGTCAAGATCAAGGCTTTCATGTGAAAACAAACATTTTTAACAATCTTCTTTGCATACTTGCTTGAAAAAGAGATTTCCATCTACTGTTTAGAAGGAGAACTAGGAATTACTTTACTTCAGGGCACATGAATTCACAGGTTAGTTGCAGCAGTTTTAATTGTATCAACCAACATTATATTCAGAACGAATAGCAGCAAAGTATGTCTGTTTCGTATAAAACTGCACTAACAGTGTTCCTGTAAAACCATACTTTAAGTTGATGACAATACCCACCATTGGATATTCCCCATAATATATAAAAGATCTTGTTCTTATAAATAATAAGCTCACTAAAGCCTGTAAAGAAATATTCTAAACAGTGGTAGTCGTAGCGTTGTCTTTCGTTTGCCATAGTGTTTGCTGGTCAATTTGGAGCCATAATGTCTCTCAGCTCGAGTCAAATATGGCAAGTAATGTGTAGTGTTACGGAATTATGTTTATGGAATCTATAGTGTGCTTAAACTTTTGGCCTATGACTCTACTTTAAAATTGTGTCAAATAATGAGTCATATTTAAGTTGGGTTTAGTTGTACTATTAATCAAATAACAACATGTTTACTGACCTTTTGTTCAAGGTCACAGCTGTTGATCATTCTTCAGTAAAATTCCATGAAATAGACGCATTTAGTATTGCATTCTGGGTCGTAATATGACACGTTTCCTGTTGTGAAATGTGCCATTTGCAAGTTGTATAAAAGACCTGGAAATACGAATTATTCCATTCCATTTTAGATCTTGAGTTGAAAAGAAGTTTTTTTTATGATCAGCTTTTTGGAATCATCAGATTGTTTGAAATAATAGCCATGCCGGAATCCTGTAATGATGTAATGCCATGATGTATGAATAATGCAAAAGGAATTATTTATTGGACCATTCATCAGAGCTACCTGGAGTTATATTTAGACTTTCTCGGATGCCTCTGAATACTTAAAGATGATCTGACATTATCGTTGATACATCGGAACATTACGAAGACTCATTCTTTCGGAACATTCGTTAATTACGAAGACTCATTCTTTCGAAACATTCGTTCATTGCGAAGATTCATTTGGAACATTCATTAACTTGAAACATTCATTCATTTGGAACATTTTATAGTTTCTATATATACTTGACTTGTGATTAGGACACTAATAATTGTTGGATTATTTGGATTATAATACACGAAACTGTAAGTATATTTTGATTTTCACATTAATTATTTAAAATAAATTGTTTGTTGATTTTTACAAACCATAGAGTCATAACAGTAGTCTTAAGAGATTGAACAAAATGAGCAATAACTTAAGACTGAGGAAGCTGCCATCACCATTGACGAGAGGAAATATCTATATCTCGCTACTGGAAAAGCAGGCGAGAAAAGAAAACTAATTTGGCCTCAGTTGGTTAAGGATGATAATGATTTATGACTTCAAATGTTTCATTATGTAGCAGACGATAAGGATAGAATTTAACCAACACAACTTCCGGCGAAAATCTTCTCGAAGGTGCCTGGTTATAAACTAAATCACCCTATCGATAAATCAATTATGACAGTAAAAAAGGGGAACAATTATTTAAAAAATACATGTTTTTAATAAATTTTTTCCAGATAAGCATGTCTCAAAAAATCAAGAAAACATATAAAAGACATATAGTATCCTTGAAGATTCCGTAAATGTACGAACAGTGTGTATCATAATGATGAAATGTTTGGATCCTTTTATTAGTTTGGACATTATTGAATATTTTTTTAAAAATATTTACTTGAACACACCGAAGGACGAAATATATATTATGTTCTGAAAGATATTCCAAATTGCAGTTAGTCCACAAGAAAATGTACAAATTATTACTATATTTTAACACATTTTGATCTGATAGGTAAATCGCAGCAAATTTTATCGCAAGAATGATTATTATAACTTTTCAAAATATTAGAAAAGTCGCCATCTGCCATAAGAAACTAAAATAGAAGTAAAGACCAGATCATAAGTCAACGAGAAAGCATACTATGGGATAGTCTCCTCAATTTTAAATAGCCTCTGTCCTCAGAAATATGTTGGTGATTAAATTCTTAACATATGTCCTAAGTATGGGTAAGATGTACACCGTGTCTCTAAAAATCAACACAATGAATAAAAGACACAAGGTCTCTACAACCCCTTCTTACTACAAAGAAATCCGATATAAAACCATTGTCACACTGCAGAAGATATATTATAAATATCTTAATCCATTTTTTAATAGAATTCCCAAAATGAAAATACTTTATAACTTTTTATAGAAAATTCCACGATACTGTATCAAATGCTTTTTCAAAATCAATAAAAATTAACTGACCAGGAATATTATATTTTTATGAATACTGCATTAAATCATATATTTAATCTGTTATCACCAATGTATTTGCCTTTAATGAATCCAGTTTGCGATTCTGATAATATTGTGTTCAACACGTTTTTATCCTTTGAGCTATATATACATCCTGATGCCGATTTACAGACCACGTTTAAAAGGGTAATAGGACGCCATTAAAAAAAAATCATGGTTTATCTTATTTTGGTAAACAAAGATTAATACATTGTCTCTGACTGACTGAAAGGTGTTGTTTATTATACGTTTCATCAATTGATTTTAAGTCATTTCAATTTTTTTTAACAATTCCACTGTAAATCCATCAGATCCTGGATATCTGTAATTTTTTATCCTTTTAAGTACACTAAATAGTTAATCTAGTTGCATTTCTCCTTCTAAAGAATCAGGTCATTGCTTTGTTAATTTTGGGACATTAAACTCACTTAGTAATTGGTCCAAATTAACATGTAAAATATCTCGATTCCGAGCATAAATTACTATAAAAATTTCTAATTTCAATAAGAATTTGCTTTTAATATAAAATAATATTTTCTTCTTAAGTTTCTATTCTGCCAGTCGTTTTATTTATAAAATCCCTATTCTCTAAGGCACAAACATATTTGGATGGTTTTTCGCCCTCTTCAATCCAATGGGCTCTGCTCCTAATTGCATACCATTGAAGTTTAGCTTTTCTTAAAGTTTGGAGTTGATTTATTTTTTCTTCAATTTCTCTACTATATGTATGAAAGTCATTTTCTAACTTATCAATTTCATGAACTAGATTTTCTTTTCCATTTTCTCCCCTTCTTTTTTCTTATATGTAGCAAATGAGATAGTTGTGCCCCTTATTTCCAGTAATAATACCTCTAAAAATAGATGAGTATCAATTATTTACTGGATATATGCCACATTTATATCATTTAATTCATCAAGATTATAAACAGGTAGTGCATATCGCTTTTTAATTCTGTTAATGTATCTTTTACTTTTGTAGCATACTCCGTTTCCTCTAAAAGACTTTCATTAAAATTGCAGAATCCTTTTCCGTGTGTAAAGTCATTAAGTTGTAGTTCAAGGGTAGTAATCGAGTGATCCGATCTGTGACCTGATGTAATTTTCAGGTCATTTACTAAGTTTGTTAGACCATTAGAAATAAGAACCAAAAAAAATCTAATCTAGCTTGTTTTATTGGATTTTTTCCTGCACCAAGTGTATCTTCTTAGATGTGGATTAAGTACTCTATAATAGTCTATGTTATGATCCTCCAGGAGTTTATTTAGTATTTCTCTGGCTTTTTAGTTGTTAACATTTATTTACCCTATAAACACTTTTTACCCTATAAACCCATTCCCATGTTAAACCTATGGCCACTATAATTATCATTTGACCCCATATCGCCCCAACAATGTTAAGTCTATGGGCGCCTATATAATTATGATACGACTCCCAGTAGACCCTTACAACTACTCCCAGAGTTTGGTCGTTTTCCACCATCTTGACGGCTCCCTTATGCAAAAGAGTTTGTACCTCTTCCCTTTGATGAACCAGTTTGGATTAGCAACAGAAAATGGGCTTCTGTGATTGAGGATGTTCCTGGAAATAAAACCAGTATTCCTCCTTTAAAGTGAAATGAACCCATACATCATCTGTGATGCCAGAGAAAACCCCTAAAAAGAGCATTACTGGGGTGTTGGGAAGAGGAAGACGCTGCAGTAGAGGGTGCAAATCCCTAGGGCTGATGACTGCCCTCCATAGCGAAGTACCCGGTAGTGATTTTCAAGATGGCACTGTGGTGGCCATATTGGATTTCCAAGCAAAACCATTTCCATTTAGGACCAACTAGATATCATAAGAAGTCTTTTAGTGAAAACCCCATGTTGATATAGTCATCAATTAGTAGTAAACACAAGATTTTCAAGATAGCTGCTGTGGCTGCCATACTGGATGTCTGAGCAGCACCATTTTCATTTAGGACCAACTAGACCATGGGACGAATGTAGTCTATGGACTGTATATTTAATGCAGTCATTGTCAAGAACACCCAGAGCATGGGATTCTGCATTGGATGAGGTGAAGGTTACTATTGATCGTGCAAACTACCAAGAAATAAGCAAAGATTATCATAATACATTTTCATTAACTTTACAAATCAAAAGGGGAAATGGGGAAGAAAAGCTTTATTATATTTTTCTTGTACTCATCACGATCACACATCGCAGCCATATTGACACATTGTGATGCTAGACTGGTCTTCATAACTTGTACATATAAAAAAAAATAAAAAAAATAATAGCAATATGGCGTGGAATAAGAGGTAATGAGTCTACTTGACAAATCCTATCGCCTGATCTCTTGGATTGACTATACAAATATGTTTAGGGCAAACACCCAAATGATCCACACAGCAATTGTATTTCTCAACTGATTGAAAAGTTCTGCAACCTCCAAAAATTCAGGTAAGAACTGAATAAATTCAACTCCCTATCTGTTCAGTTATGGCTTAATTACGTATTTTTGTGTGTGTGACCAAGTGGCATATGAAAGTTTGTGGGGTTTCCGCCAACTCTGATCAATATTTGCAAAATTCAAGGGCTTTTCCCAGTCTGGAATAAACCTATTCTTCCTCCCGACTTTTCCAAATGGCATTGGAACACTGAAAGATTCAAGGTAAAGTTATGCTGCAGAAACCAGATATGAAGACAGGCAATCTGGGGCCATAACTCCTATAAATAATGAAGTG
Source organism: Margaritifera margaritifera (assembly GCA_029931535.1). Classification (NCBI taxonomy): domain Eukaryota; kingdom Metazoa; phylum Mollusca; class Bivalvia; order Unionida; family Margaritiferidae; genus Margaritifera; species Margaritifera margaritifera. Next base: position 1,234,413 of record JAQPZY010001381.1, on the reverse strand, counting down.
GAATGCAAAGCTGAACTTATTCAAGGTCTTAATATAAAACTGCCTGCCAAATTTGGTTGAAATCCAACCACTTATGATAAATATGTGCAACAGAAACCCCAAGTTAGGAGTACAGGCAATCTGGGGCAATAACTGATGACACTGAATACTGAATATCAAATTTGTCACATATCCCTTTATTATAGGGGAATGGGGTGGCCGAGTGCTCTAACACTTGCCTTTACAGATCACTCTCACACATCTCACCTGTCCTCACAGGTTCGAGTCTCAGCTCGTCCAATGTGGGTGAGTGAGAAAGCTGACCAGTAGCTTCCTGTGGGTCAGTGGTTCTTCCTGGGGTCTTCCCGGATTCTTCCTACACCAAATATACTGGCCGCCATGTATAGCCTATCATGTGCTGAAAAATGGTGTTAAACACCACAAAACCCTTCAATATAGAACTATATACCAGATTTGGCTGAAATATAATTATTGCCAGTAAAGTTATCTGACAGAAATCAAATTGTAGATGCATAGATGGAGGGATGGATGGACTAATGGAGTGACCGAGGCACAGATATATTGATGAACAATATGATTACTTTAGGTCTCTGCATACTTCATTGAGTGGGACTCAAATAAATAAATAAAGACATAAAAAAACATGCCACAAAGTCTCTCTGTGGAGAAGAATTTAATTCCTGAATTTCCTTCTCAAAAAGAAGACCTTATATACATATCACATCAGAGAACCATATACTAATAAACAAATCAAAATTATAAATTTTGGATGTTTATAAACCAAACTACTTGCTGAGAAATTATAACTTTATACCACTGATTATCCTTTTCATTTGACAAGTGTTATACACAAAACTGCAAAAAGTAATTGCATAATTTCAACTCGACTGTAACTGCTCATGTCTAACATGCACCCAACTACAAACAGAATAGACCCAGATATGCTGCCACATGACTGACTGGTAGTTCAGATCTTATGCTGTTTTCCTCGTTCCTATATATGTTTAATACAATTTGCCCATGTGAGAAAGGCACCTGTCATATGCCTATCATGAACATCTGCAACGTTTCTTACAGTTATAGTACTGAAATGAAATATTTTACCAGTTGTAAACAGTAATCCTTGTTAAGAAAAAATTCTTTGTTGTAAACTACATATGCTCCTTCTAATGATGTAAAATTGCTGAGAAAGACTCTATTTCTAGAGTTATATCCATAATGATGATATGGCATCTTTTTTTCCCTCCAACACTATTTCCAAGTGAGAAATGAGAGAAAAATAATCCATCATGTGTGTTGGTGCGGAATAGGGAAATCTGCAAATCCCGATTAGGAGATCAGAATCTGTGGGCAGGAACATGGCTAAGCCCTATTACTGCCCATAAATTCTGAACCTACGGTAGATTTTCCCTATCCCACACCCAGCAGTGCACATGAGAGATTCTACTTCCGACCCTCTGGTGAAATTTCCATATCCAATCTGGTGGGATTTCCCTATCCCATACCAATGCATATGATGAATTCAATTTCTGACCCTCTGGTGACATTTCCCTATCCTACACCAGTGCATATGATGAATTCAATTTCTGACCCTCTGGTGAGATTTCCCTATCCTATACCAATGCATATGATGAATTCAATTTCTGACCCTCTGGTGAGATTTCCCTATCCTACACCAGTGCATATGATGGATTCTATTTCTGACCATTGAGCAAGATTTCCATATCTCAAACCAGTGCATATTGATGGATTCTAATATGCTCTTCCAATGATTTCAAGTTAATAGCATAGAACATAATCTGTTGATAAACTATGTGATGGTAGATCTGGGTCTATATGGTCGCTGTTGGGTGAATGCTATACACAAGTATATGTATAGTGTTATATTGCTGATTAGGAATTGCTATATATTTTCAACATACATATTATATCATTCCATTAAGTGTTTTTCATAAACATCAAACACACAATTACTAAATCTTTGTCAAAAAAATCAATTATGCAATCTAAAAATTTGAGCAGGATGGACTCCATACATATATAGTAAAAAAGATACAGAAATTTATATTTTATGAAATAAAGTAAACATCATAACAATGGTACTAAACTTAAAAAAGGTAAGGATAATATATGACTATAGTAGTACAAAGCACCATAACTACAATCCTTTTATCAGTAAATACATGTAATTTCTACATTCACTAGTTTAATATAATGACCCTTTTCAGTAAGGCCATTAGCTTCGTTAGTTTACCTGTGTTGAGAACATACTGGCAGCTTGTCTAACAAAAGTTAAAAGAATTTGCCATTTTCAACAAATCATACTTAGACAAAATCAGCAAAAAAGCTACTAATACAACAGAAATCCAGTTATTTTTTCTTTGCACTTTCTGTTGATGTATGTTTAATAATGATAATGAGTGAATTATGTTATTTCAACTGTCCTAAATATTCAATATTAAGATCTCCAAGTTGTCTTCTGATCTGGTTCCCAATGAAAAGTTTGTGGTTGATATTTCCAAATATTGTCTAGAATTATCAATCACATTGGAGAAAAGTATAAAAAAGGAGAAAAAGAGCAAATGTTGGTTGACTCAGAGTCTGGGGGTGGGGGTGGGCAAGATAGATTTCTAGGTATCACTACACTAATTATGTTCCATATATACTATCCTTCCCTTTTTAAAAATACATTTTTGATGAAATCCAGTGCAATAGTTGTAAGTTCAGATACACCAAAACTATCTTACTACTGTTAGGCACTAACTTGGACACAACCAATCCAAAATTCAACACAGGTTATGTTGCATTTTCTGGAAATAGTTGCATTTGAATGAAATTACTAGAATTTTTAGTGCAAGTGATCTTTCGCCAACTGGCTCAATCATACCTGTTTGCTTCGTAACCCTACACAAAAGCAAAGAGGCTCTACTCAATAAAAATATTATTTTCTGTTGAGGCTTAAATGCTGCTTTCTGCTGAATGCAAGTAGCATTTGTCACTGTTAGCAAATTTCCCGGAAAAATCTGAGAAAGAAAAAAAACAAACAAAAAAAAAACAATGACCTTCTTAGGGACTACAATAGGATGCAATAACAGCTGATTGGCTCAATTAGTGTAGTGATACCATGTGGCAACTCTTAAATGGGTTTTATTTTTAAATGCCATTGATTTTTACCTTTGTTTTCCTGCAAGAAGTCTGGTCTTAGGAGTAAAAAAATTGAAAAAACACCAGTCATCAAATTGTGTACATGCAGTAAACTCAACATACAACAGATATACAGATGATATGTGTATTTTATAGGAGATCAGAAAGGATTGTAAACAGTGTGTCATATACAATTGTATACCATATCATTATAAGGTTAGTTTATTGTAGTATATGTATATCTGTATACACTTATCATTCTTGACATGCCCTTAGTGGATCAAATGTTAGCTTTGAAAATGAAACGTGCATTTTTTTTAATGCCCATTATATTGTTCTGAAACATGTAACTTGTATTTTCAGATGCCACTTTTAACAACATGAATCCAGTATAAACAAGATGGCCAGGGCCTGCATGTTGAGTGCCCACAATTGAAGCACTGCTTTAAAATGGGACCTTGAGCCCAGGGTCATAATGTTGAGCAAGCATCTTGCAGAATGAATTGTCTTAGCTTCATAATGATTCAATCTCAGTATGGACAAAATCCATCATGGGGTTTGGGAAATATAAGCAAATAAACTTAAACCAAAATCTTAATGCAAATATTCTATGACTGTGACCTTGACCCCCAGGTCCAAGGGACAAGCAAGTGTGTTTCAGAATAAATTGTCTTAGCTTTGTAATAATTCATTCCAAGTATGAACAAAATCCATAAAAGTGGTTTAGGAAATATAAGCAAATGAAAAAGCTTTAACCAAAGTCTTAACGCAAATTTTCTATGACTGACACCTTGATCCCCACAATAATAGGGTGAGTGAGTGTGCCACAGAATGAATTGTTTTAGTATCATAATAATTAATCCCAAATATGACGAGAATTCATTGTGGGGTTTAGGAAATATATGCAAATAATTAACTTTAACCATTAAACTGTGACCTTGAGCCCAAGGCCCATAGGATAAGCATGTGTTTTGCTGAATGAATTGTCCTAGCTTGCTAATAATTCATGCCAAGTATGACAGCCCTGATTTATCCCGATGCCATATCAAACTTGTTCATTCTGCCAACTCAGAACAAAAGATGTATGCAGTTTTGTGTAAAGGTGTTTTCAGTTACCTCTGCACATTGATATTCTAAGATGCATGAAACTGAACTTTTAATAATTATCCCAATAAGTTTTGAATTCAATTCACACTGTATAGCTACAATTATTTGGAGAGTGTAAAAGACAGGGTATGTGATAAATAAAAAACTGCATTCATGTTTGTTCTGAGTGGGTTAAAGACCTTGTTTGATATGGCATATGAATACATCTTGGTCCGATAGCCTCAAAATTTCCTTACACCACAGCAAACAAACAACATATGTAGTTTCGTATATGTATGTGATGGAAGATCAAAGACAAAGCTGTCCATCACTGGGTACATGTTATACTTCGCCAAATATTGTAGTCAGATCAGAACTGAGGTAGGCCAAAACACCAGCATCAGAAATGCTCCCTACTTTTTTTTTTAAAGGAAAAGAAAATCCACAAATAAAAAAACCATCTAATTGCAATTACAGAATGGTTAATTAGCATGAAAATTTTGAAAATAAAATAATTCAAAAAAAAAAAAGTATTATATACCGTATTTGCCGGCCTATAAATCGATGTGGAGTATCAGTCGAATTCGCTAATTTCGTCAATTTTCAATCCTTCATCCATATATAAGTCGATGGGGAGTATAAGACAAAGGCAGATCAACACCTTGGCTTTGTCACTTTCACTAGTAACTTCTGGTTTCATGAATATTAATGGTATCACTATGCTATTCCAGATTAATTGGGAAAATGATTAAGATGGTCTGTACATGTATTATTTATAGGTATTATTTATTGGTACATTGTATGCAACGATTTTCACGCACAAAAAATTACATTAACATACGGTAAAGCAATTTCAATGACATAATCCATATATAAGTCGATTCGGAGTATAAGACGAAGCCCAGACTTCCAGGTAAAAAAGTATCGACTTATAGGCCGGCAAATACGGTAACTAGCTTTGGAAAGCATAAATACATGCTTAAACTAATCTAATCCAGCCATATAATAAAAAAGTAAAGCAACAATTTCTACTTAAGCAGGGTCAATTCTAGAACTGAAAATGTTGTGGGGAAATTACCTCCTCCATTTTTGAAAACATGGGGGAATTTTCTGAATATAGGTGGGATTTGATAAAGAAATAAAGGTCAAGCTTGAAAATATAATGCTTGATTTTGGTTGATTTTTCAGAGTGATTTTGTAGAAATTAGCATGAATCACACAACTGTGTGTCCTAGAACAGACCCTGGTTAAGGCTTACACAAGCATACAAACAAAAATTATCTGCTCTTTTGCCATATCTTAATTAAAGGAAGTATAAATAATATGATACATTTTATTTGTGACAATAGCAAAATAAATTTTAAAATTCTAATTATCTTTATGGTTATCAATAGTGTACATACGTGGAGAAAATAAGTATGCAGCAGATCAATCATGCACTAAATAGTTATTAAAATACATATCATTTATATATATAATAATTTTAATTTTTATAAAGATGTAACTATAATCAAAAACCACTTTATTAATCTTTAATTAAAAAGTATGTACATTTTTTGTCTTGCCTGTGATAATGTCAATATGGACCTATTACACATATTAACAAACAACCCATGACCATGACCTCTGACCTTTTAACCACCCTACTGCTTGGAATGTTTCATGTTCTCTGTTAATTTTATGTGCCAAATCTGATAACAATCTGTTTATAAAAATAGAAGGTATAACCACTTCATAAAACTTTCAACAATTTATCCCCAAAGCCTAAATAAATTTCACTCTTTGATGACAAATGACATATAATACAACTTTCATTTTGTTCAAAAATACTTTAATCAAAACCCTCAGACCACACTGAAACTCATTTTTGTTATTTTTGACCTCGAAATCCCAAGAGATATAAAATAATCCATGGTAAAGTTTTGTCATTATCTTATGACAATTCAACATGGTAACAGTAGATAGTCCCAGATTCCAACAAAGTAATTACTGACAATCCACATAGCAATCTAACATTACCCCACCCCTACCCCATGTGTCCTTTGATGTCTCTGGCCTGTAATCTGAAGCAATAAGTCTAATGATCATCCACTGATGCCTACCCCATGTGTCCTTTGATGTCTCTGGCCTGTAATCTGAAGCAATAAGTCTAATGATCATCCACTGATGCAAAGAGTAGATATTTACTCTTTAACAAAATAAAACTTAAGGCAAAAGTTCATGCTGGACAATGGATGGACAGGCGAAGGAGGCAAGACAAAAATAGTCTGAAAGCCAAGTTAATAATATAATATTTTATGTGCTTAAGACACATTTTACATGTAATAATTTTGTCTTCAATTTACACTTTTGAGAGTTGAAACTACACTTGAATTACTTAACACAATGGAGCATACTGTAGCCAGAGGCATGTGCTGGGAATAAATTCATCTTATACAATCAACTGCTTCATTAAGAGGAAAAAAAAGTAAGACCTACATTAAAAAAGCACATCTATCACACAAGTTCATACTGATTCTGAACAACAGAATAAAGTGATTTCACTGTTTTGGATAATCACTATAACTAACATGCAAATTATACATCAATGGAGTGATCATTGAACCATAGAGACCTTATATAACCCTTATAACCATAGAGATAAATCCCTTTACCTTTTGGTTTTAAAACACTATAACTATAGTATTTGCCAATCCCCACTGGCAGCTTGTACCCCCTTACAATTTTAAAAATGAAAGGCCTGAAGGGTATAAAAAAATGCACAAAATATGGTAATTTCATTCATCAATTTATAATTTCTAACCCGATTGTCGCTAGTGGGGTCCCTAACACTGTCATCTTCTTCACAATTCAAACCAAACCAGAGTTTCTATACTAACAAAGCATCAATATTTGCATGGGCAAGTCTACTTTAATAAATTTGTACATTGAAGTTACAATTATTCAACTGCTTACTGAGCAGGTTTTCAAATTTAAAGACATATTTCTTTCCCTTTTTTATGTTTTTTCAATTTTTGTTGTTGAAATATTAGAACTAGAAACTAAAAACACTGGATGCAGATGAGACAGTGTTTACCTTCTATATATGTCTAGTTCAAAGATCCCACTCCTTCACCAAAAATGAACTTTTCCATGAACTGGAAAATGACTCTGAGCAGGCTTGTCGCTTACATTGAAAACTTCAGTTTGGTTTGAAATGTGAAGAAGAAGAGTGTTAGGAACCCCCTGGCAACAATCAGGTTAGAAATTATAAATTAAATAATGAAATGACTAAGTTCTGTGCATTTTTTATATCCTTCAGGTTTTGTTTTTAAAATCGGAAGGGGAGTACAAACTGCCAGGGGGATTGGCGAATACTATAATGTGTAATTATCCAGGAAGAGAGTGATCACTTTGCTCTTTTATAATTTATCAGTATTACTGCAATAGCATGTATCATAAAGTCACAATCTAAGTCCAAACAAATCAATGAGAAGCTAAACCATACTGTAAACAAAATACAGTAGAAAATCAATTATCCTAATTTATTAAGGGACATAAAACTGGTTTTTATAATTGATATGTGTATCATATATACAGTAAAACTGGTTGCAATGAACCCCTCAAGTTCCAGAAAATTACTACATTTATATTGGTATTCCATAATTCGTTATATCAAATATATTGTGTTTGATCAGCAATGCAGGTGAATTTCATACTAAACGTAAATTTAATTTATCTGTGTCTGTACTAACCATATTTAACTGTATGTCCTTGACACAAATTTGTACCAATATCTCATATAGGGGCTAAATGAATAAAACAAAGTCAAACTATACTTTAATTATTGCCATAATTAGTAATAATAGCAATCTAACAAAGCATGCTAATGAATTTACATAGCATGAGTCATCTTTGCAGGTCAAAGGTTGTTGGCTCACATTGTTACACATTGACACTTTGCTTAAGTATCTAGCAAAAGTGTTTTCAGAAAGTGTCCTCTTGCAGATAAAAGAGTGTAATCAACTGACCAATGACAGAGCTGATTACATCTGTTAGGTATTTAATATTACAACTTTCATGATGTTTGACATCTTGACTTGAATGAAAATCTTGCATATAAATGATTGGAATCGGAGAAACTGACACACAAAATAATGTGTTGTCTATGAAGACCACAACAATTACTTCTATCTTCCTAGGTACTGTATATACTCACATATAAGCCGGATCCAAATGCAAACAACATAGACCCTGATCTGCCATCACATAATGCGTCGGCAGATCAGGGTCTATGTTGTTTGTTCTACCGATTAGTCCTTAAAAACTGCATAGACCCAGTTCTGCCGGTGCATTATGCGATGGCAGATCTGGGTCTATGCAATTTGCAGTTGGTATCTGCTTATACGTGAGTATATATGGTATATGTAACGAGCAATTTCATTGCAGCTGTTTCTTTCAGCTGCATCCAATCAGACATCAGACTCGTAGACACTGTTTCGCCTAGCCACTAGTGAAGATGGGTATCAGAATACCATAGTAGCAGACACTGTTTCGGCTAGCCACTAGTGAAGATGGGTATCAGAATACCATAGTAGCAGACACTGTTTTGGCTAGTCACTAGCAAAAATGGGTATCAGTAACATTTCTAATACTGCCATTAATTATGCATTATAAATTTATTATTAGCAGAACCTAAAGACTTTTTCTCTTTTACAAGCATGCAAAATGCACTATTCAAATATATACATAAAATTCTGTTGTAAATTTCTTAAAATATCACATAAATATTTATACTAGTAATTACAAGGCCAAAATAAAGAAATTTACTTTTTCTTTATGTAAATACTGACATTATTCAAAACTTAGAATTACATTTTTCTCATGGCAAGAAATAATGAGTCATTTATACTGTTTTATTTCATTATCACACATGCTGTCTTTCATATATGGGATATTGATGGTGGTTACGGTTGTAAAATCACTCAAGTCTTTTCCATTAAACAAAGTCATGCACAAGCAGTTGGACATTCATTAAAAGTAATTTAATGGTTCTGAAGTAAAATCTTATGAAACAAATAATGCAGTTATGACATGACTGTCACATTTATTAATAACATACCATGTGACACAGCACTTAGCTATGCCACACAACATCAGAGTGACACAGAGTACTCATCAATATGTCATCAATAGAATCTTGAATTCATTGTACATGAAATTTATTAAACTTGATATGCCACTTACTGCAAGCAGCTTATACAGAAATCTTATTCAACTTGTTTAATAACATTATATACCACTTACTGCAGTTTATACTAGTAATCTTATTCAACTTGTTAAATAACATTATATACCACTTACTGCTAGCAGCTTATATCAGTAATCATACTAACCTTGTTGAATAACATTATATACCACTTAATGCAAACAGTTTATACTAGTAATTTTATTCAACTTGTTAAATAATGATATGCCACCTACTGTATTAGTAATCTTGATCAACTCATTGAATAACATTATATCCCACAAGCAGCTTATGCTAGTAGTCTTTTCAACTTGTTTCATATATTTCACATATAATAACATTTAATGTAAGATCCTCTTTTTATAACCAAGGAATGGCTGATTCAGACATCCACACAATGCATAGGCAAAGAAAATCTTAGGAAACTCTTCATATACAGCATAATAAATTCATTACATTTTCAAAAAATATTGTGTTCTATATATTGCAACAAAATGTGCCCCATATTTTAAGATGATGTTTGTTTATTTGTTCTTGGTGTTTTTATCACACAATAACACTCTGAAGGTTATATCATGCCAAGACAAGCTAAGTAAAGTGTCTAGCCCAATGACACACCATGGTAGCTGATAAAAGCTGATCCAATGATGGAAATTGAACCCATACCCTTCAGGTCACGACTCCAACACCCTAACCACTAAGTCACTGTGGTTCTGTTTTTTATGATGAAGATAAAAAGTGCCTAACCCATTTGCAACAGACTGACACTGATCCAAAATTTGCTCTTATTCCTGCCTATGCCAATTTACAAAAGAAACTCTTGGATAATGTACCAATGAGAAAAATGACTTTCCTGATCCACCATGGCATATGAAAAAACTTGCATAGTCACTATACCAAGAAAAGTAGGTCACTGTGATCTTAACAGTAGGTCATTAAGGTGATTAAATATCCCTAATTTAAATACAGCATCCAATTTTAAGACTGTACACACAACAGTGAGCAAGGCAATGACCCAAGTGCAAAAACAACATAATCAAAGGTGCATGAAAAGTATGTCACTGTTACCTAATTTTGCCCATGGTGAGTAGTACCCTCCTCAAGATTCATGACTGTACATACAACAGTGTCCAAGAAACTAAGCTCATTGCAAAACTTAATGTAACTGCTAAAAGGCAGGTCACTGTGACCTACATGTGCCCATGGTGAGTAGTACCCTCCAAGATAATAGACCCATCAAGTTTCTTTACTGTACAGTCATATAAAGGTGTCAGTGAAACTGAGTTAAATGAAAAAACTTTTACGGTGATACCTAAAACACTGTTAGAAATGGGATTCCCATATCTTCTCTATGCTTTGCAAGTCACATAAAAAAATGATTCAATTTTACAAACTAACCAATTTAATTAAAAGTAAATGTTCAAAACTGAAAGTGTAGAGTAAAATTTCATGAAAAACAGCCAACTTTGTATAATTGAATCTATCTGTATTCAATAAAATTCTGTGCTTTTAAAGTCTTTTTGTTAAGTAAGCATGCTAACTGGTATTAATAAAAGTATTCTCAACAGTTGGTTTGTTATGATTGAGCATAGTTGAGTCTAATTCTTTGGTACAATAAGAGTCAATAAATACAAAGGAAGAAATTTCTATTCTTTAACATAATACAGTAGTAAATTTCATACTGGTGTGTACTGGTGTATGTGTGTGTTCTGTAAAGGAATATTTTAAGGTCATATCACTTTAGTCTTTGCTATGTCTCATTTAAATATTTGTACCTTACATTAAGATTCTCATCAAGAATAGGGGGACTGGAGTCCTTGATGAAAATAGAGTGCTATTCGAGTACTCTTGCTAGCAAGAATGAAAGAATCCAGCTTTGTAGCTACATGTACATAACATCTGACAAATGCCATTGGTCATTTCTCTTATGTTCAGTTCTAATGACATGATTAGCAATAACCTGCTCTGACATTTTAGAACATTTTAAAAATACAGTATTCTCCCATCAACAGGATGGACAAATGTTTGCTGGGTAATGGAGGTGACTGTTCATGAGAGGTTCAACATGTAGATTAAGAGAAGAGAAAATCAGATTTGTTGGATATGAAAGGCTGTTCTTTGAAGAAGGTTAGCACTATGGAAAGCTGCACTGAATTTCTAGTAAAAGTGCTATCAATATTGACTAAATTCAAACAAAATGCCAGTTCCAATAATGAATAAGGAGAACCTGTTGTCACAGTCTAACTTAGTATAAAAAGGACTCATCACATTATGGTGAACTAAGTCAAATACATTTTGATTCATTGGGTTCTTTTTTTATTATGTTCTCATTTTGTAAGAGTAAATTTGATATCAGAAGAAAACTTTCCATGTGGAAATACTCTAATAAAAGGAGTGTTTTACATGCTGGTTGAGTAGGTTCATGCTGGAAAGAAGGAAAAAGACAATTTAAATTTTGTTTGTATTTCACAAGTGTTAGCAAAGAGAAAGACCAATGGTATCCATGCGGAACAATATATATACTTAGCTACAGAAATGGCAGTGAGAAAGAATTTGCCATTGTGACAAATGTACTCACATACCTAAGAAAGAAATAAGCTGCAGTAAAATAAACATTGCTCAAGGTTTCTCCTCAAACACCACAAACACTTGTTTTTCACAATCAATATTACATATGGGGAAACTTTAACTTTCTTCTTGTTTAAACTCTACATTTTAAATATTTTTGGTATAAATTTACTAATAATCTCATTATACAGTGATATACAGTCTATTACATTTATACATTTTTGGCCACCTAAAACATTTATAGGAATAAGGATACATAAGCTGCTGCATTCAGATTCAAAAAGTTTAATTTATTCATAAATTTATAAGTTTGTAATTATGTACAATTCATGATCATATAAACCTGTTCCATGCTGAGATTCCAAGTTAAGCCCACAGAGTAAAGACCATCAGCCCAAAAAATATGAATGGATTATAACAGCTTGCCAACAAGGAAATATACATTAGGTCCTCACATTGCATAAATCAATGTAACATTTGGAATGACTTAACGTGGCAGTGGTACTACAACTTTAACATAATTAATAGGGAAAAATCCCGTCTTTCCATGAATGGATCCCTCGAACCAGTTTTCGTCAATCTGTGAGATTAGGGTGACAATTTCTCCCTCCTGGAAAGCAAGTTCTCCTTCATTCTCTGGTTCAAAATCATACAATGCCTCAGCACAGGGTTCATTCTTGGTTGCTGAAATGAAATGGTATAATATATGGATACAAATCTTAATTCCAATAAGATTATCTTCATACGACACTAAAGACTTGTTCAGTGAATTTTGAAGCAAATCAATGGGTATTCCAATTGTTTTGTATAATTGATAGATTTAAAGAAAACAATTCATACTGTTTAAAGGTGTATTATCTCGCAAAAAATAACATATTTAGATAAAAGCATGACATTATTTTATGGCTTTCCAAATGAAGAACTTGACTCGTAAACACAAATCCCCTTGCCAGCAGGAGCACATATGGAGTGGCCAACAGTATAAAAAATGGTAGACAGGAAAATACCAGCATCACTCAAGCCTGAAAATTAAGAAACAGTGACCTACTTTTGGTATGTTGAGTTACTCTCCTGCAGATGCATCCACGTACCAATTTTCATAAGTGTAGGTGAAATAGCATCCAAGATATTGAGGTATAACAAAAGGATAGCTGAAAACACAAAATTAACTAAAGAGTGAAAACAAGGTCACAATGACCTAGTTTTGATAAGTAGAATTACTCACCTTGATATGCATACACATGCAATTTTCATGATTTACTTTTATTGAGATGTAACCACATACCAATTTTTATTACTGTAGGTGAAATAAGGTCAGAGGTATTGAGGGTGTGATGAACAAACAGTTGAAAATACAAAAGTCACTCAGGCATAAAAAGTCAAATCGATCCAGTTTTGGTATGCACGAGTTATTTTTATTGAGATGTATCTACATACTAATTTTCATGAGCGTAGGTGATATTGGGTCCAAGATATCGAGGGCATAGTGAACAACAGCTGAAAACATGAAAAAGTCACTTAAGCATGAAACATGGGTTAAATTGATCTAGTTTTGGTATGGTCGAGTCACTTTCATCAAGATGTATCTAAATACTAATTTCATGAGTGTAGGTTATTTTGTTCCAAGATAATTAGGGTGTAATGAACGAATAGCTGAAAATACAAAAGTCACACAAGTATGCAAATTAGGACACAGTGACCTAGATTCTGGATAATGAATTTACTTTCCTCCAGAAGTATCTACATATCACTTTTCATGAGTGCAGGTGAAATAGAGTCCAAGATATTGATGGTATAACAAACAAACAACTTAAATTACAAAGTCACTCAAACATGCAAATTAGGTTATGGTGACCTTGTTTTCGTATAGCTGAGTAACTCTTCCTGAGCTGCATGCACATACCAATTTTCATAAGTCTAGGTCAAATAGGGTCTGAGATACTGAAGGGGTAATAAAATATTGCAAGGGTAATGAATGCATGAAGAAACAAACGAACAGAACAGGCAAATTGCTATATCTCCTCCCAACTTCAATGGTGAGAAAACCATAATGAAAACTAGTTTTGAAAAAATGTAGAACTGAGTAATGAAAAAAGGGGAATCCAAATGGGGGCCCACACCATTGGATCAACAAGATAACATGCAAAAAGACTAAGGTAATTTCCAATACATTGTTCTTCATTAGTGCATAACCCAATGTAGACAAACCTGTGAAAAGGTCAGCAAGGCACATACAATTGTACACAGCCCATCCGTGATTAAACCCAAGGGTGGGAAAAGCAAAGTGTACAGCATGAACTCTGACTGTCCAAGTGTCACTATAAGATGATTTGTGCCCAGCCTAAAACCGGTTCTATCTAAAAAATGTATGTGTGATTTCCTTAAGTTTTTTGTTGAATGTTTGACTGTTAAAACTAGAAATGTGTCCATGGATGACCCACAAAAGTGCCTGAAAGCTGACCTAAACACAAATCCTAGCCATGGTGTGACAGATTGACAGATGGTAACAGATAACGCTATGTGCAACTATCATTGTCATGATTGGCATAAAGAAATGATCATCAATTCATTGTTTAGGTTTACAGATCCAAGACTCCACAACTTGGGTGCATACTTAAACTCAATTTTTGACAGCTGATCATTAAAAGACCTATTCATGTAGACAAGTCTGAAATGTTGAAATTGACCTAAAATAAAAGTATTATTAAGTTTGGGCAATTTTTTTCATGAAAAGTTGAAAACTTAAATTTTTACATTTAGCACAAAACTGTGTCTGAATGTATACTCAAGCTGAGGAGTTTTGTGAACATGGGGCCAGGTCTTCAAAATATATTATTTAGATGTATAAAGTTACATTATAGTGGTCATATAATCTTAAACATTAAAGAATTCCAGTTTGAATCTGCCATAACACAGAATAAAACTGCTTTGTTTTTAAAATTAACCTTTATAGCTACAAAGTATCATTGATAAAAACAACTGAAATCCAAAATGTTCATATTATAACTATCAGAAACAGACAACACATATCCATGATGCTTTTATAGATCACTGCAAACCAACACAGGTACATCTTTATTATTTTCTCTCAAAACTAGATTTCAAAGAACTCTAAGACAATGTCAATATTGTAGAAAAAAATGAAATAAATGCAACTAAAATAGTGACAATTCAAAAGCAGCTAGCCTATAATTTATTCTTATGTCCATGGATGATGCCAGGGACAGAAATGCTCGCATGCTGTATTGATTCATGTATATTACACACCATACTGCAAATAGCATATACCAAGATCTGCAGTTGTTAAACAATGCCCTGGACAATCAAAGTCTATGCTGTTTGTTCTACTCTGAATTTCAAGCAACCAGCATAGACCCAGATCTGTTGTCATCAATAACTGCCCAGTATAATCAGGGTCTATTTTGTTTGTTCTACTCTGAATTTTAAGAAAACAGCATGGACCCAGATCTGTTGTCATCCAATATTGCTTTGGACAATCAGAGTCTATTTTGTTTGTTCAACTTATATTTTCAAGCAAACAGCATTGAAGTAGATCTGCAGTTGTAAATAAATGCCCGGGATAATTTGGCTTGGTTTGGTATTTTATGGCACAGCAACACAAGGTGGTTATTTCGTGCCATGGCAATTGAAGTGCAGTGACTCACTCAAGGACACACCATGGTAACTGACCAGAGCTGAACCAATGGTAGGATTCAAACTCGAGCCCTTTCGATAAGAAGTCTGGCACACTAACCACTTAGCCACCATAGCTCCTGCCTCCAAAAAGTCACCTCTTATTCTCCATCCCTGAGCCTGCAAGACCAAGATCTGACATCATCAACCAAATGCCCTGGATAATCAGAGTCTATGTTGTTTGTTCTACTCAGAATTTCAATCAAATAGCATAGACCCAGATCTGCTGTCATCACATAATGCCCTGGATAACCAGGTCTACACTGTTTATTCTACTCAGAATTCAAGTGGACAGCACTGAACCAGATCTGCCAGCACATTGTGTTATAAAAGATTTGGGTTTGCACTGCTTGTTCTACTTTGAATTTCCAAGAAATAGCATATACACAGATCTGCCATCATCACACAAGACACTAGATAATCAGGGTCTATGCTACCCGATCTACTTGGAATCTGAAGCAAATAGCACTGAACCAGATCTCCATCATCATATCTGGCTCTGGATAATCAGGGTCTATGCTGTTTGTTTCTCCTTAGAATTTCAAGTGGACAATACAGATCTGCCAGCACAGTGTGTGATGAAAGATTTGGGCTTGCACTGTTTGTTCTATTATGAATTTCCAAGAAATAGCATATACACTGATCTGCCGTCATTGCATAAGGCAATTGATTAGCACTGTTTATTCTACTTAGAATTTCAAGTGGACAGCACTGAATCAGATCTTCCAGCACAATGTGTAATGAAGGACCTAGGTCCACACTGTTTTTGTTCTAATTAGAATTTCAAGTAGACTGCACTGAACCAAATCTGCCTGCACAATGTGTGATGAAAGACCTGGGTTTACACTGTTTGCAGTTCAATGTAATTTATACATGAATAAATATATTCATATTCTTACTCTTGGGAAGCAACAAGAATTCTGTAGAATGCCATGCCTTGCCTGTTCTGCCAAGGCATCTTCCAAATACCCAGCAAACTCACTTGAATGTGAAAAGTAGGTCATTGTAACTTCCTTTGCCTGTGATGAGAAGTACCCTCCACAATGAACACACAGAACAAATTTATGTACATGCAACATAAAGAAACTGAGCTAAATGCAAAACTTGATGTTCACACCATTGTCACCAACAATGACAACATCACTGGAAAAGTGATACCAATACCTGGTCTATGCTTTGCAGACAAGACAAAAATGACACAGCCTGCAATACGTCTCAATCCCACCATCAGCATTACTCTATGGCAACTAAATCTGCCTTCATCATTCCCCTATATCCCTTTCCCACTCAGAAACTTTCATACTCTCCGGAACATTTCTCCAAAACACATATCTAGCTCCCAAGACAAGTTTTCCACAATGAGAAAACTCCATGTCTCCAGACACTAAATGATAACTGAACTTTAATAAAACGGACAATTCAACACTTATTAATTAGCACAACAATTTCTTCAATATGTTGGGGGGGGGGGCAGGGGGTAAAACTAATTTTAATTATGTAATACTTACATGCTACTACTGCATTGCTTTCCTTTTCCGGGACTCTAGTCACCAGTGCAAGCTAATTATATCCTCCTCCAAAAAGTATTGCAGGACCAGAACAAAGATCCCAATATGACTCCTTAGTCACAGCCAACTAATGGAATATCATTATCTTTTGACTTGGACCTGGAGTACAGGTCATCAGAGGGGGGGGGGGGGGAATCTTTGAAATAGTAGCAGGTAAGTATTACATATTAAAATTAGTTTTACCCCCCAAAAAACTACATTTTAATAGCAGTAATACAACACCTACTACTATTGCATTGCTGAATTTACCAGTTAGGAGGGAGGTTGGTCACCTCAACAAATCTGGTATAGAAACTATTGCACTTACCTTTACGGTAGGAGTGTTCACTACTGAAAGCTGGTAGAAGGTTGGTCCACATGCTGTGACATCTATATAGGGCTCAATGAAAAAAATGCCTTTGCTCTGTTGTATCAAAGATCAAAGGTAAAAGAAGCAGAAGATAGTGTGAGATGGCCAGAAGGCACCTCTCATAACATCATCCAAAGAGGAGTGATTCAAATAGGCCCAAGATGTAGCATTAGCCCTAACTTCATGAGCTTAAATTCTCATGAAAGAATAGTCCCTCTCAGTGAGGGGATGATAAACTCTCTTGATATTGAGGAGAATCCACCTGGAACCCTTTAGAGGTAGGAAGAGATGCTTCTTACCCTTTCTTCTCCCTTTAGAAGAGACCAAATAAACATTATGGCCCTAACTGGGCAAAGAAGACTATCTTGATTATCCCCAGCACTGATACAACTGAGACTGGGGATTTTAATAGGAAGTGGAGCTACTGAAGGTAGCTGATTCTTTGCCAGAAACCCAGGTTGGCAAAGAAGAGAAACCAAATCACAATTACCACTGAACTGTAAACAACTCTTTTCCATTGACAAGTCATGAAGTTTGCTCCTTCTCGCTGATGCTATGGTAAGCTGGAAAACGGTCTTAAGGGTAAGGTTCTTGAAGGAAGGTTCACTCAAAGGTTCACAAGGGGGTTTTGGCAACACACAAAGAACACACGAAAGATTCCATCTAGGCATTAGTGAGTGAGATACTGGTCACTGAAGCTCAAAATACCTGATGAGATCAGAAAGATGAGAGTCTGACCCAATGGCTGCATCCACCAGAACAGTGGCAGCCCCGTGTTTAGCACCACTAAAGAACATTGCCCACTGGCACCTTGAACCCTTGGAACGTTACTGCGCCAAAGAACCTGAGTGTGTTTGAAAGGGCTGCCCTCTTTTGCTCTTAACAGTGGACACCAAACACTCTTTTTCCTCATAAAAGGAAGAGAAGAAAATCTGCAGCTGCCCTCAAAGGTGGACTAGGATCAACCTGTTTCCTACTGCACCAATCACAGAAGATTCTACACTTTGCATTGTAAACCCTGGAAATAGACTGCCTTCTAGCCTGGATGATGCAGTTGGCAACCTTGCTTGAAAACTGGTCCTGGTTGATTGCTTGCTTGAGATCAGCCAAGTGTAAAGGTTGAGAACCTGTGGGCTCTTGTGGAGGAGAAACCCTCTGAGGTAATCTCCTGGACTTGTCTGCAAACAGGTCGAGTAGGTCATTTAACCACAACCTTTTGGCAATGGGGGGGGGGGCTACCAGGATGAACTAAGCAGTGGAGATTCTGACTTGGTGGTGCACCTGTATAAGTATTTTGAAAGGTGGGAAGACGTAAGCATACAGACGATCCCACTTTAGACAGAAGGCATTCACCCCAAGGCCCTCTGATCTGGTACTGGAGAGATATAAAAGGGGAGCTTATTGTTCAGTCTCATAGTGAACAAGTCCACCAAGGTCTCCCCCACAGTTGAAAATTGACTGCTACCAACTGGTGCAGAGATCATCCCTTGAGGATTCCCTCTGAACAGACTGTCCACCAGGATATTCCTCTTCCCCTGAATATGGTGGACTTGGAGTGTGATCTCCTCTGAGGCTGCCCATCAGATGGGGTTACAGAATCCACACAAAGAGAAGAAGCATGTCTACCTCCCTGATGCCTGAGGTATGCTACCAATGATGTGTTGTCTGAGGTAACCATAATACAATGACACCTAATGAGGTTGATACACCCCTGTAATGGTAGAAACACTGCCTGCATTTCCAAGTTGTTTATATGAAGGGTCACTTCTTCCCAGGACCAAAATCTGAAAAGCTATCCCCTCTGACTCCAGGTGAGCACCTCATCCCAAATCTGACACATCTGTGTACAGAAAGGAGTGGGGCTTGGTGGTGTGAATTGGGACTCTGGTCAGAAACCAGTCCTGATTTAGTAACCAACACAGATGGTGGTGAAAGTCGGATCTCAGTGGGATCTGAGCTGATAGAGGGTCCTTGTGTAGTCTCTAGTTAGCTAGAAGCAAGGACTGGATGGGGTGCAAGTAAAGTCTCTCTAGGGAAAACAAGTTAGTAGCCAAGTTAAGAGTCCCCAGGAGAGAGAGGTAAAGGTAAGCTGATAATGAGGCCTTGGCCAGAAGAGCTGTTATGGGGGACATGATTTGGTCGATCCTGTCTGGAGAAACATGAACCCTCATAGGCTGGTGAGGAAAATAATCCCCACATATCCCGCCACCCAGTCCTGAGAAGGGATGATATCTGATTTCTCTAGGTTTGGGATAAGACCGAGACTGGTCACCTTCAACCAGCAGAGGGACAGGTCCTTCAGAAGAGAATCTGTGAGGACATCGTGCATCAACCAGTCATTGAAATACTGGAGGATGGGAATCCCTTATCACCTCAAGTGGGCTGCAACAACCCCCACCATCCTGGTAAAGGCTCTGGTGGCAGAGGATAGGCTGAATGGAAGAACCTGAAATTGAAAAATGTCCCGGTCAAGACAAAACCAAATGTATTTCCTGTGCAGAGGGAAGATGGAAATATGAAGATATGCATCCTGAAGATGAATGGAGACTGTGCAGTTGCTGGGCCTTATGGCATTCCTGACCGAGGCGGTAATCTGCAGCATTCTTCTAGGAGAAATTTATTTAAGGGGGCAAGGGTCGACACCAGAAAGATCCAGAAATAGAGAGCAGACTCTGGTCATTTTCAACCCTCTCGACTGCACTCTGCTGCAGAATGGTGTGTATCTCTTCCCTTAACTGAGCCAGTTTTGGACTGGTGAAAGAAGATGGAGATCTGTGATAGGGGAGAATGTTCCTGGAAATGAAACTGGTAGCCATCCTTTAAGGTGGAATTGACCCACACATCATCAATGGTGACTGATCAAACCCTGAAAAAAGGGCAAGATGAGTTCCTACCAGGGTGCTGAGAAGAGGAAGACACTGCAGGAGAGGGTGCAACTCCCTCTTTAAGGGGAACAGGGAGGAGTCTGAAGACCTCCCTTGACCTCTCTGACTGCCTCATCTAGCGAAAACAGGCAAGAGGGAGCTTTGAACTGAGGCTGCTTCTGAGAACTTGGGAGAAGATCCCATAGGGCGGTCAGGATGGGCATCCTTCTTGGACCTTTTCTGAAGGGCCCAAAGTTGCTGTCAGGGACCTGTGTTGTCGGTCTCTCAAATCCTGTGATGCTACAGTGTCCAGCAAACACTGAAGCACCACTGGAAACAATGATTCCTTCAACAGACTGAAGGAGGCCATCAAAAAGATATCGGCATGTTAAGTGATTGTCACGAGAGTACTGGCCTTAAGATCCAAAACCTCCAAAGTTTTGACCAGAAGGCAAGCCCATGCCCCAGCCGATATCCCCATTTGTGATACCCCAGTGTCCAAGGGGGTGGGGTGGGGCTTAAGGGGCCAAACCAGCAAATGGACCCGATAGCTGGAGGCAGAAACCAGTGGCCAAAGCATAGAAGAGGGTCAGACCACCCCTTCTGCTGCATAGCGAACTCTTGTCCCTAAAAAGCTTCTGTGTAAGCTCCTGGACCATTGCCAATTGCAGGAGTAACAGAAGATTTGGACAAGATGGAATAGGAGAAGGAGGCAGTAAGCTTCGTTGACCACCTTACTGAGTGTCCAAACTTCCTCTTCTTCCAACACCTGGCCCAACAATGGAGGGGAGGGACTGTCACCACCAGTTCTTCTAAGAACTCATTTGAGTCCACCATGATGGAGATGACATCATCATCTTGAGCCAACTACCAAGGCAAGACAGGACTGTCTCTCCCAGCATCTCTCTCCAGAGAGGGAGACATTGAAATAGGGTTGTCCTCATCCCAAAGTCACTCATAGGGGTTGACAGGACTAACCTTACTAGTAGACCTCCTTGACAAGTGGGATCACTGACCTCTTCTAGATTGTCCAGTGGGTGAGTTGTGGCCCCCCCCTTTTTTTTGTTGGCTCTGGCAAGAGGAGATGGAACAGGTCCATGGTCTGACACACCTTGAAACCAAGAGCAGGAGACATCAAAAGTGCCGAGGGGGTGGGGGGAGAGAGAGAGGAAGATACATTTCCAGGAAAAGGGTTCCCCACATCCCATAGCATTGCTGTTCTTCCCTCTCAGGAAGGTGCAATTCACTAATCTCAATCATAGTGACACCGACTTTGATAAGTTTTCCCAAACAGGGGATGGGATCCAGACCCCTCTTGGGGATAGAGGGGGTCATCCACTGATGATTAGCAGGAAGAGGGGCCCTTCTTACTCCGTTGTACATGCATCCACTGAAGACAACCAGGAAGAAGGACCCTTCTTACTCCCCTGTACATGCGGCATCTTTCCACAAAGTCTCACACCTGGTCAGACCAAAGACAACAAACTGGACAGCCATCTGTGCATTCACACCATGTGCATGCTAAGCTGGTGGAGTGAGTGTCCCATGGAGCTGTCCTGTGCCCATGCTTGCCACCACCTTGTGTCATTATAAGCTCTGCAAGATAAAAATTCATGTAAAACAACAACAAAAAACCTGGAACCAAAAAAGGGTAGACAATTCTTACCCTGGCACCAGAACAATGAAGGGAGATACAATTTAATGAAGCACCGCTTGCTAAGCAAAGCGCAAAAGAAACCCCTAAAATCTACAAAAGGAACACAGATAACACTCAACTAAAACAGGAAATGAGTAGACAAACACTCAATCAATACAAAAAGGTACCTAGGTGAAATGCCCAAAAAACAAGAAAAGACGTAAACTCATGCAAATTTTGATGAGAGATCCAACACGTGTAACGTGTACATCATTCAAGGAAAAAAAGAGGATGGTATTCAGTATATTGGCTGTGACTAGGGAGTCGGACTGGAATCATGTTCTTTACAATTCTGGCCCTCCAATACTAATTGGAGGAGGGAATAATTAGCTTGGACTGAGGACTAGAGTATTGGAAAAGGAAAACAATGCAATTGTAGCAGATACTGTATTACTGCTATTAAAATTGGCATTTTCCTCCTTGAAAAGAAAAGAATTATATTGATGGAAATTAGCCTTTAAAGTATGTGAAATGTCATAAAAATATGGTGAGAAAGGTTAAGGTTATACAAATTTTAAATTGGAGGTGTTAGATAGTAAAAGACTCCTAGGTGAGAAACTCAGCTCCTGTCCAACCACTTGACCAACCCAAACATGGGGAGTTCAAATGCAATTGAGTGATGACTGGCTACGCCCACCCATCAGTCAAGCATTAACAGACTGCACCTAACAATGGCCCACTAACCACTGATATCACTGGCTAGGTGTGAGTGTTATATAATTACAGCCAGGCTGAAAGCACGTCACCTGGCTTGTCAGAACAGATCTGGCTGCTTTACAACTGCTTATATATAACATATACAGATTCAAACTGTCATAACTTTCAAAATTTCTCATCCAATTTTTGTGATTATTATCAGCATATACTAAGAATTCACTATAATTTCAATGGACGTTTCTTGCCGTAATAAAAATTCTGAATTTTACATAAATGGCTATGTTAATGAGTGTGCTCTGCTTGGCGATCCATCAATTAGGTAAATATTCACACCTTGCTGGGTGGGTAGACTGGTTGCAAGGCAACTTCTTTTATGTTTAAACCTAATGACAACCTCCATGCTCACAGCCAAGAGGAAAATGAACAGCATGTGCAATATTGCTTGGCACCAGAAAAAAATGTGATCAAGTAATGAAAGGCCCAACAGAGAGAAATATAGTCCTTAACAATGCAAATTATGTTTTACAATGTATGGAGTCCAAAGAATTATAAGATGCAAAAACTTTAGAAATGAGAAACAATTAGTCTAAATGGAAAGCCTTGAAAGTCATACCTCTATCAACAATACAAACATATGTTGTTTAGGGGCATCAACATGTACAGAGGGCAGGTCAAGAGGCTGCTTACCCCCCTTCAAGGTATCACTACACTAACTGAGTCAATGAACTTCTTCTTGCATCTTACTGTAGTTCCTAAGAAAATCATTAATATTTTTTCACTGATATTTCCTGAAGACCTGCTAATCAGTAAAAAATTATTACCTGCATTTAATAGAAAGCACCATTAAAACCTAAACAGGAAATAAAATGTTAATCAAGTTCAGCCTCTTAGCTTTTGTATAGGATGACAAAGCAAACAGGAGTGATTTGACTGGTTACAGAAACATGGTTCATACAGCCCTGGAGAGTTTTATTCAAGGAGTTTTCAAGGGGTTCCAAAAGTTCTCAAGAAGAATTTGTCTTAAGGAATGTGGGTCAGGCTCCCATTTTTAATTGCAAACACAGCTCATTCCAAGCAGTGTCACATTCCTTACTAAATTAGTTATCCAATTGCAAATGTGATTAGCAGGCCAAATACAGCAAAGGGACACAACTCCATCTGGCAACTATTAGTGTTGTTTCATTTGATCTACCCAATTTGATCACATTTTTTTTATTATTGTTTATTTTGGGAAAATATGCAAATACCAAAAATCTTGAATTTAAAATGTGATATATTTTATTTAATGTTTTTTATTCACTCTGATAAATTCAAAGAGTTTTTGGCAATATTCAAGGAGTTTTTTTTAATAAATTCAAGAACCTTTTGAAGATAAAACCAACTTTTTTTAAATCTGAGGAGTTTTCAAGAATATCACCCAAATTCAAGGATTTTTATAGGTTGTACAAACCTTAAAAAAGGTCACTTACACTAAAACTTCCAGTAATTTCATGGATGGACTGATGGATAGACAGAATGAGGGTATCTCAATATCCCTGACACTTTATAAAAGTGAGGGGATACCATATATATTCCTGTATAGGTTGGGTTCAACTGCAAACAACAGTTGTTGTTTGTTCTACTGATTAGGCCTAACAAACTGCTTAGACCCAGATCTGCTGGTGCATAATGCAATGGTAGATCAGGGTCTATGAAGCTTGCAGTTGGATCCGACTTATATGTAAGTATATACAATAGTACACAGAAACTGCTTGCTAATTTACATGAATTCCATCCATAACAATGGGAAATTTCAAGCATGTGGAGTCTGAGTGAATCATTAAGAGTGTGCAGATAAGTGAAAATGTACAGATGAATTCCATGGAATAGAAACACACAATCACTCGAAGTCAAAAAGTTATATGCATTAATTTAGACTGGATATTGTCAGTACAAAAACGGGGGGAAAAAATAGCAATAATCGAACACCAATTCTTGATTTTCATGATTTTAATTATTAACTTTTAAAGATTCCTAAAACATACTGTACATACTCGCTCATAAGGTGAGTTTAGTTTGTTACAAGCAATCAGTAGAAAAAACAACACAGACCCTGCTCTGCAGGTGCATTATGCAATGGTAGATCGGGGTCTATGTTGTTTGGAGTTGGACTCCACTTATATGCGAGTACATATGGTACAAAGCACATACTATACAAAAGTTCATGCAAACCCAGGAAAACCTACATGTAAACAATAAAGATGCCGCATGCTGATAAATGACATAATGCATACTTATAAGACCTTACAGTTCTCCATTAATTCAAATAATTTATTTTGCTAACACTGGCTTAGATACTGTAGCGTTTTCTACATAGCTGTGTTGGAAAGACACTTATTCTGATGGAAAATATGCTAGCCCACATGTTATTTTTTTTCCCACTCGAGACTGTTGACTATCTTCTTCAAAAAAGCACAAAGACAAACAGTTTTATTTATTGTATGAGTAAAAATGAGATATTATTTTAATGATACAAGCAGAAATGTTGTCCTACTATGGTAAAAAAAAAGCATCCTGATGCATGGGCAAGAAACACATAAATCTATTTACTTTTTGAAAAATTGTGCATGTTTATGGTAATAAAAGTACACAGGAGTCAAAATTCCACTTATATGTCATGCATTAAACACATAAATTGATTTTAACAGGGACTTATACATACAGGGATTGGGAACTCCTGATTGATATCACAATGTCCCAATGAGATAAGGCGTACCAATCAAATCTCGGGAGATTTAGCAGGAGTGAAACAAATAAGTGTATCAAAAGTGCAGAGGTTTCTGCTGCCTGTTGTAAGATTAA
The DNA here is from genome assembly GCA_029931535.1 of Margaritifera margaritifera. Classification (NCBI taxonomy): domain Eukaryota; kingdom Metazoa; phylum Mollusca; class Bivalvia; order Unionida; family Margaritiferidae; genus Margaritifera; species Margaritifera margaritifera. The sequence goes on along the minus strand of JAQPZY010001381.1, from coordinate 1,208,720 downwards.
ATTAATATCATTCAAATAAGCACAAGTGTTTGTCTCTTATCTGAAAGTCTTAAATGGATCATGTGTAGTTTCTTTGTAACTGATATTTAAGTTTTGGTTAACATTGGTAAAAAGTAAAAGAACTTCAGAATGTGAAGACTGGTCTTTGGTTAGATAGGATACTTTTCTCCATATAAAGCAATTTTGTTACTGCATGTTGTAGGACATAATGCATATAAAGTAAATCGACATAAGATCTTGTTCATCAGTTGAAAGTTTGAAAAGGATTGGAATTGTAAAATGTATATTATCGAGTTTTAAAGTTTAACTCACCACATTAAGATGCATCTTTCTCCACATAATGCATTTTTGTTACTGCATTTTATTGGACATAATTGATATCAAGTAAATTGACATGATATTGTTCATTATTTGAAAGTTTGATAAGGATCCCTTATTTAAATTAGATTTCAAAGATGCAAATTTTGATAAAATCTACTTCCCAGGCATTGTGCAAAAACTTGGCCCAATGGTTAATTCTTGCCCACATCCTACTGATCTTATTTATAGAATTACTGAATTTGATATAATACCTGCAATGTACACTTAAAACAAGGGTATGAGACGAGAATAGTTCATTGTTAAATGAGTTACATTCAGTCTCGTTAAATAATGTTTCCATAGTAAACTCTCTAAACTTTCATGACAGCAATTAATAACCCAGAAATAAAGATAACTAAATATTAAGGTACCGGTACATCAGTAATAAAGATAACCAAATATTAGGGTACCGGTACATCAGTAATAAAGATAACCAAATATTAGGGTACCGGTACATCAGTGATGAAGATAACCAAATATTAGGGTACATGTACATCAGTGATGAAGATAACCAAATATTAGGGTACCGGTACATCAGTGATGAAGATAACCAAATATTAGGGTACCGGTACATCAGTGATGAAGATAACCAAATATTAGGGTACCGGTACATCAGTAATAAAGATAACCAAATATTAGGGTACCGGTACATCAGTGATGAAGATAACCAAATATTAGGGTACCGGTACATCAGTGATAAAGATAACCAAATATTAGGGTACCGGTACATCAGTGATAAAGATAACCAAATATTAGGGTACCGGTACATCAGTGATGAAGATAACCAAATATTAGGATACCGGTACATCAGTGATGAAGATAACCAAATATTAGGGTACCGGTACATCAGTGATGAAGATAACCAAATATTAGGGTACCGGTACATCAGTGATGAAGATAACCAAATATTAGGGTACCGGTACATCAGTGATGAAGATAACCAAATATTAGGGTACCGGTACATCAGTGATGAAGATAACCAAATATTAGGGTACCGGTACATCAGTAATAAAGATAACCAAATATTAGGATACCGGTACATCAGTGATGAAGATAACCAAATATTAGGGTACAGGTACATCAGTAATAAAGATAACCAAATATTAGGGTACAGGTACATCAGTGATGAAGATAACCAAATATTAGGGTACTGGTACATCAGTGATGAAGATAACCAAATATTAGGGTACCGGTACATCAGTGATGAAGATAACCAAATATTAGGGTACCGGTACATCAGTGATGAAGATAACCAAATATTAGGGTACCAGTACATCAGTGATGAAGATAACCAAATATTAGGGTACCGGTACATCAGTAATAAAGATAACCAAATATTAGGGTACCGGTACATCAGTGATGAAGATAACCAAATATTAGGGTACCGGTACATCAGTGATGAAGATAACCAAATATTAGGGTACCGGTACATCAGTGATGAAGATAACCAAATATTAGGGTACCGGTACATCAGTGATAAAGATAACCAAATATTAGGGTACCGGTACATCAGTGATAAAGATAACCAAATATTAGGATACCGGTACATCAGTAATAAAGATAACCAAATATTAGGGTACTGGTACATCAGTGATAAAGATAACCAAATATTAGGATACCGGTACATGAGTAATAAAGATAACCAAATATTAGGGTACCCGTACATCAGTAATAAAGACAAGCAAATATTAGGGTACAGGTACATCAGTGATGAAGATAACCAAATATTAGGGTACAGGTACATCAGTAATAAAGATAACCAAATATTAGGGTACTGGATCAGATAGAAGTACACAAGTTTGATCTTCCATTTGTTTTTGCATCAAACATTATGTACAATACAAATGAGAGAAGACATAATCATTTAGATACAGAACTGATTATATCAATTGAAGAACAAAACTTCACATAAATACTAAATATTATTATCAAAGAGATCTTTATCACTGAGTAGCAAGATTCACTTTTCTCCAGGAAGGTTTTCTATCGGGGTTAACTCTAATAAGAAAAAAGCTGTGGAAAGAAAAGGTATGAAATTTTGATAATAAACTCGAGTAAATGTTTTGAGTGACCTATAAATTACTGTAACAAAATGGCACATCTGGGTCTAAAATATCACACTTTTCTTAATAATTTATGGGGGAGTTATGTTATGTATAATGAAGATTGTCACTGTAAGACAAAATACTGTTATTAAATGTCAAATAGCTATCAAGAATACAGCATGCATTTTGTGTTAAATATATAGTGGTATGCTATAATCACCAAATACACTTAAATACAGACCTCCGACTTCATCCACATCATCCACTGAAAATAGATTTGAAATGTTAAGATTCATCTGTGATTAGTGTTCCCCCTCCCCATTCCAACACTTTATCTTTACCTTAAATTTGGACACAAAGCTGCATATAGTCTATCTGTATGCAAATTGTACAAAGAGTTCTAAAAACTTATAGTCTTAGAATGTGTATTCTTCACAGTTCTGATGTTGATATGAGCATACATGTGAACCTCTTGGCCATGAGGGTTTTCCTCCTGAGATGAGGGGTGACTCCTGTCCCTCCTTTCACTTACTGAAAACTCCCACATGCGCAAAATTATTACTGAAAAATTTAATTATTTACATTTTTTTTCACACCTTGTTTCCAGTGTAGTATATATACGGTAATACCGCCTGTGAGCACGTGACTGTGAACTGGCTTAAGCAGGGCAAGACAATTTAGTTGCTAATTTCAAGCAACATAAAACAATTAACATCCCTTCGATTCTGTTGGCAGGGTCAGTTGGCTTCAGTGTTTGAAGTTTGTCCACATGGATCATACTATTGTATGATCAAAGTAATTCCGAAAGGATTAATGACATTAACTGATTATGGTTGGATTACTAAAAAACTCAATCCTCATAAAACAATTAACATTACTTTGATTCTCTCCAGGGTATGTTCTGTTTCAGTGCTTAAAGTTGTCGAGATACATTAGAGTCTATACTATGATACTATGTGTAATCATAAGTAATTACGACTGGATTAAAGAATTTAATTGATTATGGTTGGAATACTAAAGAGCTCAAGTGGTATAAAACAGGGTTGGTTTGGCTTTGGTGTTTAAAGTTTGTTGAGATGTCTAATTAACCATGCGTTATCTCCCAATGCTAAAATGCCAATATCTAAGAAAACCAAAATATCACATGAAATTCAATGATGGATGGAAACGGGAATTTCAGTGGTTGGAATCAAGTTCAAAGGACATGAATATGCATTTTGCCATTCCAATAAAGCTGATTTTTAAATCAGCCGTGGTGTCAAGATTGACACTGCGCTTCAGGCAGAAACCCCATCTCATGAAAGCATATTAAATGCAACAACAAATACGCCATCACTGCAATCCATGTTCATGGAATCTGCATCAAATGTGGATAAAGATATACATGCCAAGACAGTTTGCCAACTTTATAACCAAACATAATCTCCTGTACCTATTCAAAATAATGTTTCCTGACTCGGAAAGAGCACACAAGTTCTCATACAACAGACAAAAACTACACATACTGACCCAAGCTCTGGGTCCTCAATGGGATAAGAAAGTTTAAGACATATGCCACAATGAAAAATTCGCCATTTTCATTGAAAATCCTCCCTCTTTTGGAGTCAAAACTCCTGACCACATTTTTGCAAATCTCCCGATTGGTCCTAGGCTGACTTCTCTGTTCTGTCATATGAATGTACGAGGTTTATTTGTGACTGAGAAAATGGGACAGCCTGGAGGAAATTCCATAAATATGATACAATAGCATTTACCCCTGCACTTGCTGGATTGAGAAATCCAACCTGAAACAGCATAGAAAAATGTGAGTGCCTGACAGGTGTCCCATCAAGACCAATGTCGTTCAAAACAGTTACCACAGTGGTATCCCTCCCTCCCCATACCCACATTAAACCCATAAATTACATGGGATCTTTCATATTTTCAGATGAATATATACTACATATACACAGAAAATATTGGCACTGCTGACTGCTTGAAAAAGATTTGGTGCCAATCCATGAAGTCCTTTTAAAGTTATTGAGCAGAAACAAAATTTATAATGGAAGGGTCAGGAAGGGATGGGATAGGATGGACTGACATGGGTAACAACTTATGCCCCCTACTGGTGGGGGCATTAAAGGTACAAGTAAAAAGTCTTTCCCTATGAGGGAAGTAACACAATTTCACCTTTACCACAGGGGATGAGAACAGAGAGTTGTGAATTCCCAACTAGCTACATATTTTGTGTCTGAGAGAGAGAGAGAGGGATATGGAGGGGGGGGGGGAATACCAAATTGCATTGATTTGATTTTAAAACTGATAGAGGAAAACAATGAAAACAAAGCACATGGTGACTTGCCTGGGAATTAATGTACCCCCACTGTACCTGATGAACCCCCATAGTACCAGATGTATCCCCACAGTACTTGATGTACCCCCACTGTATTTGATGTACCACCACTGTACCTGACTTGCTAAAACTTAAGTACATAACATAGAATCTTGATGTTGATAAAAGGTTACATATGTTTCTCTCTGCTTATGTGGGTGAGATAAAAAGAATAGGCAGATGAAAGGTCATGCCAATAAACATTTTCCAGCATGGAAAGGGTGAATAAAAGTTAGTGCAGAATGACCAATAAATTATATCAATGTCAACTTGTGAACATGGCAGAAGAACATTCAGAAGAACGTGTTAATAAGTGAGTCACCTACACTTTATTTGTATTAATTCGACAACTCTGAAACCATTATTTAATATAAACAACCATTAATCTGCATCAACTAAATAATGTACATTACAAAATTACAAAATTCTAAAAAGCACTGAACCAGAAGCATGATTTCATATTTGTTAGTTTGAAGCACCTGTTCATGCCAGCTAATGGTGCAATATTCAACAAAACCAACCAAAGCCACCAATTCCAAGTAATTCTTACCAGGTCTATTTCGTAAATTTGCTGTAAATTATGACAATATTTCAGGTTAATAAATAAATTTAATTATGACTAGTCATATATAGCTAAGCAGATTTATCTCCATATTTTTTTGTTATTCCCTCCCCCCTTATATATATATATATGTATATGTATGCAAAAGCATATCCACTTTCAAAGCTCTCCCCCTTGGGGATGGACCAATATTCTGAAACAATTACTGTTGTTCACATCTACTGGTCAGCTCCAATCATATTCCAAAGCTAGAAGTCTCCATTTTAAATAGTGTTGGAAGAGTTGTGTAACATTATTACTCATGCACACACACAAGCACATCCAGATATGCAGCATCACGTATTCAAACATTCATATATAATTTGTGAAACAGTTTTCCCATGTGTGAAAGGCATGCAGTATACGTGTATGCTTTAAGTGCATTTAGTGACATTGTTGATGACATTGTTATTTTTATGGCATCATGAATGTCTGCAATGTTTCTGGAGATTTAGTCTTGAAAAGACAAATTTTGTTGACTTATAAATGGTAATCTTTGTTCACATTAAATTCTTTGTTGCAAACAAAACATTTTGCGCTCTTTCTAATGACATCAAACTTTTAGAAAATACTCTGTTTCTACACGTACATCCATTCCGATGATACACCATCTTTTTTTTGGCCAACACTTTTTTCCAAGTGAGAAATTAGAGAAAAATAATCCATCATATGCACTGATGTAGGATAGCACACATGCCAACCCCTAGATATACATGTACAATCTAAGTGAACAAAAAGCATAAAAGTATAAAAAGTTTAATCTACATATTACAATAAACTGTACACAAATCCCTCTCCTCCAACATTTTGCAGTCATTTCACATTCAAGAGTCAATAAAGCCCACTGCACTTGACAACATGCACCATTATTTACAGTATAGACTGGTTCTTTGCCCAATTATCTTCATTAATATAATGAATCCGCAAGACACGTTTTCAAAAATTAAAGAAAAACAAAAGTCTGTTTTCCAGAAATTCACCATATACATCTGCTATAAATAGAACACAAGGAAAATACATGTTCGATATGTATACTCTTTCAAATATACAAATGTTATGCAGGAAATTTTCTCACACATAAACAATGTTTGTGGATAATATGTATTTCAAAAAAGACAAACACTGTTTATTATTGCTTTACTTCCTTTTATTTTGATCAATGTATCAAAAGTATAATCCATACATTGGCAAGTTTAATATGTAATTCAGTTGATATAGCTGTAATACAGTATGTACTTGCATATAAGCCGATACCAACTGCAAACTGCACAGACCCAGATCTGCCATCACATAATGCACCAACAGATCTGGGTCTATTCAGTTTGTAAGGACTAATCAGTAGAACAAACAACATAGACCCTGATCTGCTGGCACATTATGCAACAGCAGATCAGGGCCTATGTTGTTTGCATTTGGACCCAACTTATACACGAGTATATATGGTAATTACAGCAAAATCATATTGGTTGGCAGGTATGGGATAGGGAAGTCTTACCCTTGGGATCTAAATTTGTACACAGGAAAATGGCAAAACCTTGTTCCTGCCTATAAATTCTGACCCTTGGGTGGGATTTCCCTATCCCACACCAATGCAGATGATTGATTCTATTTCTGTCCCTCTGGTGGGATTTCCCTATCCCACACAAATGCATATGATGGATTCTATAAATCCCCACCTTTTCTTTAAAAAGCATGGGAATAATCAGGTTTTTAAGGGATCTGATAAACTGTAGTAAATATCAATGGCTTCTCCCTGCCTACTACAGTTTATGCCAAGAAACATGATAGAGCACAAATAAGATTGTCCAAAATAACCTGTTACATATCAAGATCCAACAAATCTGATGCCCAGAGCACTGGGGCTAACAGAATGCTGTATCTAGGCTACCCTATGTTTCATCTGGCTCATCTAGTGGGTTACTACTTCATATCATTACCTTTTTTCTACATTTTATTTTTTGAAAACGGAACTTTACAAAATATTTCACAAAAGAGAATGTATTAATGACACATAAGAAGGAAAAATGGAAGTCCTCAAGCTACTATTTGCATATCATAGTACCCTCACTGGGCAATGAATTTTAGCTGAATGTTTGCATATTATAATAGCACCCTTTCTTGGCTACTGAATTTTAGCTGAACAACCAAGTTTATTTCCTGATTGTCCACCAGGCTATGGTCTGATTTAGATTTTTTTTTAAACCCTGAATACCTGATTACATTAAATCATTGGACATAAGGTCACTGGTATATGTAACTGCTGAGAAAGCAAAACTGGAATTTGTGTAATCTTTAAATATTGAAATCATTCTAACTTGGTAATGCAAAAAGAGTGCATAGAAGTTTGATTATAAAATGTACTTGTTTTCATCCATATTTTCCTCATATCTGGTAATTTATTCTTATGTTAAGACTAATTTTTCAATATAAATAAAAATGTATTCATAATCATCATTATTTACACAACTTCCTCATGTCCAATGTGTATCAGTGTGTGAACAGCATATTCTCAGATCAGTTGGAACACCCTGATGTCTTCTTCCAAAACAAGAGTCATTTGAAGGGACTGACACTCTACTGGGTGAAAAGAATTTCCAGGAATTCAAGGTAAGACCATTTTTCCTTTTAACTGCTGAGTGTTGAAACCATTTCTGATATTCTTCAGCAATAACAATAATTTCAAATTACCTGGTGTGGTAGACATATTGGATTTCAGATTGGCACCATTTTCATTGGGAACCAAGTAGACATAATTAGAAGTCTTTGGGTGAAAACCCCATGTCAATATGACAATCTATTCAGGGGAAGTAGTGACAGCAAGATTTTCAGGACAGTCATCATGGCAACCAATTTGGATGTACCACTGGCATCATTTTCATTTAGGACCAACTAGGTATTATAAGAAGTCTATTGGTGAAAACTCCATGTTGATATAACCGTCCATTTGGGAGGAGTAGAGATAACAATACTTAAGATAGCCACCAGGGGTCAATTTGCATCACTTTCATTTAGGACCAACTAGACACCATAAGAACTCTTCTGATGAAAACCCTTTCCATTTAAGAGGAGTAGCTAAAACAAGATTTTCAAGATGGCCATCATGGTGACCATACTGGATGTCAAATCAGCAATATTTTAATTTAGGACAAACAAGACATTATAAGAAGCCTTATGGCAAAAACCTCAAGTTGATATCATATTCATTTCTTCGGAGTAACAATAACAAGATTTTCAAAATGGCTGACATGGTGGCCATTTTGGATATCAGATGTGCACTATTTCCATTTGGGACCAACTAGACATAATAAGAAGTCTTCTGGTCAAAGCACAATGTTGGCACCATTTTCAATTAACACCAACAAGACATTATTGTAAGTCATCTGGTGAAAACCCTATGTCGATATGACTTTCTGTTCAGGAGGCGTAGCAATAACAAGATTTTCAAGATTGCTGCTGAGGCAGCCATATTGGACATCAGATCAGCACCATTTTCATTTAGCACCAACTAGACATCATAAGAAGTATTTCAGTGAAAACCACATGTTGATATGACCATACATTCAGAAGGAATAGCGATAACAAGATTTCTAAGATGGCTGCTGTGGCGGCTATATTAGACAGCAGATCAGCATCATTTTCATTCAGGACCAACTAGACACTATAAGAAGTCTTTCAGTGAAAACCCCATGTTGATATGACCATCCATTTAGGAGGAGTAGCAATAACAAGATTTTCAAGATGGCTGCTGTGGTGGCTATATTGGATGTCCGAGTAATACCATATTTATTTAGAACCATGGGATAAATGTGTTTGTAAAGTTTCATGGCAATCCTCCAAGTAGTTTATGAGAAGTAGCGATAACAAATTTGTGCAAAAGATGAACAACTGACGAAAAGCTATCTCATAAGCTCTTCTGTCTATGACCAGTAGAGCTAAAAACTGCATCAGAAATATTCTGATGGAGTGATACAGTGTAAAAAGGGGGAATCACTGGAAAATGGCAGAAAACTCACTCCAATGCTGAAGTATGCAAGGAAAATAGAATCTCACTTGAAAAATCATGTTAACTTTATGGGATGATTTACACAGTTTGTAAAAATGTGACTTTTCTAACAAGCTCAAACTTTAAGAAAAAAATTGGGCTGATGTCGGGTGGGGTGGGGTGGGGTTGGAATGAAATTATGTTTCTTTGGTAATATTTACCAAATCATAAAAAGTTAAAAGAACATCTACTACCTTGCAAATCCAGCCCTCTCAAGAGAAAAAAGGCATTAACCATGTCTTTTGACTTGTTTTAGCAATAAAAGTGCTAACATGTTGTTTGCTTAAGACAGAAGTCAAATGAGTGGTTTCCCTTTTTATAGCTGGTTCACTATGTCATATTGCTTGTTTTAGCAATAAAAGTACTGAAACATTATCTGCTCAATGAGACAGAAGTCAGATGATAGTGGTCTCCATTTTGAAAGGAAATAGTGTCAAATCCCATCATTTGTCAGTTACAACTGGAGTGGAAGGGTATGCTCCTTCAGGGATATAACTGCAGGTTGGGCTTGCAAGGGAGTCCTTGTATTATGGTCAGGTAAGTATCGCTGAAGAACATATATTTTACTCCAAGAATTGGTTTCTTATTCAAAGACATTACCCAATTATAATACAATGGGAAAATAGGTAAGAGGGGGAGGGAATTACATCCCCGTACCCCGGAGCTGGCCCTAGATACAGGCTTCTAATGTATGCGAATCAACTTAGAGTCTTGTGTGAGATTCTTAGCACAGATCAATGAAGGGATGCATTCTTAACAAAAAAATTTGTGCTCTCACAAACCCAGTGGAAGCAGAGTAAGCTACTTAGTGATCTGGGAAGGCAACCTGTTGCACTGCTGATCACGTGTCACAGATAGAAACTGGAGACTATTCTATCAGACTCCATCCCATGATTGGATGATATTAGTTAGGGAACAGTTTCATTCAAATGCTACACTGGTGGCAACTGTACTAACCTCAGGAGCTGATATACGTAAGAAATTCTTGGGTTAAGTCTTTGTAAGCTGAGTGGATAACCCAATGGATCCAGAACAAAAGAGTCAGAGTGGAAATATCATCCCTTCCTACTTTGAGTGGTATGAACACACAAGATTTCACTCTTTGGATTGGGTCAGTACATTTCAGGTACCCCTTCATTGCCCTAATGGGATTTTGAAAATGCCCTAGGGAAGGGTATAGTGAACTCAGCAGTTTCAAAATGAAATACTGATTTCCCATGAGTAGAAGCTTATTGTTAGCAATGAAACTAAAAGCTATAATGAGAGAAACCAAACCATCATGACGGAACTGCAAATAGTTTGGATCAAATGACAAGGCATGAATTTAACAGATTCGGACTGCTTTGACTAGGGTGACTAGGAAGCAGGTCTTATACAAAAGACAGCAAGGACTTGGACAGTGGTTCAAAAGGGTGCCTTGTTCAACCACATAAAAACTCACGGTAGGTTCCATGGTGTTCAACCACATAAAAACTCACGGTAGGTTCCATTTTGAACAAAGGGCCAAGACCCTCAATTGAGACAAATCAAAATTGACTGGAAGGTTGGAGAGGTCCTTGTACTGGCCTATTTCCTCCCTTCCATAATGGCAAAACAAGTTGGAAATCATGGAACAATAGCCCTTTATTGTGACTGAGGCCAACTTCTATTCAAAAAGTCATATAACAAACAGTTAACTGCTCACACCACTGGGAGAAGACTCTCCATTTCTCCTCATATGCTTTAGAAATGGTGGGCCTCTTGCTTGAACAATTCTGTTGACCAATTGTTCACAGAAATGTTTATTTTTTTAAGGGTTTGCTTGATATGAATCAGGCATGCAGGTTCAGCATTTATGGTTTGGGATTGAAAATTTGCATTCAGGGTTGTTTCAGCAGGTGTGGAAAAGGACGGATTTTTCCTGTGAATCTCTGCTGCTAGATTCAGGAGGATGCTGATCCATGATTTTTCCCACTTGAAGGAAGCAATCAGGATTAGTCTTCACTCAGATTCTGTCACTTTCTGAATAACCTTTAGAATCAGAGGGGTTGAGGGGAAGAGCATATGTAATGAGACTATCCCACATCAGAGAAAGTGCATCAACTGACCATTCTTTTGGGTCTGAGAGTAAGGAGATGAGGGTTGGTAGTTTGGTGTTCCACATACTGAAAAATGGTCAACTATGGGTCAACCCTGATGAACACTGATTTGACTGAAGACTGAGGTGTAAATGGACCATCATCCTGTGTGAAATGCTTCACTCTGGCAGTACAGAGCATGCTGGGATACTGAGTCTGACTGGGGTGTGGTAGACTTGAGTGTATATTTGTCAACAATGACACCACTTGAGAAAACCTCAGGTAAGAAGGCAGAGATCTGAGTACTTGGTAACTCATGATGGCAGAGGTATCGGAAAGAATCAGAATGCCCTCTGCAGGTCTCCTGCCACAACTGAAAGGCATTTGTTGTGGCTTTTATCTTCAGGAGGTTGTTGTGCATGTACCACTCCTGAAGGGACCAAACCCAGCTCACCTGGAAGGAAGTCAAGAGATGGGCAGCGTAGCCAATCATGCTGGAATCCATGCATATCAAGATTTCCAATGGCTAGTGCTGAAATAGAATGATCACAGCAAGCTATTGGGGGCTCTTACAATTTGTTCAGACAGAACTTCATTTAGTCTGAAGCTTTGATCATTTGGTCGAGTTGGCAAAGCTTCACCCATCACTGAGATAGAAGGATTATTAACAGGAGTCTTATATGCGGGGACCCAAGGCAGGAAAATCTGCAGCCACAGGTTTCCCAGGCTGATATTTGATTCTCCAAGAGAAGAAAAGACACCATGAAAGAGTCTGTCAAAGCACGGTCCTGAGGAAGGAATCTGAAGTGAAACATGAAAGGAACAAGGGATTACATGTGTTTGTACAAAAAGTTGCACACCATGTGTGTGTTGTCCTGGTAGTTTGATGTCAAGGACGTGCATCTGATAGTCGTGACAGTCTCTGGTAGCGAGCCTTTGGAATTCTTGGGAAAATCAGTGGATGGGAACATGAAGCCACACATCTGGGAGTTGTAAATCTGATTGTATAAAGTTTCTTTTGAGTGGTGTTGAGAGTAAACTTTGGGGTCCCTATCCTAAGCTTATGTGCCCATGTGTTGCGAGTAGAATCTCAGTGCATTTGTATTGTGAACAATCTCTACAACCCTTTTTTGGAGGAGAGCATCTATGGTGACTTGTTGAAGTCTTCGTCCCACTGTGATGTCTCTGAGAACGAGAACAGATGGGCAACAGTTTCTTCCAAACTACTGTCCTGGGCAAGCAAGAGAGCTATTCTAGGTTGTGATGGAGCCAGGACCAACGATAGAATTTTCAGTGCTGATTTGTGTTGCCTCCTAGGTCTGGTACTGGACACTGTAGGAGACCTAATCACTAAATCCAGTTCCAGTTGCACTGTGTCCATGGTGAAGCCAGGGCTGGAAGTGGCATGACTGGGTATGTAGTGAAATTAGATCACCATGCCCAGAACTGGTGACACTGGGTGTAGATCAAGACTTTGCCAGGACTGGAGTGGACAATGGTACAAGCCCAGTTGATGTCTGCTCCTGAAGCAGAGTACTAGCTATTGAGGAATCATTCACCATAGCTAGTATCGGGGTGTACATGTTGCAATGTGTTTTCATGTAGGTACAGTCCTGGTAGTCTGTTCAATGTTGGCATGACCAGAAGACAGTAACAATTTTTTTGCACTTTTTTTGCTAAAACAAGCCAAAAGACAGGGTTAACATCTTTTATTTGCTTGGGAGGGCTGGATTTGAAAGGGAGTGGAAGTTATCCTAATGTATTATGACTGAGTAATGTGTCTGAAGAAAAAACTTCTGCAAGTTTTATCCAAGAGGATATCACCTCAATCAATGAGAAACCTTGATGTATGCTTTGATCATATGTGACAGGATATCGCATGAATGAACATGTTTATACAATGATAGCATCTGTAATATTTCTGAGGTGTGTTTTCAATCATTGGCAAAAAGGCCTGCTATACCCTATATTCAACTGGCAGCCATTGGAATGGAGGGAACTGATCAGTGCCAATATGCAATCTTGGTGCTAAACCCAGAACAAATTGGATCATTTTGTTTTGAGTGGTTTGCAATCTATATTTAAGTTTCTGTAACAGACGTGAGTACCAGAAAGAAAATGCATGGTCTAAATGTCACTGAAGAAGGGCACATACCAATAGCTTTTTTGTATTGATAGTTAAATATTTACTTTTTCTGAGAAGAAAATTAAGTCTTGCATTGGACTTTCATACAATCAACATTCCTCAGTTAAATGTTGATCAATATTAGCACCAATATATCAAACTAAGTTTTCTTTTTACCAAGATATATGAGCCATTACATATGGTATTTAAGCTCTTTCACTTTCTAAAAGAAAATTCTTCCTACCAACAGAACAGTTACGGGTTTGCCTAAATAGATGGATAATATGTTCTCAATAAACCAATGACTCATCCACCCCAGTTTCCATACTTAAATGTCAATTAAACCAATATATGTCAGAAAATAGAAAGCAGAATCATCAGCATAAAGCAGTAGTTTAGTGCCAATAGCTCCAGCCATATCACTATCATACATGAGAAAGAGCACCAGACCAAGTATTGATCCTTGGAGTACACCACATAAAATATTACCGTCTATACTCGCGTATAAGCCGAGTCCAAATGCAAACAACATAGATCCTGATCTGCTGTTGCATAATGCACCGACAGATTAGGGTCTATGTTGTTTGTTCTACTGATTAGTTCCTACAAACTGCATAGACCCAGATCTGCTGGCGCATTATGTGATGGCAGATCTGGTCTATGCAGTTTGCAGTTGGTATTTGGTTATACACGAGTATATATGGTAGTACTGGAAGAAAAAGTACCTTAAACATCCACTTGAGGCTGTCTCCTGGTCAAAGTTGACTGAACACTGGTAAACTAAGCATGTGTAGCCTGTGCTATACTAAAGTGAACACTGGTAAACTGATCATGTGTGATCAGTGTTGTACTAGGGTGAACATTGGTATACTGATAATGTGTGATATGTATTGTACCAGGGTGAACATTAGAAAATTGATCATGTGCGATATGTGTTGTACTAGTGTGCACACTGGTAAATTGATTATGTGTGATATATGTTGTATTAGGGTGAAGATTGGCAAACTGATTATGTGTGATATGTGTTGTACTAGGGTGAACATTGGTAAACTAACTATGTGTGAACTGTGTTGTATTAGGGTGAATATTAGTAAAATGATCATGTGAAGCCTGTGTTACAGTAGGATGAACATTGGTAAACTGATAAACTGATGTGTGGCTTGAGTTGTAGTAGGGTGAGGTTTAGTAAAATGACCATGTGTGGCCTCTGCTGTAGTAAACATTGGTCAAATGACCATGCATAGCTTGTGTTGTAGTAGGGTGAACGTTGTTAACTGACCATGTGTGGCCTGTTTTGTGGAGGAGTGAACATTAGTAAAATGATCATGTGTGGCCTGTGTTTTAGTAGGGTGAACATTGGCAAACTGATCATGTGTGACCTTTGTTGCAGTAGAATGAACTATTGCAATTGATCATGTGTGGCCCGTGTTGTTGTTGGGTGAACATTGGTAAATTGATCATGTGTAGCCTGTGTTATAGTAGGGCGAACAATGGCAAACTGATAATGTGTGGCCAATGTTGTAGTAAGGCAAACATTGGTAAAATGAACATGTGTGGCCTGTGTTTTACTAGGGTGGACATTGGTAAAATGATCATATGTGGCCTGTGTTTTTATCTTATTGGTACCATAAGAGAGTCTGAGTGTATGAAGTCCATCTAGAATACAATAAGGCTTTCAAAAACTCATTGTTATTCATGACAATATTGGGGGCGGGGGGGGGGGGGAATGGGGAAATTCCAACCAGTTTCTCAAACACTCATTGACATATCTTTTATTTTGCTGCATTACTTATATCTCAGTATGTATGGTATCTCCACATCCTGCTAAGTATTGGTAATAGTAAGTTGTGGATACCTGATGGAGTGAAGAAAAAAAAAATGGTTATAGTGAGATCTCTTTTTTAAAATTTTACTATTTTAAATGTCTCACCTTGAGCATACGTTGGTGGATTGCCAAAGTTGTAGTTTCCGCTTCCACTATCACTATCACCATTCATTGGAGAGGGGCTACGACGGAAGGAGCCAACTTTCTTTGGAACGTGATCTGTCTTTGGTCGACTTGCAGCTTGATTTCTCCTGAAACGTAAAATCCATACATTTATATCTTAACTGTAATAATCTTGACCTTCCACCTTATGACCAAGCAACCACTAGTGATTTTTTCCAATTTCAACTTGTCAGCTACCTGATACACTCTTGTCCTCAAGAGAAATACCCATTTTTAAAGACAGACAAATAAAATTATGTCAGCCAGTCATTCATAGATACAGAAATTGTGAGGGGTGTTCCAAAATTAAATGAAAGTGTGTGTGTGGAGAGGGGATGGGGGGTTATTAGGGATTTTTTATGAAGACCAAACTACACCGCTACCCTTTAAATTTAATTGGACTGTTCAGCATAAACTTTTACAACAGTCAGGGCTTTCATCAATAGGAATTTCAACTGAGAACCAAAGTCCATATTCCAATACATGTGCTTTAACATATTTACATATCATTTTGGCTCCTAAATGAAGTAATAAAAAATGTGTACAAAATAGGTATTTCTTTTAAACCATAAAAATAAATATTTTTGGTTTTCCCTATGCAAAGTATAATTTTTTCTATTTTTGGTCAATGCTATTGTGATCATCCAAAATTGGCCCTTATAGTGTTTCCTTTTCATTTATGTTGCAACTAAATATATATTTGAATATATATTAAATATAATTATTTCTACTTAAAAGTTTTAGGAAATTATTCTCTGAATGAGAACAAACATCCTTCTGGTAATCTTAGCTTTTCAATTCATTGGCCATTCAATCACTAAAGTGACTTACTGACTATCTGAGTTGATGGCAATCCAACATCTGATCACTGTCCACTGATGAAAGTTGGAGACAAAATATGTAATGTAGAAAATCAAGTCTTGCTTCTGACTTATTGCCTTATCCCAGCCCTTGACCTTTGACCTTCTGACCCACAGATTACTGGGAATCCTAACTATTCACTCATCAATTTCTGCACTAAGTTTGAGGACAATCAAAGAGGAAGGGTGGCCAAGAGGAAGCGTGGCCAAGCGTGGCCTAGTGTTAAAGGTAGACCTGAATGCTATATACTACTTTCTGTAATCTTAATTAGTTAGACATTTTACGTACACTGCAAAGACAGGACGCACATTCATTCACTGGATTAGAAATATGGCCATTTAAATACCACCAAAATGCGAAATCTACAGAAACAGCCGAGCGACTTTTTGTAAATAACCTGATATGCACGCGCGAGCTTGTGACGTCACAAGAGGAACCCACTTTGGCTAGCAACATGGCTTCTCCTTGTGACAGTCAGAGCGAACATGAACCAGAATTGGATTATTCATCCTCTTCTTTGATGAAGGCCAAGAAGACGGTAATGAAAAAGAAGTTGAACCTTACCGCTATGAACCATACACAAGTGAAGAGTCGGTAGAAGAAGAAAAAAGGGAAGTTATTGCGCGAGATATCGGCAACAGACTGAACAATACCGAATGGTAAGTTGGACTTGGCTGGATTCTCTTGTTTCTGAGCTATTGAGGCTTATTTGTCGCATAGTTCCATTTATGATTTTTTCCGTCATATCGTTTCATTTTCACATGTATAATAAAGAACACAAATGTGAATAGATAAAATTCATGCTTTATTTCGAATGTCCATGTACAAAATTACATGTAATTGATCATCTGATTTTATGTAACGACTGTGAGAATTACCATGGACAACGTTTTTAATGTTGATCTTATCTGGAAACGATTAATGATTATAAAACAAAAATTTTAAAAAATGAAGTGGCTATTATATTTTGGAGAGTGGCAACATGGGTTGTGCCTTGATTCATACAATTTTTCAGGCACACAACAGTCATTCTGAACTCAATTTTTACCCTGTCTCAAGTCTCGAAAGTTCATAAGACTATTCCATGGTGACTTACTAGGCAGCAGAAAGCTTTATGCCGTTATTTGTGGCATATTTTGGCACATTTGTTTATAAAGTTTCTTGTTGATTTAGAGAAGATTAAATACAATGTTTAACCCTCGTAACTGTCAACAAGTTTCACCACCCCAATATAACTGTCTAAATATCTCAGATGTGGTGGGATATGTTAAAGGAAACTC
Organism: Margaritifera margaritifera; assembly: GCA_029931535.1. Classification (NCBI taxonomy): domain Eukaryota; kingdom Metazoa; phylum Mollusca; class Bivalvia; order Unionida; family Margaritiferidae; genus Margaritifera; species Margaritifera margaritifera. The sequence continues at coordinate 1,190,991 of JAQPZY010001381.1, read as the reverse complement.
AGACTTCCTGATACCGTACTTTCTTTATGCAATATAGCTAATGCTTGCATGTGTTTTGTCACAAGATTTTAGGAAGTACTAAATATTTAATTCATAATAAACAGTTTCAACATTAGCAAGGCTTGCTTGAAATAACTTGCCTGGAATTTTTATTTTTATACAGGTGTATGTGTGCTCAGTGTCAGGCAATGCCAACAGCAGAGGAATCTCAATGCCGTCATGAAATTGCCAGAACATATGACAAGATCACTGGCTTTAATGAAGCACTGAAATGTATCACTGACCATGCTGGGTTCTTTCCAGTTTGTCTAGACCAATACGTACTGGAGACATCATATTACCAGTACAGACAGCAGTATGATCAACACATGGAAGAGAGCAATGAGTAGGTACGTTTTATTACACAGCTGAAGTATGTCAACATTTCTGAGTAAAATAACATCTGTACCCCCCCCCCCCCTCAATTTATCAGACATTACTTCTGCTCATTAATTTGTAACAATACCATGACTTAGTTTTGAATATAAGAATTTGATAGGAAAGATTGACAAAAGAAAATATCATTATAAAAAAGAGATCCAGTGAATAAATACTATACTTAGTATGCATAATTGTATTTTATTGCTGTACAAGTTTTTCATGTCTTTTTCATTCATTTTTAGGAGGAGGCGGTAAATGGCATATCAGCAGTTCATTCGATGGTGTTGGGGTTTCTTGGGCAAAGAAGACAGAGTCCCGCTGTCAGCATGTGCTGTCCACAGATTACGACAATCTTTCCCATCTGATACCTAAGTTGGATTCCAATGGCCTAACTAGATTTGATATATCGAGACAAATGTGATGATACAGCCATCTCTTTCTGAGTATGTTGGTACTGCACACACAGTGGAGTAGGCAGGATATCTCTTGGCAACTGCAAGCCAGATTCCTCATTCATGTGGGTGTTCTCTGCTAGTACCTTGACCACTTCCATCTGACTATCAACATAGCCTATAATAAATAAAAAGTTATACATCTGATGACCAATCATGTGAAAGTGTTTGTTTGTTTGTTGCACAATTCAGCTACTACATTTAGACCAAAAGAGGACAAATGTGTTTAAGAAATTTTAAATGTTAATATTATGCAAATAAAATTAATCTCGAGTCTCTATATACCAATATACATGACCTGATTAGATTTGTAACAATTGATAGAATTTTGATATTATTTTATTTTTTTGGTTAAAATTTATGACTTTGCATACATATTTTGCTAAAGAAACAGCTTTCACAATGCATTTATAAAACTTCTTACATGCTGTCAAGAAAAGTGTACATAAGAATAAGTGCAGAACTTACAAAAAGTATTTTTCACTTTAACTTCTTTGACAGAGTATTCCCCACATTTGTACTTAGGGAATGTAATCTGGTATAGCAGTTGTCCATCTAATGTGGTAGCTTGCAGTTTCTGGTTGTTTTCTTTAAAATGTAATACTGCTAATAACGCTCTGAAATAATAATAAAATATATTTTCTGTAATTTGTCATACTGATATTTGTATACACCTTTATTCTTTTTAAAAAAATAGCTTTTCTATGTCCTTTTTTCTACAGGTTACTTTCATATTAAAACTTGCTTCAGCAACTTATAATAACTTTTTACTTATAAATATTCAAACACCCCAAAGCAATTATGAAGAAAGTGTTAACAAAATACTTGCAAATGGTGCCATAATAGGAGAACCCAATAAGCTTTGGGGCAGAATGATTCAGCACACTGTAGATGCTTTCCAGCTCAAATGTTTGGTGCAGCGGGGACAACTGTTGAATATCCTTGGTCACTTTGTTTTTGTTTGTTTAAAGCACTTTTAACACATTACTGGCCTCGGTGGGTATTGAACCTGCAACCCTTGCATTACGAGTCCGACACTCAACCAAGTGAGCTACTACGGCTCACAAAAGTGAAACATAACTATGCATTTAATAAGATGAAAATGTTCAATAACAGTAAGTTCTTTTGAAGACTATAGAAAAAACGCTTTTGCATGACTGCTTCTTTTTTATCACGTTCACCCCTACCCTGCTGAAAAAGACTCATTATTATCTAATAATACATTGGTATCACTAATTACCTGCACAATTTCCATACTGACTACTCTCCCGGTGATTACATCCATAGTAGTATAAATCCCAAACTTGGCAGAATGACCAGGTGAGTCAGCACGACCATCTCCAGCTACAACAATGCTACCACGACCACACCTCACTTCTTCAAAGTAGCTCTCTTGCTTTTGCATCCAAAAATGTGTAATTGCTGGCTGGAGGTAGTACCTTTGGTGCATAAAGAAAGTATCTGTGTTGGTATGGGCTATTTTCAGAAACTCAAAAATCCTCAAGGCTTGAGTAGGAATAAAACAGCAGCTGAAAGCAGCAAGTTTCCAGCTGGAATGGATCCAACAAAGGGCTTGCTATTCCAGGATCTCTTGTGGCAACAAAAATCACACTTCTGAATAATATTTATAAAAGTACCCATTCTGTGGTTAATATGTCCTTGTGCTTCATTTCCACACTTTACACAAAAACTGAACAGGCTTAAGAGAGCACTCTCTGCTACTTAAAACTTCCTTTTCTGATGATTTGACTTTTGTCTGTAAGAAAAATACACATTTATTGTATGGTACAAACTTCCTGTAAAGAAAGGAAAGATGGAAATAATAAAATATATACTAATAATTCATACCACAAAACAAGTCCTATAACATAACTTAAATGCAGAACTATGCTTCCTTTTTTTGCTTTTGAATTTTGAATTTGTTTAGTTCATTAATAACAACAATACTTGAAAGCATTACAAAATCTCCTGGTCTAACATTCACCTCTATAAGAAAGCCACATTTTTTAGAATGACCTTATTCAAGACCCATTTTAATACAGTCCATATATACGACTAATAAAATCATTATGCATACATGTTTAAATTAAATAGTAAAAAAGAAAAGAAAGATTAAGTCTGATCACAGCGTGCATTGAGCTCAAAAGTGCATTGCAAAATAAAACAACAAAAGATCTGAAACAGCTATGCTGTGCCATGGTCAATACAAGATATAGACCATTACCTTTGTCAACTTTCCTTGGTCCATTGTACTGGGTTCTTGCAGATTTTCTCTTTGGTCTGACTGATGTCTGGCAACCTGTTGTTGCTGTTTTCACTGGTGAGTCACAGGCATCAGACTTCTGGAAATTGTTTAAATAGAACCAACTATAGCAACTGCAATATGGCTCACAACTGCATAATTCAAGTCAATTCATACACTGCCCACTCAACCTACCCCCTTTCCATCACTGCTAGACTGTGACCCTGGGTTCATAATGCAAAATAAGTTACTGTAATTTCAATTTTTTTTCTCTGTATATTTACCTGTATATAGCCAGGGACCCCAAGGCGGGAATCAAGGATAACACAGCCAAGAATAAATAATGATTGTGTGGCAACTTATTCTGTTAGACCTACAGTGAAACTCTCTCTCTCTCTCACACACACACACACACACACACACACACACACACACAAACACACATGTATACAGAAATGAGAAATAAACACAATCATTCAAAATGCAGTGAAATAAAATGAAGACAATGTGCAAAAGTTAGAGTTACAAGATTACCCGTTCTCTCTCCCTCTTTTTGTATGCAGACCTCGGGCACTTTGGCGTCTGGCCTGAAGAAATGGATGTGGTGGGTGGGTGGTTTTCATCCTCATCAGGGCTGTGAGCACGCTTTCGAGGCATAATGGATGGCACAGCGTCAGGCAGAAGAACAGCCTTTTTCTTAATTCCAAATGTAGCCATCAAACTCTGCTGGACCCAAAAGAATTGGGTTGAAAATGCTCACTACCGATTGTGGCATTTTTTGATGACCCTCTCCAATCCGCTCGTGTCAACCGCACAAACCGGAACCAAAGTCCTCAATATTTAATGTCCGAGGGGAAAAAATGTAATGAAACACCATCGTTTGGTGCATTGCTACATCCACCAACGATACACCTCTTTCCCATACTGAATAATGCACGCAATCAGAACACAATCCAGAGAAACTTCACGCTTGACGACGATAAAACAATGGTGGCTAACAATGCTGGGTTCTTCTTGTGACGTCACATGGTCTCCAGGCACGGAAACTGCCGAAGCTGTACATGGTTTCGGGGGAATATTCATGACATGTACATTTAAACTAAATATCTCACTAACCGTTGATCGCATCGGGTCGAAATTTTCAGATACTGCATAAATCATCATATTGAATAATTTAGAGTTAAGTGATATAGGGGTCTCAGGTCTACCTTTAAAGTGTTAATTGCTGCAGACAGAGGATCACACAGTCCTGGGATTAAGACCCACTATAGTAATAGCTGTTGAACTTTTTAAAAGCTACCTACTCTCTTGCTTTGGCTGACTCAAAGTAAATGGGTACAAAAACAGGGGGTGGGGGGGGGTGTACTTAGCATGCATTCTAACATGAACCTGTTTCATCTCTATTTACAATGCATAAAGAAAATGAAGCATTTATCTTGCACATTAGATATCTCTTGTGGAGGTGTGTATCACCAAGAATAATGGTCAGTGTGATGTAACATTGTATTGTCATCAAAGGAGTGTACAGCCAATAGCTGAGCAAGGCTCTTGTGTTCTGTAGTATTAGGTCAACAGAGAGCAACTGGTGTTAACAAGCTAAATTTTGTTTATTTTTCATTTTAAAATCAAATTTATGACTTAAAAAGAGGCATCTATTTTAACTGATAAATACCGTTTCAATGCTGCAATTCTTAAATAACTGCCTTGTGCTGGCATGCTCATGAATTATTTAAAATGTCAACAATGAAAACAGCTATTCATCTACTGAAATTGATACTTCATTTTAAGTCATTATTTCTTAAATAGATGCAATACACTGGCTTCCAAAGGATGTACTGCATTGTCTTTATTTCAGGCCATGGAAACATGGAAAGCTCCATCCTTTAATTTTTTGAGTCACTAATGAGCATAACCCTGTGTACAATTTACTGTGATAAAATGGAGACATAGCCATTTATCCCCCACCCCCATCAAAAGTTACTGCTAAACAGAAGCCGAGATCTGGATGCTGGATGACAAAAAGATGACTATCTCTTACCATTTGCTTTTTTGACATACATAAGGATAATGTGACTCAAATGTAAATATGTAAACATAGTTGCTATTGTTCTGTTGATAATGGCATTAATTAAACATTCTGACAGATCAGGCCAGTTTTAGCTTCAAGAGTCACTTCCCTTTCAGTACATGGGAATACTGTAGTCTGTACCTTAGGTAGACTTATAAATTAATAATGCAAAAAATCCAAGTTTTATGGAAACAAAAATAACTAAAAGTGAAAGGAGAAATTTGATCATTCCAGGATCTACAATTTGATGAAAAAAACAATATGTGGTATGACATCCTGAAAGGGAAAATGGTACTTGATTTTCAGCGGTAATACATTATATACTCCCATTTGTATGTGATATAAAACCCTCACTATCATTATATCACAGTATAAAAATTATGTCACACTGTCATATCACTAATGTTTTTTTAGTTATCTGACAGCATAATTTCATACGTCTTTAACAGACATGAAATACATGAAAAACTCTTTGAATAATCTATAATATGCCACTTGCTGCAAGTACTTCATAGCATATGATATTACCCAATTAATTTCAGAATTTATTTTTGCATATGATCTGTGAAGTTCTGTGGCATATCTTGATATAACATACCTGTCTTCCAAAGTCTCAATCTGTCAGTGCTCTGGCATATCTTGATATAACATACCTGGTCACAGGCAACTAATCTTTATTATGATCTAAGGAACCAGCCTATGTGTGGTGGTATATTAAATACCATTTTAAATTAATGAAGGTCACTGATTGGCTGAAAATAATCACTGGAAAAAATTAATAAATGTTTTAGAAGAAGCCTGCATATGGGTAAACTGTACACATTAGACTAAGTAGGCTTGAACCTAATACCATTTTTATTGTATTGCTGTCACTGCACAAGAACTACTGGATGTAAACAGGGAGATCTCACCAGGCTGGATTTTTATAGCGAGTACCTACAAGGGAATTTCTGTCAAAACAAAGCTATCAATATATCATTTTCATCATTTTAAAAGTTTCCTCTTGGATAGATCGTTCATAAGATGTAAGCATGATTTGCCTATCTTACCATAAAAGTATAGTAATTTGGCCAAATATTAATGTTACGGTCTATGGGTACTGAATTAGTTGTCTTTGCCCACCTGTCATCCAGAGCCCCATTCAGCTCACTTAAAATATCAGTGGCCTGTCTGTGATATTCCAACTGAGATTCCACAAATGACTGTAGTTGAGCTATGTGTTCCACCTGAAAAACAGAGCAGGCTAAAGTTGATGATTAAGAAATAAATCATACCCATTAGATAATCATGGATTTTGTCAAGGGGCACCGGAGTCCAAGAGAGGTGAAGCTCCCATGGGTTAAATAACCACTTCATCTTGCTAAACCTGTGTTTATCTGTGACAGTTGACACCTGATGGGTATGCTTTATTTCTTTTCTAACATAATTCGTAACAATTTGGTCATATCTAATCAACAAAATTAAGCTACTATGGTTTTACTGATTTATAAACACTCTCCATTGTACCATTTTCATCACAGGAGCTCCACCGCTTCTATTTAAAGCACTCAATCAGAATTCTTCAAGTTGGCGCATGCTTTCAAACTTGTAAGAACAACATTATGAACAAATGCTATTGATTCAACATAAAAAGCAGTAATTGTATCGCAATTTAACTTCATAGTAAATCAAGCGGAGAATTACAGGTGTGGAAAAAGTGTCTAGAAGGAATATAAACAGAAAAAATGTCAGATAAGTTTAGTATGTGAGGGAAATTGTGGCTTGAACTTTTTCATGATTGACTTTTAAGTTTCAAAGGAATCTTGATGATTGAGTTGTGTGAATTTTCTCTGTGGCTATATCAGGTCATCACTTATAGGATTATGAAAGTGTTATCGTGCTATTATGATCTGGATATAAACAATCATTGTCCCTGAAAATGTGTGAAAATGTGTTGATTGATTTTAGGTGGAATTTGATAGTTTCGTAGATTCTCTCTAATAGTGATGATCACATGTGCAACAGATGCAATTCATAAAGAGCTCAACTATATGCTTGTGAGTGAAGGTCAACATGAGACTCAGTGTCGATATTCAAATAAACATCTGATTTGATAAAGTTTGTTTAATAGGGAAATACTTTTGAAGTAAGTCTTAACTAGTGTGGTTGTAAAACACATATCCCCGTACCCCTTCCCCCACTCCTCTAACCCCCGAGTCTAGTCCCAAGAGGTAAGAATATATCCAGAGACCAATTTTGGTTGCATATCTGAATTTGTATTTTCTTGCACAGTAAATGTATATATGTATATAGGGTGGGGATCTCAACAGTTTCAAAGATCGAGGATTGGGATCGACCCGAAGGTCAATGTCAGTTGTATGTATAACTTTGTATTTTCATAGCCAGTAATTATGTACCATGTATATGGGAATCTCAATAGTTTCTATATTTTGACCCACAAACTAAGAACAGACCAAGGGAAAAAAGTCAGCTGTATACCTGTATTTGTCTTTTCATGGCCAATAAATGTATATATAGTTATAGCTGGGGATCTCACCAGTTTCTAAGTTGTGACATAGGGGCCTCAATTGTATGCCCCCATGGCATGACCCAGGAGCCAAATTCAAACCACATCTGACATATGCTGACACTCTGGTTGATAATCATACTCACTCATTCTCAGATTATAGTCTTATAATTTGCGAGTTATTTTGAATTTATGTATAAAAAAACAGCACTTCCCTTGCATCAAAATTGTAATACCATTGTTCAAATCCACAGACTACTGCCAAGGTTTGAAGTCTCTATCTTGAATGGTATAGGAGGAGTTGTGTGACATTACTCACACATGCATCAACATGTTTACACATCCTAAAAGTGTAGCATTACTCACACATGCATCAACATGTTTACACATGTGTGACATTACTCACACATGCATTAATATGCTTACATATGTGACACTACTCACACACCCATCAACATGCTTACACAGGTGTGACATTACTTACACATGTATCAACATGCTTGCACATTCTAAAAGAGTAGCAATAAAAATCTTGTATCACTAAATGCTGCAATTAACATACAGTATCATAGCGTTGTTTCAGAACCCCATCTGTCTGAATTGTTTATTGAAACTCAAATACACAACATTTAACAAGCTATACTTCCTGAAAAAATCCTCTCATTATATGTACTTATATAACCCTCTAGGCCAAGTAATATTACCCATATATGCCCTTAATATTTACTGTCACATGACTGCATTTCCCCTCATGTTTAGACTACTCTTGTTCTTTTAATAATGTCAATGTGTGGCTATTTTTACATTTTGAATCAATTTAATCTAGAGGCTTGCACTGCCTACATGCAAAGAGTGTTAAATGATTTTAATGTTGTTTGTACTGAAAACTGTCTAAACAAAAAGGCAACAACTGAAGCATTGCTTTAAAATGTGACCTTGATCCCAAGGTCAAATGGTTCACCAAGAATGTAACAGAATGATTTGTCTTCGCTTCATGATAATTGATCCAAAGTATGATCAAAATCCATTAAGGAGTTAAGGAAATATGAGCAAATGAAAAAACTTAAACCGAAACATAAAAGCAAATTTTCTATGATTGTGACATTGACTCAAAAGTCAAATGGGTGAGAGAGCATGTCATATAATGAATTGTCTTGGCTTCGTAATGATTCACCCCAAGTCCAAATACGATCCATCAAGGGATTTAAAAAATACAACAGATTAAAAAACTGTAACCAAAACTGTGACCTTGACTCAAGGTGAAAGAAGCGAGCAAGCAAATTGCAGAATGAATTGTTTTATCTTTATAATGATTCATTCCAAACAGTATGAAAAATATACACTAATGAAAAACTTTAACCAAAACCCAAACTTTGACAATGTTGGTGAAAAAGTGACTACTCAGTCTTGCTTCCCACTATCATGGGTTTCACTAAAAAGGAGATAAAATGATAACATGGTGTTTAAGCAAAGTAGATGAGAATATTCCAACATTTGATGCCATTTCACCCTTTGCCTTTGGCTCAGGGTGAAATGTGAAATGCAATCAAACATTTAGAAAATTACCATCCACCCAACAAAACTGCCATGTAACTAAAACTGCCCTTGTTTTGAGGTAAATGAACTGTCCACCCAAGGTATATTTCATCATACACTTGGTTGGAGCCCTCATATAACATGTCATGCCTTGTCATACCTTCAGTACAGTATAGGCATATTAATCTGATTCCCTTTATCTGAGTACCACTTGTGTATAAAACCACAAAAAGGGACAATCTTTCGGTATTTACAAAATATAATCACCTTTTTCTGTCAGATTTGTTCAATATTTTTAATATGCATATCTTATATTATTAGCAATATAAATATCAGTAGTATGGACAAATATTATGGGTAAAAATTTCTAGTTCTGCAAAAGTGTCATTCTTTTCAGAATTCTGAAAATTTTTGTGTGATTGTCCATCTGTCTGTGTACTCTCTTCATAACTTTACTCCATTTTCAGCAGGCTACTCTTTTAATTACTGCATGCGTATGTGTTAGTCTATATATCCTCACATCTAAACATACCTTATTTTGTAATGGGCTGTGCTTAATATTGCTTTTAGCTCTTGAAGACTCCAAAATTTCTTTTATGCAATGAAACATATCAAAGCACTGAGAATACTGATGTTTATGGTGGAATGACATGAGACTGTATTGACCAGGCTCAGGGGGATAGACACAGCCTGAGATATAATGATTGTTTTGGTGGAGTGACATGAAACTTTATTGACCAGGCTCAGAGAGATGGACACAGCTTGAGATATAATGATTGTTTTGGTGGATTGATATGAGACTGTAGTGACCAGGCTCAGATGGATAATCATAGCTTGAGATATAATGATTGTTTTGGTAGATTGACATGTATTAACCAGGCTCAGACGGATAGAATAGTGTGCCATTGACTTGAAATCACTCCAAGACAATAATGTGGTTATTTCTGTGTGTGTATGTTGTGCTGTCTTTGAAACTTGCATCATTTTCCATCAGGTTGTACATAGCAGTCTCTGTAAGCTGTTTGGACTCTTCAAATTTCTCCATGGCGATGCGCATATCTTCATCTGTGACATTGGAACCTGGCATGAAGAACATTGTCAGTTATTTTCACTTGTCACAGAAATATAACATGCAGATATTAAAATGATTTTAATTCAGTCATGGATATTAATATGCCTACCTCCAAATGAAGAAACCAATCCATCTGTGTTCCTTTACACAATGTTACTATATTTAGAATTTACAAAATTACAATATTAACCAACCCTTTATAAAATGTTACTAAATATTTAGTACAAAAAAGTATACAAAATTTAGTAACAGTACTTCAGCTACATACAAATGACAAGGAGGGATTGATAAGACATTTGACAAACAATTCAATGAGTGTTTATGGCAAGAAAATTCAGATGGCCCTTTACATGCAAATGGAATTAAATTTGATACTATTTACAAGAGAGGTGAACATGACACTGTAACCACTCAGCTAATATTAGACATACCAAATCAGAGGCTAGATGGTGCATTTCAGATAAAAGGAAAGGACAGAAAAAAAAAAAAACATACATATATACAGATAGATGGATAGATATATACATACATATATCATCTGAGAATGTTACTAATATGACCTAACTCTGAATGAAAATTCACTTTACATTGTTGAACTTCTTTTTTTTCTTCTATTTCCTAACACTCCTAGTAAAGATTCCACAATACAATTTTTATTCAATGTTTCTTTAAACAACACCTTTTTCATTAATCTAACTGAATGTGACCTCCAAAACCAATGTCAATTACATTTTTCATATCTTTGCATTATTTAAGTGTTATACAAGAAAACTGAAATTTATTTTTAAAAAATTATATGTGTATGTTAATCAATACCTGGCATACTTCTGATATTTAATGCTGTATTTCAATAGGATATACTAAATACAGCCTTAACATGTATATTTACATTGTACATTCAACACAAAAATATAAAAGATACTATATAGTTATATCTATGGGAATGTTAGATAGCGAAAATAATTAGTTACTGTGTATTTTATTAGTGAACTATGTACACACCCTGGAATGTGTTAAATTTAATTATTACAATGAAGATACTACATCTAAATAATACCAAGGAGTTTTATATCTTATGAACCCAATCACCAAACAAATTATAAAAAGAGAAGAAAAAAAACAATGGGCAAAACATGCTCTGAATGAAATTAGTTATTCTCTGAACTAGAGAATCAAAAATATGCCCATTCTTTTTATGTAGACAATAATAAATATTGTTTGATAGGAGTGAAAGGTCAATACAATTTATATTATTTAATTGATCCCTTGTGAAAAGTGTAATACAACTGAACAGTGAGATTAAAATTCTCTGTCCCATAATTCAGCACCAAATCACAGTCATTCATAGAATTATCTGCTTTATATTATACAAATTAAGATCTATCCACAAACAGTAATGGATGCTCTAGGTCAATGCCCTTCCATGGTGTACCATAGCCTTTGGGATTCTCTGTGAAGCATTTTCTTTCAATTGCCAGAAGAAAAGGAGAAAATTCACATGCCCCTTAAGTCAAACGTGGACCCTATAATTAATATAAAAAAATCCCAACTCCCCTTTCTTTGGGAATATAATTATTAATATAATAAAAATGGAAGTTTCTGGTGACAATCAACATGCCAATATCCCCAGGAAAATATTCTGAAATATTATGTATAACCATATTCTCAAAACTTTTTGAGAACTGAACTGAAGCTGAAGCTGAAAACCCCAAAAATCAGGTACAATCTGTACTTGCTTACAAGTCCAACTGCAAACTGCACAGACCCAGATCTGCCAGCGCATTAGACGACAGCAGATCTGGGTCTGTGCAGTTTGTGGGGAGTAATCAGTAGAATGAACAAAAGATCACGATCTGCCAGTACATTATGCAATTGTAGAACAGGGTCTATGTTGTCTGCAATTTGACTTCACTTATAAGCAAGTAAATATGGTATAATGGCTGATTAACAAATGTACCATTAAAAGTTGGCAAGAAAAGAGAGGACAAGTTACTCCTAAATATACTATAATGAAAGTTAGTGTCAGAATTTTGGGATTTTTAGCTTATGAACGAGTTTCATGCTCAAAAATTCATGAGAATAAATAGCCTGATCTGAATAAAAACTTGTGTAGGAAGAACACAGAGATATAAAATATAAAACATTTTACCATAAACAAGCCTTGAACACGTGTACTAGGCACTGTAAATAACTTAGTAAACAGTGTCTGAATATGATAATTAACACAACTGTTAACTAATAATATTTCAACATCATTAAATTTAAATTTAGAAACATTGTAAATTCAGAATGAAAGTTTCATCAATGACTATAAGCAGTTTTATACATGCTGGTCCCTTGCCATACAAAATTTGCTCTTATGAATTTTATATAACAAATGACCACTTTTGATAATGAAGATATATGTAACCACAGAAAAACTAAGAACACTATAATAATTAACTCTTTGTATGAATCCTAAATTATCTGTTATAATGAGAGCAACATTGTACTTATTCATGAATAACATTTTGTTTTTTTTTTAATTCTTGTATTTCATGTAAATTCATAACAACTAAGTTTTTGCTGATTCAAAAAGAAATTTTAATTAAGAGAAAAAAATCATGTAACCAAGTACAAAATTACTGTTATTTATGACTGGCTGGCCATCACAATTTTAACATGGCAGTCATCTCTGGTTTATGCCAATCAGAAGTTGATACTATTTTGTTTGAATTGAAGGGTGACTGACTCAGTATTCATTCTATTACTCATTCAACTTTAGTACTAAATGCAATCTTGAAACTGTGCTGCTTTTTGTTTACCAAGAAATTTCTGCATGAAAAGCATGATGACATTCAAGTCAACCTAATAATTTCATTTACCGGAAATGGGCCCTTGATGCATATGATACAATTATGGATTTAAGGTTAGATTATATTATTGACAATGCTATCAGATGCATGGGCAATAAAATAGCAATTAAAATCTATGGCATCATTAACTTCAGGAAGTTTTCATGAGAATAGAAAATTATGGGAACCAATAGATTTTGTAATTTCAAAATGAGGTAATTTTACTTTTATCTCTGTGTTCTCCTGGTCTTATGATAATAGACGATCTCTAAAATGTTGAAGAATCATGGGGGGAAAAAACATTACAAAAGTGGTTTACTCAGAACGTAGTGCTGCAGTCAAGCACATGTCTGACAATAAACATGATTTTTGGTATGCACTCCCATGATACATTGCTATTTTGGAGAAAGTCCCTTGTCAAACACTGCATAAAAACTCACATAAAATGTCAACAGCAGAGGGTGTGCTAACACTGGGGTAAGTATACACTGTCATTAATGTAAAATTAATCAATGACACAGGGTAGAAAATACAACTTGAGATTGAATTTGGGCCTTCATAGTAAGTAGTATACCATCAGAAATATATTTTTTTACACTGATGACACTATTGACATACTCCAGGGTTTGCATATCGTCCTGCAAAGACATTTTGGCAAGTTCATATGCTGGGTGTGATTATGGCACCTTTAAGGTGCAGCAATTGTTCCCATCATGCACTTGTTAAGCTAGAAGCTGAGGATCTGGTTTAAATGAATCTCATACTACCTGCAGAAGGTTTGCCACTCTCTGTATTAAACACCAGTTTGAATTTTGAATAGTCATATAAATGTATCATTACTTAGTAAAAGAGGGAAAAAAGTATATACACTAGCATATTAGTAACAGTTAATATGTGTCATAAAAATGAAAAATGTTCAAGATGGTTTATGCTAACTACAAGCATTAGTGTAAAATAGGTGTAAAAAATGGAATCACATAAAAATAAACATTCTGAAAAACAGAAACCATTTAAAGTCAGAATGCTATATCTTGTCCCACAATTAGATGCTAGTAACAAAAACTTTTTGACATGTGAAATAAAAATGATTTTAAAAGCAGAACCTTTCTGCCTGTTCCATTCTTTCATTTTCTTTCATGTAATCTTAGGTCCCACAATATTTGCTTTTAATCAGGGGAAAAAAGGTACAACCTACTAAGTACTACTTCAAATTCTCACCTTCTTCCACAATATATTATTATACTTTTATATATACCTTTATATATATATATTTTTTTAATGTAATCTGGCTTGCTTGAACCAGTTTGTAGTACCATATACACTTGCGTATATGCCGAAACCAACTGCAAAGACCCAGATCTGCCATCGCATAATGTGCCAGCAGATCTGGATCTATGCAGTTTGTAAGGACTAATCAGTAGAATAAACAACACAGACCCTGATCTGTCAGCACATTATGCAATGGCAGATCAGGGTCTATGTTGTTTGCATTTGGACCTGTCTTATATGCTAGTATATAGAGTACTTAAACTTGTTAAAACAGAAAATCCTGAATATTTCAATTTTAAGGATTGCTACAGTCATCCAGTTTTTCTTCTACTGGTGCTAGATAGCACCAGGAGTAAGTAAAATAAGTATCAGGTGGAATTTCCTGCTCTTGGCTAAGGTATGATAGATTAAAATTACAACAATGATTTAATTGAAAGGTGGATGACATCCAAATTATGGACTTTGTAAACCTCCTTTCATTCTTACAGGTATTGATACTTAAATGTGCAACTTATAATATATACAGGAATGATGTTCCACAAAAGCTAAGAATATTTACCGGTATATATATAATGTATTAAAGCAATACAAAGAAAACAAAATGAACATAAAGAGCAAAAGGTATCAAAAATTGGGAAAGATTTTGTACTTGAAAAGAAATCAAGTTTAAGACAAAAGTTTCACAACAGCAAACTGTATATTGGCCCTGTTTAGAAATAGGTCTCCCTAAAACCATTGATTACAGTGGTCCCCCTCTTACGGCAGTCTGCTGACTTTGCAGCTCAAAATGGTGTGATCATTACATTATAACATACTAATATGATCACTTTTTACTTAGGTAATAATAATAATAATAATAATAATAATAATAATGACTTTATTTAGTAACTCAGATAGTTACAGGCACTAATCTACCTTGAGGCCTTCTGTTATGTACAATATATACAGTATATACAACACAATGTGATACATTTGGCTTGACACTAAAGAATTGAGTTATTCTGAAAATCAAAGTTTCAAGCCCAGAACATATGCACAAGCATCAGTGAGTACATAAACATAGATAAAATATCATGCTGTATTGAAAAATTCATCGGTGAAAAAGATGTATAAGCATAGAATAGCAGGAGGTATTTATATTAGTAGAACTGTTCAACTGTCTTAAGATTTCATCCAATTAAGACATTGATTATGAAAAGAAGAAACGCGAGGAACCTGCCTTACGTCACTGGGAACGTTGTTCCATACCAGTAAACCAGTATACCGAAAGCTCTTTTTAAACAGTTCCTTCTTTGGTTTAGGTATAACGTAATTTTTACTTCTACCACACCTTAAATTTGGAATACCATCAGCATCTCTTTGGTGAAAGATATTGCTTAGGCAGAAAGGAATGGCTTTTCTAGACATTTTATACATAAATTTGGCCTTTCTAAGAAATATTCTTTCATGTATTGGTAAAATTTTATAAAATTCATTGCGTCATGAAAATTGTCTATACACTGATCTAGAATTAAATGGCATGTCCTCTTTTGGAGTCTTAAAAGTTTTGTTATGTTTTGATTAGAGGTATTACCCCAAATTACAACAGTCCAGATATGGCTCAATATAACTTCTATAAAAGATGACCCTATACTGAAAAGGAATGAATGTTCTGATTTTCCTAAGTAGCCAAAGCTAAGAATTAACCTTTTTTGAAATGTATATCACAGCACTATGAACTCTGGAAGAGATCGGACAGAACTTGAAGCAGATGCGACTTCTACCTCTTATTAAAAAATGAAAAAAAAACAAAAGTCCCTTTAAGGGACTAACTCTCTACTGGTCGAAAAGAATTTCCAGGAATTTAAGATAAGATCATTTCTTCTTATGAACTGCTAAATGTGGAAATCATATCTGATACTTTTGAGCAATAACAAGAGTTTCAAATTAGCCACTGTGGCAGCCATATTTGATGTAAGATCAGCACAATTTTCATTTAGGATCAACCAGACATCATTAGAAGTCATTTGGTGAAAACCCAATTTCACTATGACCATCCATTCTGGAGGAGTTGCGATAAGATTTTCAAGATGGCTACCATGGTGGTCATCCTGGATGTCAGATCAGCATCATTTTCATTTAGGACCAACTAAACATCATAAAACATCATTTGGTCAATACCCCATGTTGATATGACCATCCATCTAGGAGGAGTAGCAAATAACAAGATTTTCAAAATGGACACCATAGGGACCATTTTAAAGACTAGATTGGCACCATTTTATAAGAAAACCAACTAGATATCATAAGAAAACTTCTGGTAAAATATCCATTTCGATACGAGTATATTATGAGGAGAAGTAACAACAAGATTTTCAAGATAACAGCCATGGTGGCTATATTGGATGTCAGACTAGCACAATTTTCATTTGGGTCCAACTAAATATCACAAGAAGTTTTTGGTGAAAACCCCATGTCATTATGACCATCCATTTAGGGAGAAGAGATAAGATTTACCATTTTCACTTGGAAACAACTAGACATATATGTAATAAGAAGTCTTCTGGTGAAAACCCCATGTTGATATGACTTTCCGTTCAGAAGAAGTAGCAATATATAGATTTTTAAGATGGCCAATGTGTTGGCCATATTGGATGTTTGAGCAGCACCATTTTTATTTAGGAACAACTAGACATCATAAGAAGTCTTCTTAACCCCATGTCGACATTACATTCCATTCTACAGGAGTAGCAATAACAAGATTTTCAAGCTCTCTCTCTCATGGTGGCCATACAGGATGTCAAATCAGCACCATTTTCATTTAGGACCAACTAGACATCATAAGAAATCTTTTAGTAACAACCACGTCAATATGACCATCTATTTTTCAGGAGTAGCAATAACAAGA
This sequence comes from Margaritifera margaritifera, assembly GCA_029931535.1. Lineage (NCBI taxonomy): Eukaryota > Metazoa > Mollusca > Bivalvia > Unionida > Margaritiferidae > Margaritifera > Margaritifera margaritifera. The sequence continues at coordinate 1,173,705 of JAQPZY010001381.1, read as the reverse complement.
TTTTCAAGGCAGCCACTGTGTTGGCCATACTGGATATCTGAGCATCAACATTTTCATTGAGGACCAATCAGACATCACAAGAAGTCTTCTGATGAAAACCCTTGTCGATATGACTTTCCATTCAGGAAAAGTAGTGACAAGATGTTCAAGATAGCTGCCATATTGGATGTCAGATTGGCACCATTTTCATTCAGGATCGATTAGACTTCATAATTAGTCTTTTAGTGAAAACCACATGTTGATATAACTTTCTATTCAAAAGGAATAGTGATAAGATTTTCAAGATGGCTTCTGTGGCAGCCATAATGGATGTGTGGCTAAAGAATCCTCCAAGTAGTTTAGGAGGAGCAGCAGTAACAAACTTGTGCTAACGGACAGATAGATGATGGACAATGCACAACAGATGACGGACAACAAACCATCCCATAAGTTCTTCTGGTTTTTCACCAGTGGAGCTAAAAATTCTTATACAATTTCAACAATCACAATATCAGTCATGTAAAACAAAATAATAAAGTCAACAAAAAATATATGGAACAGAACCTTTGACCTTTGGAAAACTGTAGCGATTTATGACCTGCCATAAATCAGCCATGCAAGCTTTCTGTTGCAGAAAGCTAGTAAGGTCACAATAATTGTGTCAAACTGAAAAAAAATTCACTCACCAAGATACCATTTTCTTTGGATAAGAGGACTCAATGATTTCCAATATGTGGAAATTTGACAAATTTTGAAATACTCTTTAAGCTATTATTTTATGGTGAATTAGTAACAGAGTGTTTTTTCCCTTCCAATACATTATAATGATCCTTGCATTCAGAAAGATATCAACTAAGAGTAGTGCAAAAAAACGCTCACCAACCTATACATTTGTTTGCAATTTTGGATTGCTTGGACCCTTAGCTATGAAAAAATATCAGTTTTTCAAAAAGTTAAATACTCCAACATTTCACAAGTAATTATTCTCATGAGCCACATCCCAATAAAGGGCATCCCTGATGAAATCCCTGACACTAAAATTGTATATATCAACCTTCTTATTTCCCTCACAAGACAGCTTTCCTTTCATAAGGCTACTTTTTCATTGCAGAGGGAGTGATTTCATAAAAGGGGAACCACTCTACAACAATATACTCTATGTCAGTATGTATGCCTGTAATGCAAAGAAATCAGATCAAATATCAAGTCATCTTTTCAAGCTGGTTCTTAGATAAAGTAAATAAATCTTGAAAATGATTAAATAATAATTCACATCATGTACTGATTCAAATAATAAATCACATAATGTAGTGATTCAAATAATAAATCACATAATGTATTGATTAAAATAATAAATCACATAATGTAGTGATTAAAATAATAAATCACATAATGTATTGATTCAAATAATAAATCACATAATGAATTGATTCAAATAATAAATCACATAATGTAGTGATTCAAATAATAAATCACATAATGTATTGATTCAAATAATAAATCATATAATGTAGTGATTAAAATAATAAATCACATAATGTAGTGATTCAAATAATAAATCATATAATGTAGTGATTCAAATAATAAGTCACATAATGTATTGATTCAAATAATAAATCACATAATGTATTGATTCAAAAAAAGCTGTAGAAGAATAATCATTAATATTACATGGAGGCAACATTTAAAACTTGAAAGGATATTAAAGAACTGAAGGACGTTTTTCCAAATGATGGTGGCCAAATTCAAAGGATAAATATCAATTTGCAATGTTCACATTTAACAGACACAGTAGCCCCATTTGACCCATGATTGTGGGCACTGTATCATATTTGACCAACAACAGTACACACTGTGCTGACTGCAACCAATTCTTTATTATTGACCTTGAAGAATGCAGTATAGCATGCACTTTGTGGTTGAATGTGATCATGTACATACTAATATCAATCAAAATGCCATATACAGGGAACCCTGCTATGATGCACCCCATTATAACACGAATTTGGATATAACAATCGCATCACTGCTCCTAATATTTTTTCTTAGATGTCGTTTATTCCAACTCAAAACAACAGCCAAACTGACAAACAGACAAAAATAATTCAATTAAACTTTAAAAATTATAGCTTACAGATCATAATTAGTGTTCCTATGCAGCAATGTTTAATTGTCATCAAGTATGGGTCCATCTTAATCCCAACCATTACAAATTGGTAGGTAGTAAAATTATTACTATACGTTTGGCTGTTGTTTTGTCTATTCCCCCCTTCACACGCACATGTGTGTGTGCGCACACACACACACACACACAGGTTCATATACGCATTCACTGAATTTTTTATCATTCTCTCTATACACCACTCCCATGCTTTAGCGCGCCCAGATAACTTGTGGACCTGTTTATTACACGGGTGCAGTTGTGAATTCCATTTTTCCTTATAAAAAATACCCCCAAAGTAGGCCCCTTTTGAACATGAATAAAATTGCGATCAAAATTGGTAAATTGAACACTGATATACTGCTTATTTTATTGCCAAAAATGTCACATTTATTGCCTGGGAATTTGAATCAACATCATGAAATTCACAACTATTAATAAGATGTCATATATTTTATTAAATTTAAAAAGGAAAACATTTTTTAGTACACTGTAAATAACAACATATATGACAAAATATTGATCAATTAAAATGTCAGTAATGCGTACTGGTGACAATACTTTAAGAAATAAATACCAATTAAATAAGTCTTGTCAAGTGAAATTCATGTTTCAGTTCTATCTTTTAAATCAGTTTTAGTATAATCATCATAAATGTGATATGTCCTCTTGTATTTAAACATAAAAAGTGTCAGTTGACCATCACAGCTATGTGTTTCCTTGAGAACCTAATTAAGTGCTGATTGTGTTTTGATTTCTGACCTGCGGAAGTGTTTGTTGCATTGTTACAATCAAAAGTAGACCTGCTTTCTATTATCAAATTAATTATGTCTTTTGCATCAAATCAAGTAAAAAGGATAAAATAAAAAGAGTTAAAAAGCATACAAATCCTTAGTTCATAATAGCAAGCAGTCACAGTCGTGTCTCGAGTCAACTCGTTTCAATTGAGCAATCAAACACTATTTTAAATATATCAGTAACATAATTAAAGTATTTAATATTAATCAGTGGTTTGTCCTACTCATTTTTAAATGTGATCAACAACAGCAAGGGAACCAAGCAAAAGGCATACTAGGTGCATGAAAAACTTAGTTTTACAGACAGGTTTTATTATGGAGAAACGAGTTTTAAAGTTTGTAGTGAACTTAAAATTCCTGAATTGACACTCAGGTTTGCTCAAGGATGAGCAGAAATTTCACTATTACTTGCAATGAAATCACAGCATCAATATTTTACTAATAGAACAATCAAAAATCAGGTTTATATGTTGTTGTTTCTCAAAATAAATGTCCATCATTTTTTAAACAAATTATCTTGTTTTGATCTGAATCAACAGTAACACTAGAATGTATCCACATTCACAGGCAAAAAGCAGTGACATAATACACAATGTTTTTGCTGAGACATGTGATGTGTGTTGAAACCTCTTGCAGTAATGTTTTAACGATCTTTCAGAGATTGGTTATTTGATAATAAAGGTAATTTATACAGAAAAGTGAACAACTTCATCAAAAAAGATATTTATTCACAATTATTTCCAACTCGATCATAAAACAAGTATTGAACCATTTACCCCCCCCTACACACACACACACACACACCTCTTCTCATTAACGATGTCCACCACTTACTTAATTTTTTCAGAGGTCCTTGATAATTCGTGCCCTCACATATGCCACTGTTTTTGGACCCTGTTGTGCATGAGTTATTGAGGGAGAGTTGTACCATGGTTCAGTACATAACACATCGATCAAATTTTCTACCATTCTTGCTATAACGCGGTTCAATACATAACGTGACTGGCAATTATGGACCCCAACTACCTCGTTATAGCAAGGTTTCCCTGTAACTGTTACTGGTATACTTGAATGCAAAAATAACAACAAAATAACAAATTGATATTTACCAAAATTATTGACTTTCTTAATGATGAAGTTTAATGAATGAGTCACAGAAAATACACGATTAAAGTGATGTAATAGATAAAGCTAATCAAATCTTATTGTACTGGAGAATATCAGATATAAAGAATGACAGAAAAATATATGCTTTGAAATCATTATAAAATTAGCAACAAGTGTTCCATGGAACATAGTGTCTCACATGCATCCATGTTATAATATATCCTTCTACCCACCCACCCACCCAACTCCCCCAGGTATCTGACTTGCAAAAACTTTAACCCAAGATTTTAATTCAAAACTCTAACATTGATGCAGCTGCTGTCAACACTGGAAAAGTGATACCTGTTTCACTCATTCCTGTATGTGTATGATACAGTTTGTCCATGTGAGAAGCATGTGGGATAGGAATGTCCCACATGAGTGCATTCAGTGACACTGAAGATGATGTATTTATGCTTATGACATTGCAATGTTTGTACCATGTTTAGTACTGAAAAAGATGAAGTTTGCCAGACTAAAAAGGGTAATCTTTATTTATAACAAATTATTTGCTTTATACCAACTTTTTCTATGTACACAATTTTGCTTTCAAAAACACTATCTATATCTAAAACTATATCCGCATCGGATGATACATCATCTTTCTTTTTCCAACACTATTTCCTAGAGAGAAATGAAATAAAAATAAGTCCATCAGATAGGCACTGATGCTAGACTGAGAAATCCCACCACCGTGGTCAGAATTTGCAGATATAAATGGTAAGCACAAGTTCATCATTCTTAGATCCGTGACACATATAACATGCAGCATTAATATAGAAACAGGACAGGGTGCATGTATATGTCAATGTGAAATTGTACACAAATATTTTTTATATTAACAAGACCTTTACAAGACAAATACACTGTACAAAAAACATATGAATTAATTTTAAGATTATCAGTTTTAACATATCAATGCACTCAATATATTTTCTCTGAAGATGAAACCAAATGTACTAAGTTAATATATAAATGAACTCTGCTTTTACCTATGACAGACCTAGTAAAACCAAACAGATATGATTCTAATGCAGATAGGATGAGGTAAGACATAAGTTTGTTTGTTTATTAAAAAAAAAAAAAGAAGAAGAATTTGATAGAAGTATGTACAATGACAAGCTTCAAAATTATGAATTTGCCAAACAGCTGCATGCAATTCTAGGTTAGTAATATACTAACTTTTTAAGCAATATCTAATATCTATAACTAACCTGAAAATTGGATAACCTACCATATATACTCACTTATAAATTGGGTACAATTGCAAACAGCATAGACCCAGATCTGATATCACATAATGCACTGGTACATCAGTGTGTATGTTATTTGTTCTGCTGATTAGTTCTAACAAACTGCATAGATCCAGATCTGCAGGTGCATTATGAAATGGCAGCTTTGGGTCTATGTGGTTTGCAGCTGATCCGACTTATAAGCAAATATATAAATATATGACTTTCCATTCAGGAGTAGCAATAACAAAATTTTCAAGATGGCTGCAGTTGTGGACAAATTAGAATCAGATCGGCACCAGTTTCTTTTAGGACCAACTCGATAGCATAAGAAGTATTTTAGTGAAAACCCCATGATGATATGACCATCCATTCAGGAGGAGTAGAAATAACAAGATTTTCAAGATGGCTGCTGTGGTGGCCATATTTGATGTCCAAGCAGCAGTATTTTGATTTCAGACCAACTAGACCTTAGGATGAATGTGTGTGTAAAATAGGATGGAAATCCTCCAAGTAGTTTAGAAGGAGTAGCTATATGATACTCTCTAGCTGCTTCCAAAAAATCATGACAACAAAAAGTAATCAAAATTCTTTCAGTCATTCTGGAGAATGAGAAAATTGGTTATCCACCAGCAAGGGAAGCCACCCTGCAGACAATATTGGTAGAACAAGTCATAAGGAACAATCCCTCAAAGCTAAATCTTAATTTGCTGAACCATTCTGGACAAAAAGTTGCTAAAAGGTTCTACATTTGGTTGCTAAAGAAAGCAGAGGTCACTAGAAAAGCCACCTCCACCCCCTAACTTGAGCATGTCCTAAGGAATATTTCCACCATGTTTGATCCCAACTGGCTCAGCCATTCTGGAGAAGTCAGAAAAAGGGTTTTCACCAAGTTGATATGGAAGCCACACACATGCTAGGAAAGCCACACTTTTGGCAGAGTATGTTTTAAGGAACATTTTGTATGAAGTTTGATCTTAATTGGCTCAGCCATTCTGGAGAAAAAGTAAAAAGATAAGCATTCCATGTGGTTGCTATGAAAGCCATTCTGTTGCTAAGGCAGCCACCCAGAACACAATTTTGGTACATTATTGCTAGAGAAACCATCCAAGACAAAAGTTTGGTACAGCATGTCCTAAGAAACATTCCTACCAAGTTTTCATGAAAAAAAGTAAAAAAAAGGGTTGTCTACCTAGTTACCATGGAAGCCACACCATTGCTACGGAAGCCATCCAAGACACAATTTTGATAGAGCAAGTCCTAAGGAACAATCCTACCAATTTTTATCCAAATTGGTTCAGCCTTTCTGAAGTAGAAGTCAAGAATAGGTTTTCAGCCTGGTTTCTATGGAAGCCATACTGCAGCTAAGGCAGCTATCCAGGACACAAATTTTAAAACCTGTCATAGATAATTCCTATAACGTTTACTAAAAACTGGCTCAGTTGTTCTGGATAAAAGAAAAATGCAGTGGTCTGCCTCTCATAAGGCCTACCCTCCTGCAGTAAAAAAGTTGACCTCTGATGGAACAATATAGTTAAAATATACTAATTTGGTGTTGACAAGGTGGCCTTTAAAAGGGATGACCTGGCTTGAGAATGTCCTACCCAAGAGGAGGACCACTGTAGGTTTTCCACCTGATAACCACAGAAGGCACACTGCTGCTAGAGAAGCCACCCAGGTATAAGTCTGGTACAGGACGATCTACAGAACATTTCTACCAAGTCTGATCAAAAATGGATCTGCCATTCTGGAGAAGAAGTCAAAACAAAGTTTCAATTTCACAGCCATGGAAGCCACACTACTCTCAGAAAAGCCACCCAGGACATACTTTTAGTAAAGTATGTTCTAAGGAGAGAAGTGGAAAATAGCAAATGTGACTGAAGGACAACAGACAGAGGATGGCAGCAGGGCCATGTCATAAATTCACATGACCTTCGGCCAGGTGATCTGAAAATGAAAAGGCATATGGACGAACAAACATGACAGATAAACAAGGTGGGGCATAAATATACCCATTTTAAACCAAGTAAGCCAGACACTGACAAAGGATTAGAAGAAAAAGCACAGTACAAACTTTCTATCAGCTAACACAAAGACAACAGCTGAGCAGTTGTAAAGTGTGATTTTATATAATCACTGTGAACAGTTTGTACCTCCACCATCTAGGAAAAGCATGGAAAGAAAAAGAGCAAAGAGGACTTATTATACAGACTTGGATATGGTGGACAAGAGATCAATTTTGCCCAAATGTCAACATTGTAACTCTAACAAAATGTACTAGTGCTACATGTAGTGCAGGTTCTTTGTAAAACCAATGTTTAAGTAACATCTAAGAAAATTTTGGACAAACAAATAAATTACATTACTTTTCATGTCAGCTGCCTAATTGTAAAAATGTCTTGTTTTCAGGCTACATTCACTTAACAAGGAAGCACCTCAAAACAAACAGTTATCACCTTAGGCTGTGAATTTGTGCACCTCAGAAAATGAAACATTTTTGCGATCAGGCATCTGATTCAAAAAGTGGTGTATCACGATATATAACATGTGTGACAACACTGTCAATGAAGAGATCCATTCATCTGCTGTTCAGGCAAAACAAAAATTATAATTTAGGCAATTCTGATGGCTTGCCATTATAATTAGTCACAACTGGATCATTTTAGACACCCCCCTCTTGAAATAGTACCCTAGAATCAGGACCCAAGATCCATTACATAATTTGTTTTCCTGCTATGGCTGCATATATACCAGTAAATTTTGGTCACAAATATTAAACATTAGTACCACAACTTAACTGTTTTGTACGTTTTAGCTCTGACCCCCTCCAAGGAATCCCATGTAAAAGGGCAACAAATTACACCCACTTTGCACATGGATACTATGTGGACAACAAATTTACCAAGTTTTGGTAAATTTCTACTCCACAATTTAGGAGATACAGTAACAGATGGGCAGGTGGGTATGACAATATCCCCAACACTTAAGTGTGGTTATAATGACAAATCTTTAGGTGACATTTTTATCAATTAACAGTAATCTTAAAATTTTCTGTCTTAATTGTTCATTTTCTAGATTGTAATTAGTACTGGTTTTAATTAGTGAAGACAACAAGCAGAAGATGCAAGCAACTACATATACTTCAGCAACGAGCAATTTCCATGCAAATATGCTATGCTTAAAGCAGAAATTTACTTGATTAGTTTAGATCAACATCTTCACCACATGTGGCTGTACTTAATGAGACATAATATAGTCAGCATTTGAAAATACTGCCAAAATAGTGTCCGTAAGCCACAAATTTTGTGTCTTAATATTTGCATATTTTTTGTTATTTCAATAGTGTCCAGTCTGATATCCAGGAAATTTTGAGAGTTAACATCAAACTCTGAATACAATATAAAAAAGAATGTCTCAACCATCAATTAAAAAAATAATTTAAAACTAAAAATTATGCACAGAAAACAGCAACATGAATAATGGAAAGATAGGAAAGTTCTTGGAGGATCTGTTCTATAATGTTTTAGTGATTTGGGAATTTTGAGTCAAGAACAGTCTGTAGAATACAATTAATGCCAAAGATTAAAAAACTATGACTGAGCTTTTTTACTATACTGTAATAGTGACCAAATAAAAACTTGTTTGTGAAGAAGCTGATCTTTCTGTAAATTTCCTATCCTGCAAGATACCATATCAATAAGAAGAAGAAAAAAAAGGTTAGACCTACCTCCTTGGATTATAATAAAAGAAATTAAATGAAATGTTAATTACACCACCACTTGTGATCAACAAAGGGTTAAAAAAGACAAACTAGGTTTCATATGAATGTAAGAGATTATGGGAAATGTATTCATATTTCATTGCTCACAGAACATATTTGATGTGCTTATAATAATAATTCATCTACAAGAAATATTAATAATTATACTGATGATGATGATGACAAAAACAACAACAATAATAATAGTGATAATAATCACTAGAGATGGAAGCCACATAAAATATTCACATTTTTTGTTACCTATGAAAATGTGACTTTGATCTTCAACATACCTACCCACCTCCATACCTACCAACCCCTACACACACATATCCTTACCTACCAACCCCTGGGTGCCCATCCCCCTATCTACCCAACCCCAGGTGAGCATCAAGGATCTGAAACCACTGTGATGTACTCATTCGTGTAAAACAGCATACCAAATACAATCACTATTTAAATCAGTGTTAACTGAGTCTGAATTACAAGCTTATACCCCCACACCCATCTCCCAGGAGCTGCATTACCCCTACCCCCATCTCCCAGGAGCTGCATTACCTCCACACCCATCTCCCATCCCCCAGAAGCTGTATCCAGAATCTGGAACCTCTGTTGTCATTTACTTAGACTTGTGAAACATCATACCAAATATCATCACTCTCAATCAGTGTGGATGTACAAGTAGTTCTGCTTACAAGGAAAACTGACTTCATGATAGATACATGGACACAAGGATAGACATGACTGACCACAATATAATACTCCAAAGTTTCTATTTAATAATATAAATGTGAGTCTGGTAGCTGTACATAATAGATTATTTGAAAATGCCTTCAATAAAAACAAAAATTAATGTATTACTGATGAGCTAAACCAAGTGCTGCCAATAAAATCAAACTTAAATTTCAGAGTTAAATACTGGTAAGATGTACAAGTATAATACATAATAGATTTCAAGAAAAACTCATTAAAGCTGACAATCAAAAAGCTACATATATACACAATGCTGAAAGAGTTTTCATGAAGCTACAGGTATAGGGGAATAATGCAGACTTGTGGAACATGGGAAACAAGTTCCTGTACTAATTATTAAAAAATTGGAGAAAAGTTTACTTATGAGTCAAAATCTGAGAAATTCTGAACAACAAAACAACATACGTTATGGAAACAGATATTCATGTACTTGTATATTTTAAAAATTTATCAGTATATCTAATGTCATTATATTAGGAATATGCTGAATCTTTACCCCCACCCCCCAATCTCGAAGAATGAATAGCGTATTCAATGACATAGTGCCCCTGTATAAAGTCTATACTGCATTATATGTAGACAATGGGCAATTCAGGCAACACATAATCTCATTACAGAGTTCTAGGAATTCATAAATTGAATATTTTACTTCCTGCTTTGGAACTAATTGCATAATTTGAAATTTTATGGCTTATTTTGTGAACTTGCAAAATACAAGTTACGATACCTGAATGAGTTTTCAAACAGGCACAGAACATCCTGAACTTGTCACAATAATATATTTTACATTGATTCAATGTGCCTTCATAAAGTATGAACTGTGTTGACTGTGCTTACTGCAAAGGCAATAAGCTGGCAACTTGAGGCTAAATGCTTAAAATTTGAATTATTTTGCATAATTTAAGTGCATGTAAAATTTTCTTTATGCATTTTTAGTCAATTTGTTTATCTAAAACTCTGTCATTTGCCTGTTCAAACATACATTGTAAGTCACAATCAAGTGAAACACACTAAGAAATCAAACAGAAACACCAACAAAGTAAAAAAAAAAGGTCATACTGCCATTCTCAAGGTCATACATAACAGACCTCACTTTCAGCCCTCAACTTTCACATTACAAAACACATCACACTGATAGCATAACTAAAACTTAAAACTAAAATAACTTCAAGTTAATTTGTTTACTTGACACTCTTTGAAGATTATGATGCATACTAAATTTCATTTAGGAATGAGCAAATCAGCAGGAAAAACAATCAGCCCATGTGCTCCTGAGATCACTCACCTGACTGACATCTGCCTAATAGCCAAATGCAAAAGCAGTTGGCCAAGACATCTGGATCAGTAGGATGCTTTCTGTTGAAATTTCTCCAGTGCTGTTGATTCCATATGTTATGAAAACAAATGTTTCAAGGTTTCATCTAGTTTTTATATTTTGGGAGACATTCATACTTGTAAAGCATCCAATACTTTGACCAATCCTTTTAGATGGTGAGGAAATGGTTTTTAAGGTTTTTTGTTTCCTTTTGTACATTCCTAGCTACCATGCTGCATTTTCTATGTCAATGAAAGGTCAATTATAAATTCTTACCATCATTCAAAGATTTGCAGTCTCTATAAAATTTGTGCATTTCTTCCTTTATTCAAACTATACTGGTCTCATAAAGTAAACTAATCATCTCAAAGAGTAATCATGGAGATTTACCATATATACTCGCTTTAATTTACCACATATACTCACTTATACATCGAGTCCAACTGCAAACAACATAGACCCTGATCTGCTATTACACAATGCACTGGCAGATCAGGGCCTATGTTGTTTGTTCTACTGATTACTCCTAACAAATTTCTTAAACCCAGATCTGCTGGCACATTATGCAACAGCAGATCTGGGTCTGTGCAGTTTGCAGTTGAACTCGACTTGTAAGTGTGTATATATGGTACTACAGTCAACTCTCATTATAATGATATTCATTACAATGGAATCTTCATGTTTTGACAGAAAATTAATGGAACAAACATGTATCTATGGATCGATAATTTTGATGTTTGATATATCGATACAAAAGGTGGAGAACTGATACAAAATGACACTTATAAAAGTTACTTTTAATCTACAATGGCCACTAATAATTATTAGTTATTTGCAACTCTGTTCTTTATACTGTATCAATACGTATTGTATCATAGATTGTGTATCCCAATATGTATTGATAGGTGGCACAGACCTATCATTTTATTCCTAGTGTTCAATAGTAAATTTGATCTTTATAGGGTAATATTAGCTGCCAACTCCAACCAAAATTTCCTGGTAACAAACATGAATAATTCCTTTTGTTCTTGCTAAAAACAACAAATTCAAAGACCCAGCAAACCCATGTTCCTTCTGTAGAAACAGGAGGACTTCTTCATCAATACACTAATTTAAGGACCCAACAAACCAATGTTATTTCTGTAGAAACAGAATAGGACTTCTTCCTCAATACACTAATTTAAGGACCCAACAAACCAATGTTCCTTCTGTTGAAACAGGACTTCCTTCTCGATACACAAATTTAAGTACCAATGAAAATTTGATTTTCTTTGGCAAAACCAGGAAAATTGATAATCACAAAAATAAATGAATCCACAGTATAGTACAGCTCACACAATTTTCATTTTTTCTTCATGTGTCATGATGGTGCAGTTAATCCCCTACATGCTCACTTTGAGTTAAAGCTGAGTAGGAGTAAATACCTACAAATCACCACAGTGACTGCAACTCAGCAGGCACATGTTGCACAGCTTCACAGCAGAAGGGGTTGGTAGACATTACTGATTGATAGGGCTGAGACAAAACGTGTATGAGGTGATGCAATATGTATCATGATACAGGTGTTATGATAGGATACATATTATGATATTATTTCAAATATTTCAAAGCAAGTGTTTACTCATGCAAGCACTTGTACTCTTCATAGTATTGTTTGTAAATCTGTGATATTACATTACAATGGATTTTTTTTAATACTGTAAAAATTAATTAATAAAGAATAAATACATAAAGTTTTATGTTATCCTTTATTATAAGAAACTAAATAAAATAACTTCAAGAGAAAACTTCTTCTAAGCCACAGACAACTAACTAAAGGTTGAGACTCATGACTAGAATATCCAAATATCAATGTAAAACATTTGATAAGTAAAAATAAAAATAAAAAACCCCACCAATAAATGCTAATTTCAAAATGATTTCCCTAATGAAATCTAGTGGAATTCAATGGCTGATTACTGGCTAGAAAATACTGAACACGTAACTATTAGCTTAACAATATCAAATTTAACTAGCAATGAATCAATGGGAACAAAAGAACTATAAGAGTTTAATGCAGAGTAAGAATGTGATTATCAGCTTAATATTTGACTAGTTCAGACCACTTACACAACTACATACTCCTGAACTCAGAAGCAGTGCTTAGAGAAGTGCATAGAACAAAATACTGTGTAATCAACCATCGCTCATCAGAAGCAATGAAAACTCCTGCCTGGCTTTAAGTGGCAGAGTTCATTGGGAGTTACCTGGATGTTTATTTTACCTCCCAAACATTTCAGCAATATTAGGTTGACCAGATCAAACTGGTTTTGTCACGTGTTCAGATTTCTCAGATTTAATTTCACTTAGAGCTTTAGCTTTCGAATTGGAAATAGTAGACTGATGTTGAGTAAGATGTGTTCGCATATTTGTTGTGTTCCCAGTATGGTTCAGGACAGCTCTACAGACTTTGCATATTGTTTAAATTTTTACTGTATTTCAGACTCCATTCTGCATATATACTGGGTGTCTGAAATGGTCCCACATGGAAGATGTTGATCCTGTTGGACTAAAAATATGGACAATCTCTCCTTCATCACCAGTGTTTACTTACGTGTGAATTGTTGCTTTTCCAAAGTATTTACTGATTGGTCAATCAACACCAGCGAAAGATCAATTCTCCAATCATATATGTCTTATATTATGCTTTTGAATACTCTTCACAATTAAGGCTAACTTGGGAATAAGACTAAACTTCCTACCAAACACTTGGTTTTTAATGAAATCGATACTAGTTTTGTACAAACCAATACACGAATCGGCAGATTTTAAATCGTAATACATCAATGCAGCAATGAATCGTCCCTGCACTACTGATTGACATTTGAATAATCAATGCATGAAGATCACCCACAGAAAGACTGAGACATAAGAGTTATTTATAATCGGATACCAACTGAAGAATCAATCAGTCAGTATGTCAATTATATATTTGGACCATAAAAAAAAAATCATTTCAGAAGAGTCTTGTATATTCAATACATGTGTGTTTAATACTTCAATTTGCAGTTATTGCCAATGTAAAAAAGTAGATCACTGACATTTCATGGAATTGTACGTTTTTACTTAATTTCAGACTCAGAAGTTGTGAGATTTTATTTTCCAACAAAGGAGAAACACCTTGCTTCATCAATCATATCTTGATTACTGAGAAAAAAAAATCACCTACTAATTTCTTTGAATGGTACATGTATTTGGCATGTTTCTGTATTTGGTTTTATTGCTTTTATTTTACTAGACAAACTAAAGATAATGAAATCTTAATAATGCTCTGTTTCCCTTTATTTCTCTCATACCTACAACAACATACATCTAAGTGGTGCCTCTGCTCATTCATACAGATCTGTTAAGTGTATGAGTGCATTTACTTTTTTTTTTATAGCATATCAAAAATTCAAAAAGATAATGAACTTAAATTCATTATCATCTTTATATTTCCCAAATAGTATATGGTCAGTTAGTTACTAGGAATAATTTTTGTTTTTATGTTCATGCAGCAACCACTGGAACTATGCTTTTTCAAGTTTTAATTACCCCTCTATAATGCTATGATTAAGAAATCATACATGATCTTAATGACAACTCATGCATGGTGTAACTATCAGAACCTGTGCAATTTTGTTTCAATTCATTCAGGTGTGACTAAGGCTGCAATGTTTACCAAAATGTCTAAACATGTACATGGTTTACAATAACCAAAATGTCTAAACATGTACATGGTTTACAATAACCAAAATGATGGCGTTTAATCAAAATTATTAGAAACTCAACTTTTCCTCGTATCTATCCACTAGGATTACTGAACAGCTGACAGCTACTACTGTTACATATATGTACATCATGAAAAACTCCATAATGGAACCAGATGTATTGACTGAACATGTGCATTGGATACTTTTGTAGAACTACAATGACTAAGAACTATGCAGTAGCTTACAAACTTGAAACAGTGTTTCTTTAAAAATAAAATGTTACTAATCAAAGGTTTTGTTAACTAACATTTTATTGAAAGGTAAATACTGTAGTTTAAAGAAATTTTTATCAACATTATCAGTAAATCAACCCAATGCGTACTGTTGCGCTATAACAAATTCTTGGCAACTTCTGCTTCTTGCCTAGCAATGCCACATTTGATGTGAAAATCATAGGTACAGACTTTAAGAAAAGAATTAACATAAAAATCCTACTAAACTATCCTATTTAAGCAAAGATGTGGAAATATATCATTTAATTAGAACAGGTAGTTTCTGTGTCAATGACAGATACATGCATGTTTGTTGACATGCTTACCAATTTTGTAAAAGTCTAAAACTAAACTGTTTATACATGTAAATGTTCCAGCCTTAGGTGTAACTGTGATTTTATTATAAATTTGTTTGACTTTTATCATTTTTTCAAAATAGGGAGTACACCATATCACTGACTATCATTATATCATTAAAAAAAAAACATCGATAGAACTTTAACAAAAATAAAAGATTGAATGCATCTGTTTGTTCTAATAATGTAGCATTTATAAAAGACAACTTGAAATTTAGATTCTTTACACAAAATACAGTAATAATAATGTTTATTCTGTATTGGCATTATGTATCATACATTATCTTCATGAGAACTAGTGAATAATTGTTTATAATTAACTAAATGATCATGTTTTTTTCCATATCAAAAAGTATGCAAATTTCTCTGGAGAGAGATGCATTCAATAAGTGTCAGAACATGTGCAATTTTGTTTCACTTTCCTTGAAGTGTGAATAAAAAATTTGTTTAAAACATTGTTCAACAACATGTTTTCAAAGATATAGTGCAACATATCACTGATGTTCTCAAGATAGTTCAAATAATAATTATGCACAAACATCAACGGAAATAAGTGCATTATGAATGCATATGTATGGTTCTGATAACTAGGATTAACAAAATAACCTGAAATTTAGATGCTTCATGTAATATATAGTATTAATAAAGTTCATATGTCAATGGAATTATGTTAATGTTGTCTAAAATTTGATTTGAAAAAAATAAAAATGTGTCTTTTAATTTATAAGGGCAAGAACATAAATAAATTAGTGCCCCACCCTGCACACACTCTCTCTCTCTGTCTCTTTCAGTGACACTCTTTAGTGCATGCTTGCTGGGGTCATAAACTGTAAACCACACCACTTTACTGACACCACCTTGAATGGTGATTGGTGGTTATGACTGTGAGAAAGTGTGGTGTTTTATCTTGGCGAGATGCCGTGGCAACTCTTTTTCTTAATCCTCTTCACTCTCACTCCACCCCCACCATGACATGTGGAGAAACAAAAAATCACGTGAGCTGTACTGTATGTCAAAGAATATAAACATTTTATTTCTAGAAAATGAGTTTCAAATGTTGGAAAAAATGTAAGATTTTTAAAAAAATTACGATAATATCAGATATTATTATTATCAGATATGAAGTTGAGATTTATCTTTCTGACATGTTCATTTCATTTATTCATACTGGTTTGACAACGATAAGACAAGGATGCAACTCTTGTAAATTAAAAGCATGCTCATTACAGTCCTACCCATTTATGTCGACATCCTTGGGCCTGAGGAAATATTGTCGACATAAGCGGATGTCGAGATAAGTGTTGGGGGGGGGGGGGCTGAAAAAAAGCACATTTCTCTTGGACCTGCATAGAAGTTAAATTCATCTATTTGGGGTGACATGTCGTTGGTGAGCAGGATTTACACTTTGAGAAAACAAACAATGGAAATTTTGAGTACATGAAGACAAAACCAGTGTCAAATACATTTCTATACTGACAAATTACATTTTGGTTACCTTTGTGTAATAAAATCCACCATGCGTTAAGTGCATGTATATGAAAAATCCATGAATTCGTGTACGGGTCTCATGTTAGAAAATGTATGCATCGGTCACATCCTGATAGGAAACACATGTATAAAAAATGGTTGTCCTCATTTGATCTAACACGTCTACACGATTCACTACGATATTCATTCCAGTAGCACATGGTTGCATAGTTGTTATTTACATGCTACAAAGTACATGTACATGTACTTAAATTGACCTAGATTTTGGTCAGCCTGAAACAATACATGTTCCCCATCTTACTGAGGCTACCAAGGGGATGGGGCTATTCACAGGGAAATGAAAACATATATTTTTTTACGGAAGTCATCGTGAAAAGTACATAAAATTGAACACGAGATATGCGGCTGATATGATTAATTTACCTTTCTTTATAGACTCGGCAGCTTTCATCCATCTAGACCAACAAGTTGTTCTCCTTTTTCTTTTTCTTTTTTTTATTGGTCCGCCACCAGATAAAAAAAAAAAAAAGGTGGAGAACAACTTGTTGGTTTATCATCCATTATGACAGGGTGTTATGTTTAAGTGAATAGTTTTCACAGACATATTTGCGAGATGCCCCACCTTCAACTTCCTTAACAGCCAGATATTTAGTTTCCAGAGACTGTAAATTTAATCTGCGTTTTACGCTGTTGGTAGCCATCGTAAACATAAATATAAAAAAAGGAAACTTTCACAGTACAATAAACTTGTTTTAATCACAGATCACTTTGGAAAATGCAACAATCGATCAGATTTCAATGCTTTTATTCAAGTTTGGTGATGATTTTTTTTAATGAAGGGTGGATTGTTTTTATTGAACATTGTAACCGGCTTGCTTTGATGAAGGGTACATGTGTTATTTAAGACGCTGCGAGAGGCCAACTTTATAGGACCAAACAAAAGCCTGTTTTTTAATCCACAGAGACATTAAAGCCTGGCGGCAAGATCAACTAATTGTTGAACAAAGTACAGGTTGGAACTGGCCGCTTGTCGATATAAATGATCTGGCAGCAGCAAAATTAAAGCTTGGCAGCAAGATCAACTAATTGTTGAACAAAGTATGGGTCGGAACTGGCAGCTTGTAGACATAAATGATTAGAAAACAAAGGATTGTTCAAGCTGGGACCAAGGGCTTCTGTCGACATGTATGTTTATTTTTTATCTCGACGTCGACATAAGCATGACAAATTTGGTAGTAATAGTAGACCAAGGGACCGGGACTTTGTTTGTTTGTCGACATAGGTGGCTTGTCGACATAAGTGATGTCGATATAAGTGGGTAGGACTGTACAACAACAAATTCATTGCTAAGACAAAATGGCTGAAAAAAAACTTGGTCATTGTAATGAGAGTAGACGTTACCCAGTGTTTTCTCCAAGATGTATGATTGCTTCTAGATCAACTGCCATAATCACGTGCTTACTAAGTGACTTTGTGAAATCAAGCAATGAGCCGCTTTCATTGATTATCTCATTTATAAAAGCATTATACCAACTACACTTATCTCTCCTGGTACATTCAATTCTAATGTACTTTTAGTGCCCTTGTCAAAACACATAACAATTGCTATTGTGCCAATAATAAAGATAAAGAACTTACAGTACAATCTTTATTCATTACAAGTCATTTATCACACACACATTTGTTGAAACATACTATACAGGATCTATTCGAAGATAATGTTCTGATAAAAACTGTCCTCCTTAAAAATTTTAAATCCCCCTTTTAAAAATGTGAGGGGAAATTCCCCCTTTGTGTGCAAAGCCTGGAGTAATCACTGTCTACTTATGTACATGCAGATGTCTACAAGTATTCATTGCTCTATTTTTGCACAGAGATTTAATATTTTCTTAAATCTGAATTCTGAATTGTAGATATATTGCTGCAAAACTATGTGTCATGGTTCTCTGTTGTGTGTACATAAGTCTTTTACTGGCTTAATGAAATCAAGAAAGAAAACAAAAACAAAGAACTCTGTGAGGTTAGCAAAAGATATTCATAGCACTCAGTTCACTAGCTATTAAAGGGTCCCTACCCATGGTAAAACAAGGTTTATAAACCTTGATTTATAAATCAAATTATATCATGTACACTACACTATTAATCAGTAACATAAACTTTCTGGAAGTTGTATGTTTAGAGCATGTCCTATTTTTGCAAAGCATAAATGGCAAACGTTGGGTTCTGCTTTACTCTAAACATCAAACACAAAAGTCACAGACTCATTAATCCTAGCTTTCATGTAGTACAATAAACTGCCAAGAAAAGAGAGCTTGAAACTTGCTCTAAAGGTTTTATAGAGCAAGGTTTATAAACTTTGCTTTAGCCATGTGCAGGGGTCCCAAAGATTTCAGCTAATCCACATACTAAAAACATGTTAAAGCATACATTACACTGAGTGATAGTTCTCATACACACCTTTGTCCTTCTTCCTCTTCTTGCAGTCGTAATCAAGTCGTCTGCCTGAAAGTTTCTTTCTATGATGCTGAAATTAGATCACATGGTTCCAATCGTAAGAATATGGCACCATAAGCTTTTCAGTTTTAGAATAAATAAATAAATACGCATGCTTTTTTTAAGCTGTCAGAAAGAATAAGTCTGAAAGAGCATTGGGATATGTTGAAGCCATCAGGCCGAGACATATTCAAACAAAATATCAAATGAGTTTTTCCCCTGCCTCGGAATGAAGCACTAATGCAGTTTTGTAATTATCACATATCCCCTCTTTTATGATTTCCAAATATCTTTAGTTTTACAGTGTGAAACGAATTCAAAATAAATTGGGATTTATTTGTAAGTTCAATTCAGTGAATCTAAATATATAAATACACACGTGAATAGTTATCGTCCAAGTGTGCAATATGGATGTAATTTCTCTATCAACAACACTATATACTCTCCTATAAGTCAGGTCCAACTGCAAACAACACAGACCCAGATCTGCCGTCACATAATGCACCTACAGATCAAGGTCTATGTTGCTTGTTCTATTCATTATACCCAACGAAGTGCACAGACCCAGATCTGCCATCACATAATGCACCTACAGATCAAGGTCTATGTTGCTTGTTCTATTCATTATACCCAACGAAGTGCATAGACCCAGATCTGCTAGAGGATTATGCGATGGCAGATCTGGGTCTGTGCAGTTTGCAGCTAAATCTGACTTACAAGCAGGTACATACAGTATGTAAAATGAAAAGGGCATGTAATATAATATGCTATTTCATACACGATTCACTTACAATCAACCATATAAACTTTTGAACTCTTTTTATCTGAATTCTTAACAACAGAAATCAAAAAAGCAAACATGGCCTTTCAATGCCATTTTCCCTGGTTTTTGCTTTCAGCAACGGAGAGTCCAGTGGTTAAACCACTTGCTTTGCATCAATACAGCCCTAGGTTCAAGTCCTGATCTGGCAAATGGTAAGCTCATTGGTCACCCATTCAAGCAGTACTAACTTGGGTTTTCCAGCTTCCTCTTTCTCTAAGACCACCTTTCACAAGCATCCAGCCTAGGTCACTGAGACTACCAAGGCCACATTTGGTAAGAATATTGGTTTACACTGTGAGCACAGGTTGCATTTAGTTTTACCGAAATGACCTGTTCTGTTCATTCATTTTTAACATGCAGAGACACCAATCCATGAGCATGTTTATCAGCCAAATTTTGTTCAGAATATAGACATCCCATTTAGAACGGATAAGATGTTCATTAAAATGGAAAAATGTCAACAATCATATTGCATCTTCCTATGACCCTATGCATATCTGTACAGAGTCAATAATAATAAATCCCTCCAATTTCAGACACCTGAATAAAGACATTCAACACTGTTGGCCAAAATAATTTTCTGCACGAATTATCAGTATATCTTTTCCTCTTCATTTCTGCCACATTTTTTACCTGTTTACAGTCTTATTGATGGGTATCTTCAACTGTGTATTCTCTCTGTTACACTGGAAAGCTAGTTTCAATTTTCAATGTACCAGTCTACCATACTGGTGCTGAAGTACCTTTCTCCCTACCTATGTTATTATTATTTAAAAAATGCTTTTCAAAATTGTATCCCATAAATTTATGATTTTTGAATTTTGTCAATATGATTCATTATGCCAAATTTTTACTTAAAGAAGAAGCCCAAACAGGCTTATGTAGTATTGTAAGAACACAATCTATGTAAATTATTGCCCAAACTTTATATTATGTCAATAATACCTATTTTACAAACAGTTTGATAAAAATTCTTTCTGAAGAAAAAGGCATACTTAATATGCATAGTGTCATTCTCATAACAGAAGTCATCCAAGATCTTGATATAGACTTATTGCCAAGTTTGATCACAACTGGACGAGAAATATAGTCTCTAGATCAAGAAAGGTAACATGATCAGACAATCAAATGGAAGACCATCTCATTAATTTGTGCACATGTCACTTATTAAAGAACCTAACACAATGACCATATTAGCTTATTTACCAAGTTAGAGCAATATACGATTTGAATTCGGTCTCCTGAGAGGTAACGAACTCAACCAATCCAGATTAACTCATAAATATGCACAGATCTGGTTTTGTAATCAAACTCAGCCAACATCTTGGTAACAAGCTCAATCAATCAGATGCAAAATAACCTTATTAATATATGTGAATCTTGCTTATTTATTGAACTTGTGTGAGATCTTGATGATATGAATCTATATTCCATGTTTGATCAAAATCAGATCAGAAATATGACCAATCAGAGTGTGAACAAGCAATTGTTGATGGAAGCATGACACACAATGGACCATGATCGATGGATGACACACAACAAATGCAGGGCCATCAATATAATCACTTGGTCTTATGCCCAGATGAACTAAAAGTTGTAATAATTCCACACAATCTGATTGACATCTCTGAACATAGCTGACAAAAGCACACATTACCCTGATGGCTAGAGGGGGGTTATATAGTTACTCCAAACTATATGTGTGAACAAAATACAAAGTGTGTCAGTATGGTTTGATGGATTTCATTGAAAGTTGGTATGATTGCTGATGATGATACAAGGAAGACAGTTTTAGATTTTGGGCTTGCTTGTAAACTACCATATATACTCACGTATAAGCTTATACCAACTGCAAACTGCATAGACCCAGAGCTGCCATCACATAATGCACTGGCAGATCTGGGTCTATGCAGTTTGTAAGGACTAATCAGTAGAACAAACAACATAGACCCTGACCAGCCAGCGCATTATGCGACGGTAGATCAGGGTCTATGTTGTTTGCATTTGGACCAGGATTATACGAGAGTATATAAGGTACTTATGGAGTGTTGTCATAATGAACAAATTATAAACTGCACACTGTACACCATCTGATATCAGGTCACCTTAACAGTGTTGAATTTCCTCTCTGTGAAAAACAAGTGCATTGGAAGTCCATAATATTTAGGTGTTAGGGTCTGAATCTCACTGCCTTGGGTTGGAGCTTCCACAGTGGTGATTTTGTTTTTTCTTCCCTTTACCTTGCTATGATGTATGCAGTATTACATACAAATATTCTTTGCAAATGATGCATATGAGTAGTCAGGGTATACAACTAGAGATAATCCTCACATTTCAGATGAAGTTTATTCAAGTACAGATGGTCTAGTTCATATGAAGTTTGTTCAACAACATATGCTCCTTTAATTCATACTGTATGAAGCTTATTCATTCATACTGTATGGAGCTTATTCAACTACAAATGTTTCTTTAGTTCATACTGTATGAAGTTTATTCAACTACAGATGTTCCTTTAAAATCCTATTTTTTTGAAGATTTTTAACTATAGATGCTCTTTTAGCTCATACTGTATGAAATTTATTCAACAGCAGATGCTCTTCTAAAATCATACTGTTTTAAATTTATTCAACTACTGATGCTCCTTTAGATCATACTATATGAAGTTTATTTGACTACAGATGCTCCTTTAAAATCATACTGTATGAAGTTTATTCAACAGCAAATGCTCGTTTAGTTCATATTGCATGAAGTTTATTCCACAAATGTCATAAATTTTACACAAGAATTCCACAGAATGCTATGTCTCATCTGCTTCACCAAGGCATATTCCAAATACCCATCAAAGTCACCGAAGCATAACAGTACGCCACTATGACCTCATTTGCATTTGATGAACAGTGCCATCCACAAGTGACAATGAATACTAGTGATGTGTTGACAGTATCGATGCATCGGTGGATTGTGCTATTTTCTGTCATGATAGTGTATCACAATACACAGTCAAACTATCAATAATTGATGATAGTTTAGACTCCTGTTAATAAACCATTAATTTGGAAAGAAAAACACCAGAAAATACCTATAAAACTACAAACTTTGACCCACAGTTATACATTTATTGTCATGTTTTCGCGATTTCTTGGAATTCACACTAGTTTGAGCCACTTATCTCAATGATAAAACCTAATTATTTCAATTTTGTATAAAGCCTTTCAAGTTGTTCCAAAAAAAATATGTTTCAATCCTTTCAATTTCAAGTGTTGATCAATATGGAAAGACAGATCAGCAACGACAATGGTGTTTTTGCAGCTGTATTCTTTATTAGACATAATATTCGTTGTTGTAAGCGGCCCAACACGATGGTGTCAAGTGTCTAAATGGAAATTATGCAGGCCCCAAAATCACTTAAGTCCGACGTTTGGAGGAATTTTGGTTTCTTGAAAGAAGACCGGACAAAGGTTGTGTGTAGAAATTGTGATGCTGTATTTCACCTTCAACGGCATCATCTGGTAGACACTATTTCGGTCATTCATACTCCCTTCCAGCTTAATATCTGGCTTAGAAATTATATGATACTATCATGATATATATCATGATGCTAGGTGACTATTGTGATACATATCGTGATATGTTTTTGCAGGCGATACCAAACACTAAAAAATACACCCATCAAGTGATTGTGCATGCAACAGTGTCAGAGAAACTGTGCTAAATGCAAAAAGTATGTTTTGGTTTGTGGGTTTAATGTCACTTTTCAGCACATTATAGGCTATACATTGCGGCCAGTATATCTGGTGGAGGAAGAACCCGGAAAGACACTGGAAAGAACCACCGACCCATGGGAAGCTACTAGGAAGCTTTCTCACATACCCACATTGGCCAAGCCAAGACTGGAACCCTTGCTGACAGAGGTGAGATGTCAGTGATCTGTAAAGGCAGGCACCTTATACCACTCGGCCACCTGGGACCCATGCAAAAAAGCAATGATGATGCGTATGGCAACAACAACAACAACATCACCAGAAATGTGATACTTACGTCTCACCTATGCTTCACAAAAAGCAATAATTTAAAAATAGGGTAGTTAAATTACTGTGAAATATATAAATTATGCTTCTGACTTGTATAACATTTTGGAATGATATGACACCAAATGTAATATAAAAAATATGGACTGGACAAATTAATAGATAAATGAAACTCCGTATGAATGATGCCATTTGACAGAGTCTGCTCAGCATTTTGTGACAAATTTAGCTGGATGTACAAGATGGCTTACATTGACTTCTTTGAGGTCTTTGGACTGGAGGTGGGAGAGTGGTTCCAGGAAGTTCTGTTTGACATTTTCCTCCAGTGAGTACTTTATTTCTGCTAGTCTTTTGTATGACTCTCCAGCTTCTACCAGACTGGACCCTGTAAAACACCAAAATCACAAGAAATATGCCAAAATTGTACTTCTACCACACTGGACCCTGTAAAACACCAAAATCACAAGAAATATGCCAAAATTGTACTTCTACCACACTGGACCCTGTAAAACACCAAAATCACAAGAACTATGCCAAAATTGTACTTCGACCAGACTGGACCCTGTAAAACACCAAAATCACAAGAAATATGCCAGACTGGACCCTAGTAAAACACCAAAATAACAAGAAATATGCCAAAATTGTACTTTTTCCCGACTGGACCCTTTAAAACACCAAAATCACAAGAAATATGCCAAAATTGTACTTTCTGAGTATATTTCATTTCTAGGAAGTCACAAAACAATTTGTTTTGGTTATGAAACTTAATAGTATATTCATTTCAATTCCACTGATGCAAAAAAAAAATGAATAGCCAGTCCGTCTGGTCAGTTGGACTTTTTGGTATAGTTACTAAATTTAATCTACAAATTGTATATTTCATCATATTAAAAGAAATAATAGAAATCATGTGAAAAATAAATAACGGTAAGATGTTTCTGATGACCACTCATGAATCAAAAGCATTGCAATCCAATCTGCTACGTGAGATGAGAAGGTAAATAACTCATGTTTAATCTGCATACAATAGACACATGCAACTCCAGTACAAAACTCTTCTATGCGATGTCTGATGGCACATGCTACAGTGTACTTTCTATTCCCAAAGTCAACATAGGGAAGTATTTGGATGCCTCGAAGCCACCAGAAGCTAAAAAAAAACAAAACAGCTAGGGAAAAAAGAACTATTCAAAAGGAATATGACACTAACAAACAAGAATGATGTTCTAAAATTAGTTGGATTACAGAATTTTCTTGGATTATCAATGATCCCCTCAACAATAAGATCAACTACAAAACATGTAAATCAATATAAAAACCCCATCTCAAACACATTAACCTGCAATATACAGCAATATTCTGCTGCAACTCATCTTTCTGTAGACCTAATTTCATGGGCAGCTGTACTTTGGATACTATAGCCTCCTCTTGGAGGCTGGATCTCGTTCTGATGCTGTAATTGATGACAGGTCAATGGATGAGGGTCCTGATTCTCTTTCTGACTATGATTCAGACTGGTCATCAATGGCAGCATCAGATTCTGATGCACAGCCTCTAGATCAGGTATGTATGGATCTGGATCAGCTGGACAGTAAGCACATTGCCAAGTTAATAAACAGTGGCCATGTTGTGATGAATTTAATAAAATTTAATAAATTTATTGTATGATCAGATGATATATAAATATCTTACTTTGAATTTTTCTGTACTTTTCAAGTTTTGATTACATAGATAACCTTAATAAGGGCTGATATTCATGTCTATCTGCAATTACCATTGAGTCATTGACTACATTTTGTCTTCTTGTATGATGAAATGTAGGACAAACTGGTTATGGTCATGACCAGTTGCACTTTCAGGTTACTTGTTATGTGGGCTTGTAGGATATTTTGGTGAGTTTTGCACACTGACTGGTACTTGACAGAAAGGAAACATCTAGCATGGTGAATAAAATGAAGTTTTCTGTGGAGTGTGATATAGAAGATCCCCGATTTGTAAGATCCAGATTTTAGTCTTTCTCTCATAAAACTGTGGAGTGTGATATAGAAGGTCTCCGATTTGTAAGATCCAGATTTTAGTCTTCCTCTCATAAAACTTAGGAGTGTGATATAGAATGTCTCCGATTTGTAAGATCCAGATTTTAGTCTTCCTCTCATAAAACTTAGGAGTGTGATATATCAGGTCCCCCATTTGTAACATCCCGATTTTAGTCTTCCTCTCATAAACTTAGGAGTGTGATATATCAGGACCCTGATTTGTAAGATCCCGATTTTAGTCTTCCCTCTCATAAAACTCAGGAGTGTGATATAGAAGGTCCCTGATTTGTAAGATCCCGATTTTAGTCTTCCCTCCCATATAATTCAGGAGTGTGATATAGAAGGTCCCTGATTTGTAAGATCCAGATTTTAGTCTTTCTCTCATAAAACTGTGGAGTCAACGTTTGTCAAATATGCAGGCATTGTTGAAACGACCCTTGTTTGCATCACTATTGTTTTCAAATTCATTGAAGTAGATGTTAATATGCTGAATGTTTCCGCTAGTTTCTTCACTGTAGGTTTTGGCACAGATTCATATTTATTGATCAGACTAACTTTATCCTGTAAGGATAGTTCAATCCTACGACGCTTAGCTGGTTGTTCTGACATCTTGACTTGTGAGGACAAATGAGCAATGGCTACTTAAATACATGTATGTAATGATTTTTCTCCACTGAATATCAAAACCAGACAAATGAATAGAAGAGAAATTCTAACACTGAATCCTCCACAATCAATGCTACAACTGCTAGTTAAATGGCAATACCAATGTCTTACTATCTGCTCAGACAATATGCTTCTTTGTGAATATTATAATTAGCCAGATAAAGTTACCTCCTTGATCCTGGTCGCCAGGTGTAGTGCATGTAAAGTACAAAGTTTACAATGTTATTTATACTGGCATGTGTCAATATTTATGATCATGCCAATACTATAATTCTATTTAACAATTAGTTTGAAAACTGCATCTATATACACTCTTACATGAAATGTAGTATTACGACTGAATTTTTTTTGTCCTACCATCCAGTACTAAAGAAATTAAAAGCTTCTCACCTCAAACATCATCATGGGAAACATCCCAGGGCAAAAAGGTTGCCTCTATTAATTGCCTTTTATGAAATACGGGAGAAGCATGGGACCCTGAGCCTGCAGTTGGATTACATTTTCATGGGTAATATGGACTCTTTCTTCCTTGTAACCTGAATTTCATCCTTGACACTGATTGAGGGGGCATGATCATATTTGGTATGATATTTCTTTCTTGTAACCTGAATTCCATCCCTAACACTGATTGAGGGGGATGATCATATTTGGTATATTTCTTCTTTGTAACCTGAATTTCATCCCTGACACTGATTGAGGGGAGATGATCATATTTGGTATCATATGTTTTCCTTGTAACCTCAATTTCATCCCTGACACTGATTGAGGGAGGATGATCATATTTTGTATGATATTTCTTCCTTGTAACCTGAATTTCATCACTGACACTGATTGAGGGGGCATGATCATATTTGGTATGATATTTCTTCATTGTAACCTGAATTTCATCACTGGCTCTGATTGAGGGGGGATGATCATATTTGGTATGATATCTCTTTCTTGTAACCTGAATTTCATCACTGACACTGTTTGAGGGGGGATGATCATATTTGGTATATTTCTTCCTTGTAACCTGAATTTCATCACTGACACTGATTTAGGGAGGATGATCATATTTGGTATGATATTTCTTTCTTGTAACCTGAATTCCATCCCTAACACTGATTGAGGGGGGATGATCATATTTGGTATATTTCTTCCTTGTAACCTGAATTTCATCACTGACACTGATTGAGGAGGGATGATCATATCTGGTATCATATGTTTTCCTTGTAACCTCAATTTCATCCCTGACACTGACTGAGGGGGGATGATCATATTTGGTATATTTCTTCCTTGTAACCTCAATTTCATCACTGACACTGATTGAGGAAGGATGATCATATTTGGTATGATATTTCTTCCTTGTAACCTGAATTTCATCACTGACACTGATTGAGGGGGCATGATCATATTTGGTATGATATTTCTTCCTTGTAGCCTGAATTTCATCACTGACACTGATTGAGGGGGGATGATCATATTTGGTATATTTCTTCCTTGTAACCTGAATTTCGTCACTGACACTGATTGAGGGGGGATGATCATATTTGGTATGATATTTCTTCCTTGTAACCTGAATTTCATTTCCGACACTGATTTAGGGGGGGACGATCATATTTGGTATGATATTTCTTTCCTGTAACCTGAATTTCATCACTGACACTGATTTAGGGGGGATGATCAAATTTGGTATGATATTTCTTCCTTGTAACCTGAATTTCATCACTGACACTGATTTAGGGAGATGATCATATTTGGTATGATATCTTTTTCTTGTAACCTGAATTTCATCACTGACACTGATTTAGGGGGGATGATCATATTTGGTATGATATTTTTTTCTTGTAACCTGAATTCCATCCCTGACACTGATTTAGGGGGGATGATCATATTTGGTATATTTCTTCATTGTAACCTGAATTTCATCCCTGACACTGATTTAGGGGGGATGATCATATTTGGTATGCTATTTCTTTCTTGTAACCTCAATTTCATCCCTGACACTGATTTAGAGGGGATGATCATATTTGGTATGCTATTTCTTTCTTGTAACCTGAATTCCATCCCTGACACTGATTTAGGGGGTATGATCATATTTGGTATGATATTTGTTTTTCTTGTACCCTGAATTTCATCCCTGACACTGATTTAGAGGGGAAGATCATATTTGGTATTATATTTCAGGAGGATGAGTAGATGACCTCGAAAGTTTCAAATCCTGAATGCACTCAGGGATAGGGATGTGGCAAGTGAGGTGGGGGAGGCAAAAATACAAATAAAAAGTACAGGTATCTGTGGTCGCTTCCATCTCTAGTTTATATTCTACAATACCAAAGAAAAAACCACATTAGAGACAGAAACTTTGAAAGCCTGTGAAAACTGAAAAATTGTTTTATTTAATGAAACTTTACATGCAGTGATTTTAAAGTTGATTTATTCCTTAACAAACATACTTTAAAATTCCCAAAAGCATCATCATAACATGCATATCTTAAGGTTCCTGTATATGCTATATTTCAGATACAGGTAGTTACTTCTCAGTCTTAATGATATAAGCTTACATACCAGATCTGATCAAAATCTTATCAGAAATATGGCATCTAGTGCATTCACAAGCTCAGCCAATCAGATGCAAAATCACCACATTAATATGTGTGGATGTTGCTAATAACTGAACGCATCTGAGGTCTTGATGGTATAAGGTCACACACCACATCTGATTAAAATCTCATCAAAAATGAAGCTTCTGGAGTGTTAACAAACACGTGTTGATGGACGGACTGATGATGGATGATGCAAAATGCATGATGGACAAAAGGCCATACTGTAAGCTCGCATGGCCTTTTGGCCAGGCAAGTTAAAACTTGGATTTTGTATTTTCAGGATTTTACCCATTTTTGGTGTTATCTTGTTTTATTTGTCTTTTTGGGGATTCCAAAACTTACTCTGCACATGTACAGCCAGGATTATGTTAATGTGCTTCTAAACCCTCTACATACATAAATACATACATACATACATGAAAATGTGACCTTTGAATCCCCCTTTATGAATATTGATATGCCATATATTGGAAATTAAGAGGTTTTGATTTTAATGTTTAGTACTTCTGAAAAATTGAATTCCATCGATATACTTAAATAGCTATAACATAAAAACAAAATGAAAATCCCTGAAGTGGTTCACAAAAACATATCCAGCAATTCAACAAAAGTTTATGTAAATTTGTTATAAGTTGACACAGAAATCATTGTTCCAAAATATTTTTAAAAAGTTTACAATTTTTAAATCTGGATTTCTTGTGAAAAATACTGTGTTGCAATATGATTGATTATGCTTGCCATTTAAGAACTTTCTGATAATGTAAATTTATATATACTTTTTAGGTGAAAGAGAAAAGTTATGAACGTCAAATTAGCCACCCTTCTTACCGCAAGCTACTTCAATCTGTCAACTCTATAAAAAAATAAGTAAAGTGTGTCAATACCACATGGATGCCCCTACCAATGACACAAATTAAATGGCAAAGTTCTCTGTCAAACAGAGAAACATGATAATGGTTGGTTATTAATGCCACTTTTGGTACTTCATCTGGCTATATCATGCGAAGAAAATGGAAGCTAAGTACCTTTCCCAAGGACACAACAAGGCAGCCAACTAGGGCTGGCCTCAGTGGGTATCAAACCTGTGATGATTGGATTACAAGTCTGATGCTGTAACAACTGAGCTATCACGGCTCCCCAATTAGGGACAATAATTCCATAAAACTTTCCTAAAAAACAGTGAGATGCAAGCTTTATACCATCAGTTTCAATCCATGATTTCCTTCAAAAGTTATTTAGCAGAAATAAATTCATGATGGACATGACATAACATGATGTGAAATGACTGACATGGATAACAGTATATGCCTACACCATAGCTATCACAGGAGCATAAAAAAGATGGATAAAAGATGTGTGGATACCTGCCCTGGCCAGCCTGGGTCCTTGAGAAATGCACTTAAATCCCATTTCCTCTGCTTGATTCAGCCAATAATGTGTTGAAAACCAAGCAACTTACCAAACAACCATGAAATGTATGGAATGATAATATTATGCATCCAAAACATCTAGCAGTTTTCAAGATGAATAGGAATAATACACAGGAATAGGAATAAAATTTTAGGTAATACATGTATAGTTCTCAAAATAGAGTATTTGTAAAACACATTCCCAGGATCCCCTGCTTTGTCTCACCAACAACTAAAATCTGTGCCCCTAGTGTCAGGTCTCAGAGGAGTAAGAATAGACCCAGGACTGAATTTTAATTGCATATCAGAATTTACCCTATCATGCCAAATAAATGTATATATGGTTATAGGGTGGGAATCTCAATTAGTTTCCCATGTTATGACTTGGGGGCTAAGTCCCCAGGATAAAAATAGACCCAAAGGCCAAATCAGTTGGATATCTGAATTCATCTTTTCACATCCAATAAGTGCATGTTTAGTGACAGAGTGGGGTTCTCAATGGTTTCTAAGTTCTGACTCATGGGCCACAACTGACATGTCCAAACATGGGTTAGTGATCACACACACACACACACCAATTCCAAGGCATGTTGAGAGTTATTTTAAATTTATGAAAAACTACCCCCAGGAGCTGTATCAAATTCTAAAATCATTGTACACATCTACTGATCACCTCCAATCATATTACAAGGTTTGAAGATTCTATCTTGAACAGTAGAGGAGTTGTGCAACATTACAAAAGCAGGCACTCACACATGCACAAATTTTATTTTATAATTCCTGCCTTTTCTCCAAAAATCGTGGTGATAATTAGGATTTTTGAAAGTTTTTAAACATTTTTATTTTTGGAAAAGGAGTCTATTTACTATTAAAAGGAACCTTATAATTATATCACAGATACCCAAGTAACACCCAATGGGAAAATCTTTATCATGTCAATTATGAGCAGCAGGTGCTCTCAAAATGGGCTGAGTGCTGCACTACCTATTTCTGCATAACAAAAGCACTACATGCTACTTGTAATGAATTATACTGATTTAATTTACGTCAGTCTAACTCACCAAACTACATGAACACAACCTTCCACTCCGAGACAGGATGTAGATACTTTAATTAGAGTATATACATACTCAATCTGAGAGCCTCATTAATTAAGTATTATAAGAATTATATCCTGGTTTTTTATAAGCCAGTGTGCCATGATCTATACAATGACCTGGTATTAGATAAAGTACAGTATCAAGTTGAACACATCAGATCTCATATTTACTAAACTTCTCAACTTGCACACTCAAACTCAAATCTAATATTTATTAATGAACAAATTGCCCTATATTACAAGAGATTTGAAAGCTGTAATTTATTCAGTTTCTTAATACTGAGAGTAATTCCATGAAAATAAAGTATAAAATAATCCAAAAAAAGTGTTTGAGTGTGCACTCAATGAGGAGTTTCATAAAAACTGAGCCAGAAAAGTTGTCAGATGAGTATCAAAATGTAAATCAAGTGTTGTTAAGCAGACCTTATATTGAAAACTTTTTTTTGAGACTAATCAAGACACTCCATTAACAAAAAATACTAGAAATGTGACCAACATGGATGCTACACCATAGTGCCAGAGAAACTGACCTAAATGCAAAAATTATTGTCAGGTGGACAAATAATGCTTACAGCGTGGCATAAATAGCAGACAGACAAATATGTGCCACAAAAATTAACTTTTGGCTGGATGGATTAATACCTTTCACAACGAAATATCTAATTCTATATTATACAGATATATGTAATAATGAGATACCATAGATATCTGATTGCAAAATCTCAATGTTTTCACTAAAGTATTCTGCCATATTGGGTAAATGTTTCATAGGACATGTGCACATGCCTAATGTCATGACTGCTTGTGTAACACTGTCAGAACAATCAGTGTTTCCAATAACCAAATTTGAGGCAGGCCTTTTTGCCCTGACAGAAGATTTTCCATAGTTTTACAAAGTCATGATTGTAGCTTTAACCATCTGTCTGTAGTCTATTGTCCCAATACTGATAGCTAGTCCAAAATCAAAAGTTTTGTAGTATCTCCTGAAGCATCTTTTTGTGACTAGTGCTAAATAGGTGATCCAATATACTGCAATACCGCCTCAGCCTTCCACTATTCTAATCAGTCTTGTTGATGCAAGGGCAAGAATCATGGAAGAAATTTTCATCAATGTAGGCAGGACTATCTCATCTATCAATCAGACAAACCGAGAATTCCTTTGCTTGATTTTCCTTGCCTATAGCTAATCATAACTTCACAAACTCACAGGTTTGATATGATTTACACCAATGTCTTCACTCAGAGTCAAAAAGATACATGGATCTGGTGCATTAAATCAATATCAAGTGCTTCAGAGATAGTTTTGACAAATGCTCTCCAATGATGTAGGTAAACGTCACTGTCGGAATGGACCACTTGACTGCTGGGTCAACCTTGTTTTGAGTGGTCATTTTAGTCCTTTTTGTGTTGAATTTGGGCAAAGAAAAGATGAAAAGTGAACAGTAACAGTGCTACAGTTGCTGGATTAAGGCTAAAAAGGTCAATATTTTCTTTTACTTTTTGTGAGTCTTTTGAAAAATTTGTTAAAAAAAAGATCAGACATTTCTGCAAGAAGCTGGCAGATTTCAACCTGTGGTGGCAGTGGCATTTCAAGAGAACTGAGTGTGCCACCTGGGCAGCAGTTTGAGTTTTTATTACTGTATATACTTGTGTATAAGCTTATACCAACTGCAAAATGCATAGACCCAGATCTGCCATCGCATAATGTCCCGGCAGATCTGGGTCTATGCAGTTTGTAGGGAATAATCAGTAGAACAAACAACATAGACCCTGATCTGCCACTGCATTATGCGATGGCAGATCAGGATCTATGTTGTTTGCATTTGGACTCGGCTTATACGCGAGTATACACAGTAGACTACTAAATGCATAGAACTCTGGCATTCAACTGCAGGAAAAGACTCTGACCAAAAAGAACAGATACTGCGAATCACAGTCCATATCTTTGTGAATATTTCCATAGAAAAAAATGGTGAAACATAGAAGTAAACAGTTCTGTTTGGGATTGTTCTTGTTTTGTTTACAATACAGGGGATCAAAAATAAGCCCTTGTATCCTTTGTTTGAAAAGTTAGTGTGAACACTAACAACAGACCTAGACATAAAAATTGGGATGTAGTAACTACATGTAGAATAGGCTAAGTATCACTAAAATTGTATAAGACAGAGCAATTTTATGTTCTGGCAATAGGTCACTCTGTTCATGAATAACTGTGCACAAGAGTCCTATGTGGGCCTGACATTGCTCACCTGCTGACATCAACCTAAAAGTTAAATGCCAGGGCAGCTGGCAAAGAAAACTGGGCTAGCATGATGCTTTCTGACATCTTAAGTTTTTATATTTTGTAATTAATGGCAGCCATATTGAATGGCAGTTCAACATCATTTGTGCAAACTTGAAAGGCCTTATGCCAGGATGATTTCTGTAAAACTGGGTTGACTTCTATTGTGCAGTTTATGAGAAGAAATCATGTAAAGGTTTTCTATTTTTAGTAATATTTGTCACATTGAACAGTGGATCAGCATCATTGTGGAAAATTGAAAGGCCTTCAAGCCAGGATGCTATCAAATTTGGTCAAATTCTGTTGAACACTTTGTGAAAAGAAGTCATTTTAAGTTTTGTTTATTATTTTTAGTAATGTAGCCAAATTTGATGGTAGACCAGCATCACCTGTGCAGTGTTTAATCCAAGATGCATGATTGTAAATCCCACCTAAATTTAATGAATCTCCTCCTTAAAAATGAGCAAACGCATTAAAATCATGCACAGCCAATTTTCCATGAGTATGATGAAATCTGTAATATTCATTCTGATCATGTAAATGTTTCGCTTCAAGATCAACAACCATATTCAATAGCTTACCAACTGACTTTTTGTAAGTGAGCAATGAGACACCTCATTGATTATCTAATTATTAAAAGCATTATACCAACTGCAGTTTTCAGCATTTGGTGGTAATATCTCTACTGTTATATGCAGTTCTAATACATACAGCTTTTTTCCATTATTATTAATCACAAACGCATTTTCTAGAACATACTATAAGTATGCAGTGATTCCTCCTCTGTGTGAAAATCCTGGAGAAATCACTGTGCAAATTTGAAAAGCCTTCATGTCCCGATGCTTTCTATCAAAGTTAGCATGTTCTGTACAGTATTCTTAAGTAGGTTATGTTTATTAGTAGTACTCGCCATATTTAATGGTAGATGCACTATTTGTACAAATTTCAAAGGCCTTTATGCCAGGATTCTTTCTGTCAAATTTGGTCAAATTCGTTCAGCATTTTTTTACAGTCATTTAAAGATATTTCTCATTATAGTAACTACAGCCATTTAATGATGATGGATTGGCATCATTCATACAAATGTGAAAGGTCTTCATGCCAGGAATGTTTTCTGTTAAATTTGTTTAAATTCCATTCAGCAGTTTTTGAGAAAAGTTGTTTAAAGGTTTTTCTAATTTTAGTAACAGTGGCCATATTTGATGGCAGATAGTCATCATTTTATAAAACTTGAAAGCCCTTCATACCAGAATGTTTTCTGTCAAATTTGATCAAATTCTGTTCAGCACTTATTGAAATGAAGTAATTAAAAAATTTTTCTATTTTTAGTAATGGTGGATGTATTTGACGACAGGTAGGCAGTATTTGGACAAATTTGAAAGGCCCTCATGTCAGGATGCTATATGTCAATTTTGGTCAAATTCTATTCAGTGGTTTTTTACTTGAATTGTTTAAAGGTTTTGATATTTTAAGCAATGGTGGCTATATTCGATGGCAGATTGGTATAAGTTGTTCAAATTTCAAAGCCCTTTATGCCAGGGTCCATTATGTCATACTTGGTTAAATTCTAATCATGCAGTTTTTTTATGTCATTTAAATGCTTTTCAATTTTTAATAATGGCTGCTATATCTAATGGCAGTTCAGCATCATATGGACAAATTTCCAACCCTATATAATAAGGTGCATTGTCAAATTTCTGCTGAAATGGTTTTTAAGTCATTTATAGTTTTTTTCCATTGTTTGTAGTGACTGCCATACAATGGAGGATCGGCACCATTTGTAGAAATGGTCATTAAAAAGTTTTTCTATTGTCAGTAACAGTGGCCATATTTGATAGTGGATTGGTATCATTTGTATAAAATTGAAAACCCTTCATGCCAGAATACTCTCTGTCAAACTTGGCTGAAACTGATCCAGTGATTTTTGAGAAGTTTAAAATGGCACAATGCATGCTGGATGACACACGATGGATGCAGGGCCATGCCAGAAGCTCACTTGACTTTACAACCAGGTGAGCTAAAAGTTCAGAAGTATCACTCTTACACAAAACAATTTGTAGTAAACAAGAACTCTAAGTCTTGCTTATAGAACCACCTTATAGTTTTGAACTCTAATCCTACTCTAGCTGTGACCTAATTCCAAAAATATATCACTGTGACCTACTTTTGTAGACAGTAAGCAGACTCCTCAAATTGAATACCCCATAAAGTTTTATGACTGTACATGCAACAGTTTCAAAGATATGCCAAATGAAAAAAGAGTACCATAAATGCTAATTAAACGCCCACTCTGTGTTTGAAATTTATGTGCAGAAACCACTTTTCTTCTGTCAGTCACAATGACTTTGACCACTCACCTTTTGACTCCAAAATCAAGAATTCTTCCTCAGCTCATATGCAAACCATGCATAAAGTTTAGTCCAGGTATGTCATGTAGAACCAATGTTTTTGTGCAGAAACCATAATTTTTTCTGTCAGTACAGTGACCTTGACCTTTGACCTCAAAATTTAAAGACTTCCTCCTTATGCCAAGTGCAAGTCATCCACAAAGTTTGGTCCAGGTATGTGATGTAGAAGTACTGTTATTGTGTGGAAACTATTTTTCTTCTTTCGTCAGTGACCTTGACCTTTGACCTTTTGAACCCAAAATCAAAAGGGTTCTACCTTACCCCAAGTGCAAGCCATCCACAAAGCTTGGTAATGGTAGAGAACTTGAGTCATTGTGTGAAAGCCATTTTTCCCCTTTCAGTCACAGTAACCTTTACCTCAGAGCTTTTGACCCTGAAATAACAGACACGATCTTAACAAAATATGCTCTGCCTTAAGGCAGGCATATAAAAATGTCACATCAATGCCTATTCCATAAAAAATAAAAAAGAACCCCCAAAAAGTAGGAAAAGTGATATCTGGGTGTCTTCCCTTTGTTTTGCAGGAAAGAAAAAACAAACTTACCAAATGGTGTGTCCTCCCCAAGGTCACGCCCATGTTTCTGCATGTACTCCCCTAAGATGCCTTCTGGCTGGGGATACAGGTTATTCTTAGCCTGTCCTCTGATTTTCTGGAATGAGTTGACTGCCGCTAGCTTAGCTCTAGAAGCTAAAACAAGAAATGGATTCATCAGAAGACAGTAAAACCTGTCTACATACAGATATGAAATTCAGGTCATAGTGACCTAATTTTCACTAATATCCTCCAAAGGCATCATGTACACATCAACATGTATAAGCATTATTATGTATGAGAAACAATTATATAAAGGTTTAACGTATGTTCAAATAGACAGACACTAAAAAAATGCAAAACTTATACTGTAATGAAAACTTCTTCTTTAACTCACATGACCTGGTTGACAGCTTTTGAAATTCTCGAGAAAACATCTACTGGAATGAGCAGAAACATTTATCAATATAAATCTCTATAGAGATAGCACATCTAACATTTTTCCAACACCTAAAAAAAGAAAATTCTCCCAAAGCATCACATGAACCTGTTTTGGCGTTCAATGTTTAGTCTTCCACTAATGGTATATCCAGTTTGTCAAAAAGTGCATTCATAAACATGACTGGATTATTTTACCCACTGTCAACAAGAAATCTACAGCAAAGCAGCATATGCCCACATTTTTCTCCATTAGTAATCCACCTCCCTTCCATCCCCAAATTCCAATAAGCCTAGCTCCCCACATGTCAGCTGAATGAAAATTCTATAACTGTTATCCACATCAAGACCCCTCCCCCAATCTCATCCACCAGTATCAAAAGCATATCTTAAATAGTGAGAGGTCTTACAAGATGTTATGCATGCAATAACACATGCTAGTACACACACCCAAACACACAACCACACCCACAAGACAGGCATTAACACATAACACATGATCCCCACATATTTATCCCTGCACTTTCAAATAAGTCCATATGCATGTGTGTAATGTTATTGAACTCCTACATCATTAAAGCTAGATAAATAAAACATGGGTCAATTATAGTCCTATGGATTTAGATTGTGCCAATACTTTTTGAAGTTTGATCTTCTCCCTGTGGTTGGGACTTGGAAGCATTGGGTTGATTTTGCTTCAATTTCAACTAACTCCTGTGTTGTTTGTCTCACATGTCTGAGAATGGCATATGTGATCAATGCAAGAAAGTGTCAACACATATCAAACTGGAACCCCTGGTTCATCAGTGATATCTCCAGGATTTTCACACTAAGGAAGAATTCCCACTCTGTCATTTTTGTATGGGTGGGATTTTCAATTTTAAGGGGGATAGTTTGAGTTCTGTACAAGAACAGTGTGAATAAACCACTTACGTTTCAATAAACATGTGATAAATAACTGAATGAATAAAGAAAGAAAATACAACTGTCTATCCCCATTATTGGCATAGCAGCAGCGATTGTGTATTATGGTAACTGCACTATGTCATATGAATTAGAGGTGCATGTAATAGTAAAGAATTAGCCATCACATAACAATAACTGGATTTCAACTATTTGCAACCTTAACAAGTGCAGTTTTGTAAAAATAGATATTCGATCAAAATGTCTCATTGCTCAAAGGTTAAATGTCACCTCAGTAAGAGCTTGATTTTGGAGTGTGATCTTTAATTGAGTGTTTACATGATCAGTAGAACGTATTAAATCTTAATGAAGTTTACAGGTTTTGTTATGGTCACAAACAATTGTCTGTGAATGATTGAAGTGGGAGGGGGGAGTCAATACATTTATCAATGATTTGCGCAACTGTGTGTCCTGGAGAAAACACTGTCATGTCCCAGGGTATTCCCCAACCCATATGAACAATTGAGATCCACATGTGTGGGGGGACCATGCAAGGATGGGTCAAAATCCTGCTTTACATTAATTTTATGGGGCCCACTCTAAATGTTTGCGGGGGAAGGGGGGGGGCCACAATTTGAAGTTATGCCACTGCCTCAGGGACTTACCGAAGAGCCTCAAACTTTGGGGTAGAGGTCAAAACAGGGAAGCGTGTGGATATGTGTTCTACAAACACAGAATTTGAATCTTAAAAAAGGTGTTAGAAACATTAGGAAATAGAATCATTGCATTGATCTGTTGATTAGTTAACATTTATAAACAAAGAAACCTGTTTTCATTCATCAGACTTAAATTTCGCATGAAGTATTCTCATTACAAATCTTGATTTATTAATTAATTTTTCTCTTACTGGTAAAGACAAGGTTTTTAAACCACTCAGTTGTGGTTATACAGGTGTGATGCCAGATCTGTTCATCAAAGCAATCTGGCATGTAACTGATCAAAAAGTCACTTAATCCAAGCAATCTGGCATGTAACTGACCAAAAAGTCACTTAATCCAAGCAATCTGGCATGTAACTGACCAAAAATGGCACTTAATCCAAGCAGTCTATCATGTAACTGACCAAAAATGGCACTTAATCCAAGTAGTCTGGCATGTAACTGACCAAAAATGGCACTTAATCCAAACAAACTGACATGTAACTGACCAAAAATGGCACTTAATCCAAGCAATCTGACATGTAACTGACCAAAAAGGCACTTAATCCAAGCAATCTGGCATGTAACTGACCAAAAAGGCACTTAATCCAAGCAATCTGACATGTAACTGACCAAAAATGGCACTTAATCCAAGCAATCTGACATGTAACTGACCAAAAATGGCACTTAATCCAAGCAATCTGACATGTAACTGACCAAAAATGGCACTTAATCCAAGCAATCTGACATGTAACTGACCAAAAATGGCACTTAATCCAAGCAATCTGACATGTAACTGACCAAAAATGGCACTTAATCCAAGCAATCTGGCATGTAACTGACCAAAAATGGCACTTAATCCAAGCTCTTTATACCTTTACAGTCAGAGAAAAAATGACGCAAGACAGGCAATCCTTCTCTTATACCCCAAACCTGTCTTTAATAATAATCACTCTTGTAAAAGCAACATTTACTGTACTGCTCTAAATAACTTAATAATTACATTATTATATCATTGACATAATGTTGCTTGTAACCTCAGTGTATCATGTTGCTATGAATTCTGGGAGGGACTGGAAGTAAGATGACACAATTGTGACTTTTGTCTCTTATTAAATGATTACAAATAAAAAATGTTTATTCAGTTGTAATAATCCCAACAACAGTACTGTGATAGAAAAGGACAGAGTCAACATAAAGTTTACAACCTGCTGTAACTCTGCCTCACAGATTTTCTATTTTGAATTTTGATGTGATTTCTATTACTGTGCCACAGTGACAAGAAACTCACTCACCAACATGCACATTTCTAGATGTATTTTTATTGATAACTGGA
Source organism: Margaritifera margaritifera (assembly GCA_029931535.1). Taxonomy (NCBI): domain Eukaryota; kingdom Metazoa; phylum Mollusca; class Bivalvia; order Unionida; family Margaritiferidae; genus Margaritifera; species Margaritifera margaritifera. Next base: position 1,132,981 of record JAQPZY010001381.1, on the reverse strand, counting down.
ATCTAAGATATTCACCTTCTGCAAATTATACTTATTGTTAATATTTCATTAAAAGCATATTTTTGAGATAATCAGTGAAATAGTACTGTTTCCTATAATCTCCTATTGAATGAACCTTACTCTGGAATAGATATTTAACTAAGTGTAATACAAGAAAATGCACACCAAACACAATGTTTTCTTGGATTGGGATTGCTTGGACCCGTAATTATGCAAAAAGATCAGTTTCTTTTCAAGTAAAAAAAACAACATTCCAATACAAATCACTAACCTGGATTTGGCTGTAGGAATTCATGTGTTTTGTTGATAAGATCATCCACAAGCTTACCCATAACATCAACTTTCTGAAATGAAGTTGATAGAAAATACTATGATATGTGAACCTACTGTCCTGAACTAAATTTTGTCGTTTTTGTGAAAATGAAAAAAAAAATAATCAAGACAACAGATCAAAGTTTTGAAACAGATTAATGAAAATGAGAAGCAAGTATGTTTAACAAAATATTGTTCCTATTAAATTATTTCTATATCTTAAAAAAAATCACCCCATCAAACTTTATGATTCTTTAAAAAGTTTGTTTTCCCTAGGGGATTGAAGTGAGTTACTTTCCCCTGAATATAGTGCCAACAAAAATCCGGGTCAAATAAATCTCTTATCATGCATTTTTTTATGTCTCTGTCTTTGTTTCAGATATCTTCATGGGCTCAGTGATGTCGAATAGGCCCAATATGCTCTCCTACATTTCTTAAGATGTGACTAATCAAGGCAGGAGCCATAGTGGCTCAGTGCCAGATTTGTGGCCAAAAGGGTACAGGTTAAAATCCTACCATCAGATCAGCCTGGGTCGGTTACTATGATGTGTCCTTAGGCAAGGTAGTTTACTCCACTTGCCTTGGTACTAAATAAGCTACTTGTGTTGCTATGCCGTAAAACACCAATCACCACAAACACTAGTTACCAAGAAAATTATTTTACCACAATAACATCTTTTAGGGATAAATAAAGTCGTATAAACCAAGGTGAAAATTACAGAAAAGGTTTTTCAATGTGAATCAAGGTGAATATCCAAATAATCTAAATAAATAAATAAAAGGTTAATTACATTTTTTTTGTTTTGTGATACTCCTTGGTAAGAAGGAATTTTTTTATATTTATATTTTATTTTTAATATATCTAATATTAATATTTTATTACTAATATTCATTTTTGTATAAATTATTATAATTTCTATATCAATCTAGTTATTACCATAAGATGATTACGATGATGATGGAGTTTTGTTGCTGTGAACAGATGATGCTGAAATTGACTCATTCAGATTCTCATTGACAAACATTTCAATAAATTACATGAGAGTTATGAAATAAAATTATATTTGATTAAGATGTATCGGGTACATTTTCACCACAGATGTCAAAAGTTACTTTTCAAAATCATTCTTTAAGTGGTACTTTTCTCAAGACTTTCAAATTTCTTTTTAATATTAAAGCGTTTTCCCATGAATTTCTCACTAAGCCAGTTTAAAGAGACTGTATATTTTATATCTATGATATTATTTATAATAATAATAATAATAATAATAATAATATGGATAAACTAATAAATAAATACATACAATTTTACAAACAATGCATTAAGATTGTGCCATGAAATAATTGGTATCATACAGTTCAATATTAGAACCAATAATTTTTAATGAAATATTTTATACTGTTAAAAAAAGATAATTTGACAATAAAGGAAAAATATGAATCTTTCAAAGTACATCACATAACTGATATGCCATCAATCAGCACACAATATGACAACTGATATATGACAACATCAATCAGCATGTAATTTACAATATTTGATTTATAAAAATATATTCCATTCATTTTGAAACCTTTTCCTACATCAAACTCTGAACTACTAACATAAAACATCTTGATATGAAAATTATTCTTAAGATCATGAGAAGATACTGTGATTAGTGTTTCTAAAATACATACATTTAGTTTTGATTATGATTAGAATTCTTTGTAAATGCGTTGTGTGAAATTCAAATACATCACATTTTTAAAGAAAAGAAAGAAAGATGATCAAATTTTATAAGAAAAAAAAAATTATTGATGATGATGACTGCCAAAAATCAAATATAATTTGAATATCAGTAGCATAACCTTTACTTCAAATTACTGGGAAAATTATGAAAAAAAGCAATGTTAGGTATTTTACTATTTTATGTATATCCTAATGATATGCATCTTTGTTTTTTCTTTCTGTAAGAAAAAGTGATGCAGGAATTAAAAACCATCACAGATATCTTCTTGTTAAGAAAGTATTGCAATGACTATCCGACAGCAAGCTCCTGTAGTTGACTTTAACCAAAATATAGTGCCAAATTAAATGTACAACAGTCATTTTAATGGTGGTAAAATGTAGTCCTAAAAAACATTGATTACCTAACTTTTGTACCAGTCATTGTTTTTAACACAAACATTAATCAGTTAACTGATTATTCCATTAATCACATTAGCTCTTGAGGTAACACACTCTACTGTGATGATTGGTTTTTACCAGATTTTTTCACTTACCTCTATTTTAAAGACTACCTCAAATATAAACCAGAGCTGTCTTGGTATGGTGTATCAATTACAACACCACCCCGCTTAAAGGTCACTCCTCTCATAAGCAATCACCTCTCATATCAAACCAGGTTCTGATTGTCCCAGCTCTTCAATTAACCTTTATAATGTATACCATCTATACTCACGTATAATCTGATACCAACTGAAAACTGCATAGACCCAGATCTGCAGTCGCATAATGCGCCGGCATATCTGGGTCTATGCAGTTTGTAAGGACTAATCAGTAGAACAAACAACATAGACCTGCTTTGTCAGCACATTATGCGATGGCAGATCAGGGTCTATGTTGTTTGCATTTGGACTTTGATTATATGCAAGTATATACGGTAAGTGAAAATCTCTATGTGGCTGTATTTTCAGAACTTTCACAGTTGTGTAGAAAATTTTGAACATTTTACCTCACAAGTTTTGGGAGAGTAAAGCAATTAGTGTCAACAAAACAGCAAAATCATCAACATATACAAATTTTCAAATAAGATAAACGTGGAAATTTCCCCAATTACAGTATTTTACCTCCTCGTCAATAGCTACCTCTCATAAACAGCCAAAAGAGATCCATCTTGTCAACGGCTTGTAAAGAGAGGTTGCACTGTACATAAAGTTTTTTAAAAAAGATAATAGTTCTGTTTTGTTTATACAGATGCTGAAGCATCTTGACTGTAACTTACCCTTTCCATTTCAACAAACTCATCATCAAGTTCTGTCCCTTTGGCCCCACCAATTTTCTCACTCACAAACTGTAAAAGAATGAACGTGAATGGAATGCTACACTGGCCAAAAGTAATTTAACAATGATGTGTTCAAAGATTAAGGACATACTCTTCATGACAATGGATGAAAACGAGGTAGGAAATCAATGAAGCATGTATTGAAGAAATCAATGAAGCATGTATTGAAGGAATTATTTCCATTTTGAAGGCAGTGTGCTTAATGGTTCTAGATGCTGAATCTGGTACGAGTCACAATGTCACCTGAAAACAATTATAGTAATATGTACCGAAGTTTTATTACATAATATAAATTATAACTTGCAATTTTTTTTCAAACAGACCTTAAAATTGTTGCTGACAATACCTCAAAATTGATAGAAAATAATACCTACATTGCACCATTACAGATAGTTTATTTCATGTTCTTTCTTTATTTTTGAAATTTTTTTAATTGTAATGAACGTTATAACTATTAACATTAAATAACATCACTGAATTTTATGATTAATTTGTAACTTTTATGATATGTTACCAAAGCTACCTCTGGTTTAATACATAATTTTATGTAACTATCTATAGAGTACAGGTAACATATTTTGAATTTGCTCATGTTTACTGAAGTTTAGTTCCACAGTAACATGATAGTGACATATTAATCATTTAATATCATAAGCAATTATGTAGATATTCATGTAAATTAGATGCAACAGTTGTTTACAGATAGGTCAAGTTTAATTTTAATTCTTTATTCATCTATAAATGAACATTATAGACATGTTACAAACCCATAATAAATGTAAACAATACATTTTTCAGTATCATTTGTTTACCGGTCACATACTAGTATACACACAAAAAACTACAACTTTGTTGGCTTATGCACAATTAAATCGAACAAATAAGTGTATATTGTTAAATATCAGCTTGGAGAGGATATGGAGGCTCTGTAGGCCATCATTTCATAGCAGAACTGACCAATTAGTGAGGTCATAAACTCCGCTGGATCTATCAGAAAATTCAATTTTTCAAGTTTTGCAAGAGATGCAAAGTTGGGGAAGATGTCATTTTTCTGTAAAGAACACTTTGTTTTGGTTTTAGAGCAACATACTCATACAGTTGACAAACTTTTTCATCTCTAGGTATATTTTTGTATATACCAGTTTCTATTTCAAGTCTGTGGACAGTTATTCTGATTTTTGTAAAAGATGATCTAAAGTTGGAATTGTTTACATCTTGGGTATTGTGCTATGCTGTATTGGCAGGTGTGTTTATGATATGTAAACTTTTTAGATATGTCTAATTAGCTTTTAAGGTGTTTCAAGTACACATTTTCAAAAGTAGATTTTATTTCATATATGTTGGTTTATTCATTTGGGGTTATGTATGCAACAACAGAGCTCAAGATAAGAATATAATAAATAGAGTATTTTACACTCTGGTTTGGTACTAACTGTGTTCTTTGAAATCTGATTGGGTATTTGTGAACACTGCAAAACACAAAACTTACACTATGAGACTGAGTCTTAGTCATCAAGATGTTTGTTTGTCATGTCTTTTCATTTAGTCAAGCCTTCTGAATTCGTCAAATGCCTTAGTAACCAAAAATAGTTCCAAGTGAGTCTGAGTACATGGCTCAATCTGAGTGTGTGTTCTCACAGTGATCAAGAACATGTACTATTATTTCAAATCTACATGGAAGATCTGAAACTTGAACCAACATCATAGTCTACATTGATCGAACATGCCCTAATACAACATGGATTGTACTTATGTTAGAAGCAACATCAGGGATGATTCCCACAATCACATTTTGGGACCCCCATCCATAGAACTGGGTATTTTTATTATGGCAATGAGGATTTGGTGGAATTTTTAATACACAGGCTTCTGGTTTCTATCTTCCTAGTCTTCATGACTCATACTGCATTTTTTTCAGACACACATTTTAGTAGATATCAGACTTCTAGAAGACTACAAACATTTTAGTAGATATCAGACTTCTAGAAGACTACACCTTTTGAATTGCAAAAAAAAGTGAACATAGTTGTTAAATTACATTTTCTGAATTATGTCATTATTTTGGATCAGCTACAAATTGATTGAATTACAAAATATTAATAAATTATATTCATACAGAGGTATTTAGTCTTTAATTAACTATACAGATATTCACCTGTGTTATTTATGAGTAAGGAAATTACATACTAGCTTTCAGATTGCCAATATCTTCAACATAAATGTAAATGCTTCAAGTCCAGTATACACTGTATCATTACATCTACTTCCTCACTCCATTATACACTGTATCATTACATTTACTTCCTCACAATTAAAACCAAAGTCCATTTTAAATTTAAAAAAGCATGAAACTGAATGCCATAAATATCTGAAGTCATAAAAAAGGTCATTCATCATTTCACACAACACCACATAAATCCAAGCATATCCTGGAAGACAGATCTCGGGCCTTTTGTTCAATTTAAGCAATTCAAAGCACACAAAGTGTTTATTAGTCATTACCAGCATGTACTGTCAGCAGCTATTCCAAAAAATTGATCCAATTAGGAAGCAATACATACTCATCTCTGTGAAAATGAAGGAGCTGTGCACTTGCTTGGCAGCTCTACACCAATCCACATGCATTGGAGAACATGAATACTTATTATGCTGCACTTAAAATCAATGACAAGCATTTGAATGATCAAGATGACTTCCAGTAAGGAAAAAGGTAAATTTATGGTTCTGATCCTGCAACATTTGTTATAGATATGAACAGAAGGAGGGGAAAAATTGCTAACTTTCAATTGGAATATTTTAAAATAAAACTTTTGAAGCCCCCAACAGAAATGTGGGGCTGCCAGGCAGCCCTAATTAATACAACAGAACCATCCTGACACTGCTGACAACTTTGGACCAAATGCTTCAAATTAAACTGTTTTACATAACTTGAATGGATTAAAAAATTTCTTTATGTGTTTTGAGTTGAATTGTGGAAAATATACAAATATGCTGTTTGCCGAGAGCTCTGTTAACAATACTTTATCTTCTTAAATCTCATATTTTTTAAATATTATAGAAGAATACTTATGGCAGCCGTGAATCCCATACTCATGCAAGCGTTTACTGCATTTAACTACATCCTGTAAAAGGATCCCACTTAAGAGCAAGTTTTCGAGGTAAAACCAGTATTTAGCCACCGTGGCATTAATATAATATTAATATGGTCAAAAGTGACCTAATTGACTCTTACATGCAATATTGGTGGTATTCTTTTTTACACATAGATTTAGTTAACAGAACATTGTGTGACCAGTTTTATTATGGTATCAAAAAGTTTATTTTAAATATGTGGAGAAGGGAGGAGCTCAGGAAAATTATTTGTGAACTTTAAAGAGAACTTTTAGACCTCTTTTGCATAATTTAGTGGTGTGTGGTTTTACCAGTATATCAGTATTTTGTGGTACAAATCCTGCTGGTGCATGTACCATGGTACATTGCCAATGAACCATTTTTTACAGTATTTTTATAAATAGTATTGAATAACATTCAGTCTTCATTTGTTTACATTTTTCAGTCAATTTTGAAAACTCTTGTTCTAAAAATAAACAAAACATTTCTGAAAGACATATCTGCAGAGAAAATGGCTGAACTGCACATTATATCCTGCCTGTTGCATAGCAGTGGGCCAAAATGGTGGATGTAAAGCCTCAAGCTGAATAAAACGACAAAATCAATTGTCTCACAGGATTTTGGGCTGAAATTCTCCAAGAACGATGGAAAATTAGTTGATAACCATGCCATTCATTAAGAGTGTAATATGGAGGTACAGTTTGTGGTTAGAACTGTGAAAGCTGCAAAGATGCAAATTAAGCAGCAGCTTATCTTATGTCGCTCTGACTTACCTTCATATTAGAATGTTTCCCAATCATTTTTCACTTACAAAGGTTTAAAATAAATTAAAGTTATATGAAAATTTTGCTTCTTGTTCACTCTTTAATATTATTGTGCATGTTCTATAGTTTCCCAATATACTGCAATACATATGTCAACACACTATCCTGTATTGCAATATATTGCAATACAACAATTCTGACAATGCCTAACCCTAGCATAATTCATCACTTGGTCTGAAAATTTCCCATTCGAGTTGATAATGCGTCCAACATATGTATTTTTCAACATGTGAACTTATTTGGTATCCAAAAAGAAAGGTCTCCTCATATTTCTCCTTCAGTATGCACAAAACCTCATAACTTATATTCAAAACTAAAGGAGAAATTTGAGGAGACTTTACTTTTTGGATACAAAATAATTTCACAAGTTGAAAAACACGACATTGTCAGTTATTTTATTTAGCTTTAGAAATGGTTTTGTTTTATTTAGCTAGATTTAGAAAGTATTAGGTTTGTAATAATAGTTTATAAAGAGGGTAACTCAGTAACAACTAATATCTTCAGAGGTCTTCTGCTTTGCTAATATAACTAATATCAGTTTTACTTGGCAAAGCAGAGGACCTCTGAGGAGATTACTTGTTACCGAGTTACCCTCTTTATAAACTATTGTTATTATTATTATTACAAACCTAATACTTTCTAAATCAAGCTAAATAAAATAAAACCATTTCTAAAGCTAAATAAAATAACTGACGACAATATCGTGAAGCGTATAATGCAGTCTTAAAATTTCCGATTCATTTGATTCCGTAATTGTTACTTCATTTTTTATTAACAATTTTCAACCGATACAAGTATAAATTTGACTTTAATATGATAACGGAATCTACTGAACTAGATTTCACGGCCGCGTTATACGGAGGAAAAAGTCTATCTAACGACTGATGTATTGTCATATGAAAACTGGTCAAACATGACCCATAAGAGAAACATATGATTTTGTGGAAATTATTGATTTGCCTCATCGTTCTTCCGCACATTAAATATATACCTGGTTGGCCTTGTTAAACTGTTTCTTCAACCCTGCTAAAGACATCTTTGTTTCAAAATGAAGCACTACAATCTCACCGTACTTAAATTTGACGTTTCAAGAAAGTTACTATTGTCAAAACAACTACAGGAAAAACGGTCAGGAAGAACACCCATCACCGGGTCAGTAAACTATTTCACACGTGCGTGTAGAGCGAGAGTGGATCCGGACACATTCTCGCTCAAACAATTATCCTGAATTCAAACAATGAGCTCGGTCTAATTATATTCATTTTGAATACCAAAGTTTACTTACCATACCAAGGTTCTTTAGTTAGTTTTGCTTATGTTGCTGATTGGTAATTGGTGTTCCATTTAATTTGATTCTTTCTTTCTGAAATGTATTGCCTTTTGTCTCTTTAGATCTATATATTACTTAATTAATTAATTGGTCATTTTTCTCTGTTTTTAATGAAAAAGTGTGTTGGAATTGAGTGGAATGGAAACGGATCATACTAATATTAGACTGATAGATAGGCATGAAAAACAAGAAGACCATGTCCTTCATCAGTGATGTGCCTACACGTGCATGCAAAAATTTGGCAAAACCCCTTCTTGACGTGGCCGTCGCCGCCCCCGCCATGCCTCACTTTACTAACATGGGCTGAACAAAAATATGAAAAACGAAGCTAGAGCACATTAAAGAGCGACGATTTTTTTTTCTTTTTGTTATTGTTTATGTTAAGTTTGATATCTCTAAATAAGTTGACTCTTAAGGAATTGCCTCCCTTTGGCTAAACAAAACCAGCAACTTATACTATATTATTGTAAGTCTCTGACACTACATAAACAAAATAGGTATTAGGTTGCCTGGCACATGAAATAACTTCTGCAGACTCATTGGAGCTATGCTATTTTAAATTTTGTACATGAGTTCAGCTTTTCTTCAGGAACATTCTTTCATTAACTGTTAGCATTTTCATATTATTTATTTCATACTGAATGTCCTCAGTGTTATAAATGATAAGTTTACATGCTTTTTTTGTAGACGGAATAATTTATATATGTTCCTATCAGACATGCTTCCGCAGACAACACTGAGTAATCTATATATGGTTGAATATAGCTGTATAGTACATTATCCTATATTTCATTGACAAATATGGTTTATTTCTGTATAACAACCATAACAAATTATTTATATACCATACAATGCCTGGATATGTTCATTCCATTGCAAATTGTTGTCAATAATAACTCCCAAAATGTTGTCCCTTTTTGCTACTCCTAATTCATATTTGGTTTTTAATTTTAACGTGTCAAAATGGGTGAATAAAATAATTTATTGAGTTAAAGATTAGTATAAATGCATTTTTTAGTCGAGTTTCTCATCCCATGCTAGATATTTGGGCAGTTTTATTAGTGTGGGAGGTCAGGAAGCATCCCCCTATTGAAAAGTTGGAATTCGCCGAAACCGGGTGGTACGGCATGGGTAGTCAATTTAAGCAGGGACTTTCATAATTAAGCCACTTTGTATCGAACCCATCCTCCCTGAAACAGATAAATAAAATTTGTATCTTTTCACACATAACGAATCGAACTTAATTGTAATTTATGATCGTTTGACCTCTGACGTCAAGCAAAATGTAGGTCGCTAGATTTTGGAATACGTGAGAAAGTGTCAAGTACAGGCTCCATTTGTAAGCACTGTATTTTTGGCTTGAGTGTCGGCTTATTAAAGAGACAAAGTATGTTTTAATTGTTATTCTGAGAAAATAAATCAACTTCTATCGATTTCATGCGGGTAGGACTTGATTTAAGGTCGCTTAACGTTGCTATGACCCTGTAGTAAGCAGTTACGCTAACCAACCGTTTTGGCGAATTCCACCTGTTCAGTGTTGGATACTTTCTGACCTCCCACCCCAACATAACTGTTGAAATATCTAACACGGGTTTGGGAAGGTCATAATAAACCTACATTGCAAACATCTAAACACAACCTGAAATTAATATTACCCAATCCCTCAATCAAGCATACAATATCATGGAAACCTTTTTTTTTTTTTTTTTTTTTTTTTTTTCCTAAGAACTATTCGGCACTGGAACAGGTTACCATTCACATCAAAACAAGCACATGCATTGATCAATTCACTGCTGGTCTGGTAGATATCAAAACATTATAAACTAAAGAAAACCTCTTTTATTTTCAACATTGTTAATTGTAAATAAGTTGTGTACGCAAATCTATTTGTATCAACACTCTATTTTCATCTGTCTCATGATTTGTGACTCACTATAATAATCAAAAGTGATTGTTTGGGAGTAACAATCAGAATCAGAATAAGAAACTCATGCTATTCATTTTTCAGTGTTTTACGAGTATGTAAATGTTGTACATGTATCTTGCATACACATTTTCTAAAGTGCTTTACAAAAGTGATGGTGCACATTTTCTATGCAAATTAAAAATTCATCTTTTACCTTTCATTTTCACCCAAATTTTCCATAAATATCCAAATAATGACATCAATACACTAAAATAATTTTTTGCGAGCAAAAGGATGCCTTTATTTCTTTATGGTTATTCGAAATATAGGAACAGTGTGGTTTATAAAGTATTTACCTACCATAAATAAAGCATCTTTGGCCTGTTCAAACGATTTTATAATACAATGGGAACATCATTTGTATAACAATAGGAAGCGGATGATATTTGATAAGTATCTTATTGAGATTCCTATCCACCTGTATTTTAGACTCAGGTTAGACAAAGGAAACTACCTGAATAAATGACTGACAGATGAAGCTTAATACCTAACTGACCACCTGTCAGTGTTAATTGGCCATAAAAGAAGACTAATTAGCCTACTAATCAGTCCACCACGAACTTGACCAATCGGAAGTTTGAAGTTTATTCCATACTGCAATTGGTGTTGTCTTATTATTACAAGTTGTTTGATACAGCTAGATAACTAAGTTCCAGCTGTCAGAGCAATCATAATTCATATGCTGCATCTGCTATCTTACCCGTACTAACGACCAACCGGTTTTCAACTGCGGCCGGTAGATTGAAATCGCCGTGCTAGTTCACTCAACCACTTTAAACCAGTTTTTAAAAATGTTCCAAAAGACAGCTCACCAACATGTGCCCCCCTGCGTCATTTTCCATATTTTGTAAAATGCAGTCGTCTACAGCTATGGTTATTACTTTTAAAATATTTCACAAAACCCTAGCTCACCAAGATGTAGCCCCACAATCACCACCATTCTTATTTTTCTAAAAAAAAAAAAAAAAAAAAAAAAAAAAAAAAAAACACAAAAAACCCCCAACCCTAACCACAAACAAACAAGCTCATTCAACAATCTTTAACCGGTTTTCAAAATGAAATCAAAACATAAATGAGTTCTAACTACCAATATCATTAGATTTCATCTCTAATAACTTTCTTTTAAAATGTATAAACATGATCATATACACGTGGCGAATGAAATGAATAAGGCGTTACCCCGCCTTATGGTAATTACTTTTTTTTTTTTCAAAAACAAAAACGTAAACAAACAGTAACCCCAACGTAACCCCCCCCCCAAAAAAAAAAAAAACAAAAAAAAAAAAACAAAAAAAACAAAACATAAACAAACAGTAATGCCAACGTAACCCCAACAAACAGAGAACACGTCTTAAAGTAACGGGCAATGTTAGTATTCGTAACATCACACAAATTGATAGATGTTAAATTAATTCAGCTGCATAAAGATAGCAGATTGACAGACAGTATTTTTCTATAAGCACTTATTACAGAATATAAATCAGCACTGATTTATGCATAGTGCACAACCACGAAGAGAAAATCAATCTCCACGTAGACTAGAAATTATAGTATTAGCAACTTACTGAAATGGCGCATTGTATAAGGGTGGGATATAAAAGAAGGGGGATGAAATCACACACTATCACACACAAGCAATGGTAGGAGTGTTTATACTTACATACACACAAACATACTATCATACCACGTCAAAGCAATGGGTAGTCGTGTTTATATTCACACTATTACCACACACAAGACACTATTACCACACACAAGAAGGGGTGTTTCAGTTGTAGTTAGTTTTTGTGGAAGACATATACAAACATAAAACACATATAGTGGCAATGATTTTGAGTAGTATCTCTTTCCAAGAGATTTGGGTGGCCCTGAAAAGGGCCGTTGGCTTTGTTAACCAAAGCGGGTTAACATAGGTGGCACCGCTTCACAGTTCTTCTTTGCAAGCTTCTTCTCACGCGCTTCAGGCATTGCCTTTCCACACAGATTCGTCTCTACCAAATAGCTGTCTCGATGATCCTGGTAATTGCCCACGATGCCTTGAAATATACCAGAAAGATTGGATTAAACTGGATGCTGGAAATGATGGTCGATGGCTCCACTTTTACCCACATCTTGTCGGGTTGTCTTGAGAACAGATGACATAATGGACCAACGTACATATATATATATATATATATATATATATATATATATATATATATATATATATATATATATATATATATATATATATATATATATATATATATATATATGCACCAGTTGGGCCTCTCTATATATGGGGAGAAAGCGTGTACCATAGTCAAATCAAATTTTTAATCATCAATCATCATGAAAAGATCAACCCTTTGCAACGAGAAACCAGAAGAAGACAAGAGACGACGACGCCTTTCGGTGTCGCCTCAAAGGATCAGAGAAGTATTAGCACAAGTTCGCACCAGAGATTCTGAAGAAGACAGGAGTGATCCTGAGCCAGTAACATCTACTTCCACTACGAGGCATAGGGAGTCAAGATCAGCCAAGAAAGAAAGTCGTTGGTAGCTCCTGAAGATCATTTTTACATTCAACCTACCTAAAAACTGACTTCCAGAAAAGTTAGAACAACTGCTTACAGTTACACCGTCAAATTTAAAGAGCTCAAGTCTCAAGTTCCAGCAGAGAAAGCAGCCTTCTTCATCATTACGGATTTATTTGAGTGAATGTAATAGAAATTTAAACGACAATGCTAAGCTCAAGATAATTGTTTGACAGTTTGAAATTTTCTTTGTGGATCAAGTTTAGTACACCTGCAAAATTTAACTTCTTCCAAAATCCTGGACAAAATTCAATACGTCCACAATCAAACGACAAGTTTGACATGACCGATGGAAAAGCCACTCTTTACATGACACACGTTTGACCTCCAAGACGTGGCTGACAAGGCAAAAAAGTTGTATCGGTGGATCAACTTCGCAGTAGCAAACGAAGTATCGTTCAGATTTACAACGACCAAGACCAGATGTGTTTAACCTGTGCTATCGTAGTGTCTCGAACTTATGCCGATTAAAACAATACAGCAGAATGGGAAAGACCATGTAAAAACATTAGAGAATCGGAGAGACCCCAACAACGGAGAGAAGCAGAACTCCTTTTACAGCAAGCACGTATTTCCAAAGAGACAGTGTATGGAGTTCCTGAAATGAAAACAAAAACTTCAAGACGTGTTGGCACCTCATTATACTTTCAAAGTGTACCCTCAAGTCGTTCGCGGAACTCTCGTGTTTCGAGGACCGGATTTCTGAGACGGAAAATACATTCACGTTTATCATGACCATTTCGATACCATTACGACCCATCACATAATTTCTTGGATACAGTTACTATTGGGAGAAATGTGACCAAGGATTTAATACTCGGGAGCAAAATATTCATTGTAGAGAGAGATGTCGTGGGTGTTTTAGCTTCCAGACTTTGTATTCCTGAAGGAAAAGAAAGAAGTCATTGCTCTACTTGCAAGCGAACATTCGTCAGTCCAGCTTGCTATGAGCGACATCGCACGAAACAATTTCAACAAAAGAAAAGTGATTGCAAATTATTGAGTGTGTTCCTCACTTGTGGACGTCTTGTTTGAACGAATAACCAAAAGTCACACGTATGTCCAGGATATAAAAGTTGTCTTTTTTGTGACCAAGTTGTTGACTTCAGTCATCAGTGTTACTTTCAAAGATATGACAACGAACTCGAGGAAGTATTAAACGACGATCTAAACAAGAATAATAATAAGAAACGTGTATTTATCTTTTTTGATTTTTAATGTTCACAATAAACTGCAATTTACATCCCTAATTTATGTGTAGCTCATCGCGCTTCTGACAAATGCATTCAAGAACTTTTATTTTTGCACTGTCCAAATTGTATCGTGATTCCAGTAAGGATGAGAAAAGATATTTCGTGGGTTCCGCACTCTTTCTGATTTTGCCGAGTGGATTTTAGACCCCAACGAAGACACTTGGAGCGAAGACAAAGTCCATCGTCACGGGAAATGTCGTTGATACGCTACAGCCATGGCTTACAATTTTTCAGGATACGATGGACACTCTCTCTTCAAATATTATTCGAAACAAGGAACCGAATTTACAACAGTGACCATGATAGAAACCAAAATCATTTACATGAAAGTGGGTAACGAACAATTTAAAGATTCCACGTGATATTTGGCTATGCCTTTGAGTAGAATGCCTCAAACGTTTGGAATGACGGAAATGGCTGAAGGTTATTTTCCACACGTTTTCAAATCCGAAGCTAATCACTGTCGTGCCCCTGCATTTGCCTGAAGTTCGCTACTACGACCCTGACAATATGCAAATAGAACAACGAGATGCTTTCTACGCTTGGTATAAAACTCACTCTTCAGACACTTTTGATTTTCAAGAAGAAATGCTTAAATATTGTAAATCCGATGTTGTTGAAACTTTCCACAATTATTTCTGGATCAGAGAAGTATCGCTTCCTAGAAGCAACCTTCTACAATTGCCAAAGCATGTGGATTAGTCTACCGAAAGAAGTTCATGCCCGAGAACAAACTAGCTTTCAAACCACCTCAATCCTATCTTTAAGTCTGCCGTCGATATTCAGACAAAGCTTTGCGCTGGCTTCATTACTTGTGTGAAACTCGAGACAAGTGGATACAACATGATAGAAACGGCTGAGAAAAGAAATTTGGAAACCTTTCATTGGATTTGGGATTTAGAAAACACTCAAATGGTCAACGAGTTTCAGGGATGTCTATTTCATGGATGCCCTACTTGTTTTCCTCAGCGAGACCTGAAAAATCCAATCTCAGAGTTCACTATGGAAGAGCTGTACGACCAAACATATCAATGACTCTCGAGTTTAGAAAATCAAAGATACCAAGTGATACAAATGTTAGAACACGACTACGATCGACGTTTCAAAGCCAATCCAGAATTTAAAAGCATCATCGAAGAGTACGACGTATTGGGTATCGAACCTTTGAATCCACGTGACAGTTTGTTTGGAGGACGAACCAATGCAATACGTTTGTTGTACGAAGCAAACGAATAGCAAATCGAATTCATCGAGGTGTGTTCCTTGTATCCTTGGGTGTGTAAATATGCTTGATTCCTTACCGGTCATCCTGAAATTTTGACAGAACACATTGACGTGGAACACATTCACCAATATCAAGGTTTGATAAAATGCAAAGTTTTGCTACCGACGAGCTTGTTGTATCATTCTGTTTTACCTCATCATTGCCACGAAAAACCTATGTTTTCTTTATGCCGTACGTGTGCTGAAACGTGTTATCCAAACCACTCTTCTCGACACGATGATCAAGAAGGAGCCTTAACAGGAACGTGGGTGAGTGTCGAATTGTTTCGTGCTCTCGATCGCGGATACCGCTTGCTAAAAGTATACGAAATTTGGCACTTTCCTACAACAGAACAGTACCAACAGGACGACGACTCGAGTCAATTGATTTTTCAGGCTACGTCAACGAATTTCTGAAATTGAAGCAAGAAGCTAGTGGCTATCCTTCTAGGTGTCTGACTCCACAGGGCAAAGAGGAATTCAAAGAACGGTACCAATCCCTAGAAGGTATCACCTTGGATCATGTCGAACAGAACGAAGGAAGAAGATCGTTTGCAAAATTCATGCTGAATTATTTGTGGGGAAAATTGACTCAATGTCCGATATTGCCAAAGACTGAATACTTAATAGATCCAAGTCGATACTTTCAACTCATCGGCGATAAAAGAAAACCCATTAAACACGTGGAAATCATACGTGAACATTTGATCTTGGTGAATTGTTACGATAGAATTTTCAAGGAATTTTTATAAAAAGTAAGTTTTCTTTTATAATTCAAATGTTTATAATTCTTAATAAAACAGAATTTTTAACGCTTGAGTTCTCTAAAACATTATCGTACAAAAGTGTACTGCATTGAGTGAGATTTTTCTAACAGTACACAGGTAAAAGATTATACAGGCAAAATGCTGATGTTAGCGAAATTCTTTCACTTCACCTAGCCAGGTCAGCAACCTTCATGTAGAGAGCGTAGTTCAACTAACCTGTAACCATTTTTGGAAAGGGGAATGCGTTGTATGAGAGTCTCGTAAAATCTCGTGGCGGGAGACCTCGCTTTAGCCTGTATCGCCTAAACTCATAACTTTATATAGAATGAGTTGCGCATTCCTTGACCAAGAACTGGATATAAGGCGCTGCGCGCCTTGAGAAAATAGTTGTTACGACTCTCTACATCTTAAGAGTTGCTCTGTTGCAGGTAAAAGAAAATTGTTTTATGATATTTTAAAAGACTTTTTGTAGGACTTTATGGGTGCTGGAAGGTATTTTTCTTTCTCTCTTGAAACATGATGTGTTTTTATTCTTAATATTTAATTGTAATTTATATTCTTTTTTGGATTGTGAAGATTTTTTATTAGTAATTTATATGGATTATAATTGTGTAGATTTTTAGTGGGAATTTATATGAATTCTAATTGTCTGGATTTTTATTTATTCAAATTGTAGTATTGAATTATTGTAAACGATTTGGTGCCAACTTCATGTATTTGATAATTAATTTAGAAATAAAATATCGTTGGGTTTCCAAAAACATGATACATGATATTTATTTGGGTCGAAGTTCGAAATATTGAGTTTTACTATATTTTAAGT
Organism: Margaritifera margaritifera; assembly: GCA_029931535.1. Taxonomy (NCBI): domain Eukaryota; kingdom Metazoa; phylum Mollusca; class Bivalvia; order Unionida; family Margaritiferidae; genus Margaritifera; species Margaritifera margaritifera. Next base: position 1,115,710 of record JAQPZY010001381.1, on the reverse strand, counting down.
TGTTTTGGCCATCTTGGGTTTATTCAGTATTTAGTAATTTACATCAGAATTCAAAAATACAGAAATTGAATAAATGTATGAAGTCGGCAAGCTTTGAATCAATATATCAATTATACGTGTATTCTTGTATTTAGAATATATATCTTCCTATGTATTTTTTTATTCGGAATGTGTTAATTTAATAAAAGTTGTTACGACTCTCTACATCTTAAGAGTTGCTCTGTTGCAGCCTCCTTTGTAGTTCGAACCCGGTACCCCTCTCGCACCCCAGCGATGTAGCCAACACATCGCAAGGAGTGACACCTCCGCAAGGGAGGCCGCAAAGAAATCTTGCTGGACGAACATTCCCTTATCACCAGCAGCAATGACAAACTTTTTATACCAAATGCTGCCCAAAGAAAAGTCTCACAATAAGTGGTGATGGTCAAAATCATTTCATAACAAGTGGTGATCATGAACATTTCTTCCATAATAAGTTGGACATCTAAAATTCCTTTCCTAATAATTGGTGAAGTGGCTAAAATTTATTTCATAATAAGTGGCTAAAAGATCTCTTTAATAATAGAATTACTAAGAAGTCGCAGAATTTGCACCACTCGACGAATTTTTTAATGTCATCATTGTTGCATACGTTACAGCCAATGCCCTTTTAAAATTGTAATATGTCTTGGAACCTTTAGAAGATCGAGTCCTTTACATTGACACCAAAAGTTGCACGTACATCGATCGCCCTGGATGCTATCACTCACGCATTGAAGACGAACGTTTAGGAGCGTGGATCAATGAACATCCCGAAGACATTACTTTGAGTTCTGCCAGTGGCGAACAAAACAATTACGCATACCAGTACCGAGAGAAACAAGGACAACTTCATACAAAATGTAAAGTTAACGGACTGCCATTGAATTATCGTTCCCGTCAAGTGGTGACCTTTGACGTTTTAAAAGATGCCCACAAGTCAGGACAAGATCAATACTTTCGCGTGAAAACGTTGGATCCTCACAAAGGTGTACGTTTGCAAGATCACCAAATCGTCAGTCGCCCTTGGAAAAAAAGTATATCAGATTGTCTACCAGAAACGAGTGCGACTTCCCGATCATAACACATTGCTATATGGACACGCCGATCTCCAGTATAATAAAGGAGAGAGTTCAAAGACAGAAATATCTTTGTGACCAGAGGCGCTGACTGAGAATGATAAATTTACCACGGCAACAGTGTGATGGACCAACTGCGGACTCCAAGCTTAATGAACTAGAGTGCGACGATGTGCCTTGCGACCAGAGTGGTGCCGTACCCCGCGACATAAGCGATGCAGCATGACCTTGCAGCTATACTATCCAAAGCGATGTAGTTCCTGTGCCTTTTCATGGATCTCCTCCATGCACTCACAAACCATACTGGATACCACCACAACAACTTCATCGCGAATTACATAGCAAACAAAATTACACGTTTCCCGTAGGTTTGCCTGGCTATTGTAATTATTAAAGTTTATTCCAGACATTCAGAGCTAAATAGCCTACATATTTGGAAAAATATATTCCCGAATCTTTAGCCAGAGTCGGATTGATCTACTTGGGAGAAGGAGATAAAGTACAGTGTTTCAGCTGTGGTGTGAAACTTCACAAATGATAGTATAAAGATACAGCTTACCTTGAACATTTCAGATGGTCTCCGTGCTGTAGCTACCTTCCTTTGGTCGGTCCAAAATATGACCATGTCGGGTGCTTTAGAAGAGGAGAATATTCGTAGTTTACCTTTGGAGCTGGGAGAACGCATTTACGGAGAGTTTGTCAAGATTTAAGTGAAACGCAAACTCAAAATCATTTCTCGATTTTTAAATTATTGCTATTTCCACAGTAGAAGAAGACTGATTCTTGAGAAAGACTATAACAGACACATAACTCTGTGTGGGTATATAGCTCTCAATGCCACGTTTTCTGTCATCAATGTTACACCAAATTCAATGGAAGGAAGTCAATGACAGTGTTAAAGACTTAGTGGCTTACCAAATACTTGTACAAGAAGTGACTCTACTAGACAGGACAATTCCACTGAGACCAGTGTTTTCCAATTTGATGACAAAATGGAAACCCGTCTCAAAAGAAACTTTGACTTCGACGACGTCTTCTCCTGCTCTAGATGCCGCCGCTGCAGCCAAAAGTGGCCTCTCGTAAGAAAAAAGTACAAGTACCATCATCCAAAGAAACCTTCTTGCAAAAAGGAAAATGGGACTCCTCGTTTAGCTAAACATTGGGATGTCTTGCCAGTACTTACTAAATCCAATGCCCCGATGCGAAAACAAATCATTCAAAAAGCACCTAAGGAAATAATCGATACTGTGTGTCAATGTTGTTTAAACGTTTTGAAAGGAACGGTGTCTTTGACAAATATACAGAAACATCCATTAGGACGACATCGTCACGCTCTTCTCCATATGGTGAAAAAGTCAAAAGAAAAAAATGCTCGTTAACTGAGGAAGATTTCTACTTATGACTGCTCCTTTGTTAGGATTGATTGCAGGTCTTCTTTTAGGAGGAGTGATGAGATGATGCAGAAGAAGATTAAAAGGACACACTTTCTGGAAAGATATCACACTTGTACCCTTGGATCTTATGGAAGTACGAACATTAACTTTAGTTGGATATAAACAATGGATTGAACTCCATCGTTGGTACGAACAGCGGACACCCCATTTACCTCTTAATCCTAATGTTACTGAGCTGTCACACTTCCAACAAGAATTACAGCCGTTGATGGATCGAACAGATTTGTCAGAAACAGAAAAATCGCAACTGTTTCATCATAAACCTTTAGACGAGACAGCTAAACTTACCCTGAGAAATTTTAAGAATGTCATGAAAAGCGAAGAAAAGCAAAAAGCAACAAAGACGATGACAGAAACAGCCACATGGATGGAAGAAGAAGAAGAAACAAGAGAAGTGTTTCAAACTCCGTCTGCTCCTTTTCCTCCTCCTTCTAGTATGAAAACCTTGTTGACACTTTCACCTACACCCAGACAAGAAGAAATGAAAGCTTGGGTCGAAAAGATGATGTTGACACCTTCTTCAGCAGAAAAAAAAGAAAGGAAAAGACACAAAAAAGGGAAGACAGAAGTGAAAAAAGAAACTCGTAATGAAGCGACCAAAGAACCGATGACTATTTCCACTTCTATTTCTCATCGGACACGTCAAGCATCGCAGTCCAAATTACCACACGAGCAACCTAAGAGCAGTATCGAACAGTGGGTAACTTATTGAGGAGCAGCACTAACAGCAACCACATGGATACACTTTGAGGCAGTTACGGAGTAATTCAAAAATTTTATCAAAGGTTTAAGTCTACAAGATGTACCTCAGTGGTTACAAGAACAATCGACGAACACGTTACACAAATCCATTCGACGAAAGTTTTCCAGAAGTCGTTGTTTCACGGCCAAATTACCTCAGTCCATACAGTTGGATCGAGAAGCTCACTGGGAAGTAGCTTTCGTAGAAATCATTAATCCTACTCAAGACATCAATATGACCGGGGCCAAAAACACTTTCATCGTAGATATCCTCAACGAACAAGTCCAAGAACACTTGGACTAAAATGATCCTGTTATTTATGAGTCCAAACATGTATCGCCAGCCAATCCTCAAATGATTACATCTATACAATGAGAATTTCGACGGGTTATTATTTTAATGCTCAACGGTCAGTTTGACAAATCAGTGGAGAAAGCTCGCCAAAGTGTGCAGATAGAATACCATGTCATTTCTCATCGTTTTAAAATGGATTTTTTTCCGGACGACAGAAGGATGGCCAATACTACTTCTCCCAGTTTGTTTGTTATTCTGGTGGATACACATCTCTTGTTCCTATAAAGACATTAACAATAAGCATCGATTCTAATAGTTTTTTCGCTTTAATATCGAATTGACGGAAGGATTAAATTTCATGTTTGTCTACTCTGATGTCCTCGAGTTCAAAGTTTTGGGAAACACAGCAGCTCCGTTTCTGAGAGCCATTCCTTTCAAAGTCGATTTCGCCATAGCTGCTTACGATGAAGGAGGCAACACGTATCACGTTCACCGAGAATTTGTACATTCTCATTATCTTCCTGTCAGTAAATCATATTTTGAGAGTGTCAATATTAGTATAAAAGGAAATCTTGGACAAACTATTCTATTATGGAAAGGAAAAGTCACGGTGAAACTACATTTTCGAAACTGATTCTCCAGTGAATTGTAACAGATGTATCCTGTGTACCAAATAGTTGCTCGACAACGAGGATATGGTTTAGGAGAGCAGCTTTTCGCATGGTATCACCCATCCTAACACCGATGGTGAATCGATGATTGCTTTAAAAGATGCAGCTTTGATGCAAGGAAAAGAATTTCTTCAAAACGTACTCATCTAGAATCAAAATCGTAGAGAAACCTTGATGAAAGCAGGAAAAATGTGTTGATTCAAACTGGAAAAGATCTTCTGTGGCGTCCAGACACTCCTATAAATTCACTTCACGCTTCTGGCGAAGGCATTATTTCCTCCTCCACGTGACAGCAAGGACAAGGCAGAAAGAGATGTCGAAAACCCTTCCATAAAGACACGATCAGAAAAAGAATGAGTAAAGAAGAAGAGCAGAAATCAGAGAATTATGAAGTTTTTGAGTACTAACTAAAAAGACAAATGATGCACCGAGATTCTTGCAAATGTTCCAAGTCAGAACTCAATCTCTTTGCCATGCCACCGACGATGATGACGCTGCAAGAATCCCAAATGGGTACAATTTCATCGTGTGTCGTCTTCAACCACCTCAGTACCTATCGAATTTGAAATCAAAGGACAAACCAAAGATTACATCGATCTGAATAACAGTTACTTGTACCTGAGAGTCAAAGTTCTCAAAACGGACAACAATAATCCAGGGGACGATGCCAGAGAAGCTTCCGTCAACAATTTCATGCATTCATTATTCAGCGAAGCGGATTTTGTACTTGAATAACAAACTGTTGAACTGCAGCATGGACACTTACCCTTACCTAGCATACCTGGAAAATCTCTTGACCTACGGAATAGAAGTCAAGAACACATATCTGGATGCTTCAGTGAGGTGGAAACCTGACACTTTGGATGCTTCATCGGCACAGAGTTGATAGAAGCTGACGATCGTCACAATGTTGGATTTAACAAGAGCCAAAAGAAAAACAAACAAGGAAGTAGTTTAGAAGTGATGGATCGTTTACACTTCAACATGTGGTTGCAAGACAAGTATTTGTTAAATGGGGTCAGGGCCAGCCTAAGGGGTTTTGGCGTCCTAGGCGAACTAACCAAAAAAGAAAAGAAAAAAATTCACTTCCATCTAATTTGGCGCCCCTTAACAACTGACGCCCTAGGCGACCGCTTAATTCGCCTATATGGTTGGGACGGGCCCTGAATTGGATGCATTTACGCCTGAGACTGAATCGAAGTAGTACCGTCTTCCATTTGATGGCTAATGCTAACGAGTACAAAACAAACATCGAAGAAGCCAGACTTTACGTGCGACATGTGGAAGTCTTACCTAAAGAGGGAAACGACATCAGTCAAACTCTGATCGGAACGATAGCCAAGTATCCCCTACGATGAGTGGAAGTGAAAACCTTCATCGTTGCCCTGGACTCCGATTTAAGAGTGAAGACAATGTTTTCCAATGTCAACTACCAAAACTTTGTTCAACGGCAATGCGGTCCTCCACGGAGCTATCCTTTCGAGTTCCAACACTTTAACGTGTCCAAGATAGAGGTCACTTGAGATGGCCAGACGTTGTGTATCAGATTCTTTGAAGCTAAGTTTGCATAGAAAAATTACCTAGATCCTATCTGACTCTGTTTGAAGCCAGATGACAATTAGGAACCAACAGTAGCCTTGGTATTTCGTATGACGAATATGCAAGAGGAAATGCTTTGTGGGGATTTGATTTCACTCCAGATCAAAGCAGTGACGTGGGGTATTTCCACTCGATAAAGACGGGTCAACTTCGTGTTTAACTTCAGTTTGTGCTGGCTCTGGCGAACAGAGTGAACGTCATCTTGTATGCAGAATTTGATAAACCTCTGGAAATCAACAGTTTGAGAGAAGAGGTCCTAGATTATTGAACGATGGAATCTATGGAGATAGGCGAAGAGGATGTTTTCTATTCGGAGCAACATCAGCAGTCACAGACCACAAGTGAAGAAGAAACAAAATACAGTCAAAAACAACACGACAAATGTTTGATGATGAGTCAAGAAGACAAGTCGAAAGGGTAACTGGAAAACGCGTGGACCCTCATCTCAGAAAAGAAGATCTGAAAGAGTGATGTGAAACCTTGCTTTACCTCCATTGACTTCTTTGGAAACGACATGTATCGAAACTCTCTTGCAACAAAATACGGTGACTTCCTTTCATCGACTTACTTGACAGATATTTTTTTCAAGGATAAAGTCAAGTGTGAACTGATGACTTATCATTACTGTGAAAAGAACGAATACCCGAGAACTTCATTACCTTCTGGCTCACAGTTCGTACACAGTTTCTTGGAATCCAGTGTTGTGTGCTAAAGACGAACTTCCTCATCGAAAACCTAAAGACGTTCGAACTTCTGTCATCAACACAGATGATAGTCATCGTCCAGGAACTCATTGGGAAGCCATCTACTCTCTCAACGACCACAGTGTGGAATATTTTGATTCTTATGGATTACCTCCTCTGGAGGAAGATATAATCGACTTTATGAGAAGAAATGCAGTATCCATTCAATTCAATAATGTACAAGGATCAGGTTCGATTGTGTGTTGACAATAGTGTGTCTATTTTGAACAGCAATGCAGTCTTGGATTCCTCTTAGAACATGAATAACTTGTTTTGGACGTGATTTCTCTAGAAACAATGACAAAATAGAAAGGTGGTTTTGTGATCATTGTGGACATCTATTTTCTTTGGCTCAGAAACGTAGTGTGCATCGTTGGCAAAATGACAATGTAGGAGACGATCACTGGAAATCTAGTCCGACTCCACAAAGTTGTCAACCTTGTAAATTCGTTCATGTTTAATGTTTGGTAATTGTACATGAAGAGAAAGGAACAAACCCTAATCCCTCCTATTTATAGTTGATGTTTCAGCGAGCAGGGCTTAATAAAAAAATATGTTGATTTCGAAAAAAAAAAGGTGTTTTCTTTATTTTTATATTAAAAAAATCATTTGAACATGCTCTTTCACATTCTTTCTGTCAATCTTTAAATTTGTAATGTTTTCTTTCGCGTCCGCGTACCGAATTTGAGGGATGTTTTCCTTCACGTCCGTGCTTCTACCATATAAAGCGGCGCGTTCACCAGTCTTGCCATGCAGTACGGCACAGAAGATGGCCAACCTACCCCAACCACCAGAGCGAAGCCCCTTAAGAGCAGACGCCGAGTCGAGGAGTACAATGGGCTGGCAGAGACCCTCCGGAAGTACCCCGACGCAGCACGTGCAGCCTGCCCAGCCATGAGCTGAAACTAGGAGGGAGCAGGGAGAACAACGCAGGAACCAGGGGAGCGAGCTACATTATGCAGCCTATGACGCAGACCCAGGCTAACCCTGCGCCCACCCGTAGAGACAGGCGACATACATAACTCCAGCCTCAGACGATTTGCTGTTGACAGCTGGAATCGAACCAGCCTGCTGTCAGAAAATGGGAGAGCCAGATGAGCAGACCGAATATGGAAAGGGTCTCCCACCAAGCAGACTGGTCAAAATTGCCTGACTGTTATGGGGTTTTCCTTTCGAATATTTGAAAACCCCTTTTGATAAGACTCTATATATCACAAATTTGATCTATTTTGAACCACCGTCAAAAATACAATCTCTAATTTATTAATCTGTGCGTGATACAAAAATGATATGAGTAACTTTACTCGTTTATTGGTAAAATCTTTTTTGGACAAATATGTACACTATGTACGCAAAATTCAAAATTATACGGAATTAAGTAATCAAAATTTGAAACTCGAAAGAATTGTCATAATTAAATATGTGGTTAACACATTTTTGATATTAGGGACAGCCCGACTTAGCTAACTGGGCAGAATTTGATCATATACGTTTCTGGCGTTTCAGTTCTCCGTCACGCTTCGCGCCTGCCTTGCCTAGCCCGTGCTGCCTGCCACTCCAGACATCAACAAAGCAATTAAGTAAGTAAGTGCGCTTCGCGCACACCTGCATACCTGTAAACATTGTGGTTCTAGTCCTATGTACAGGTATAAATATTTATACACACACCCCAATATCGCGCCTTCAATGAACCCCCTTAATTGTGGGGAAACCATGCAGCGATGGAGGGATGTGACAATAGCGTTTTTAACGCTTGAACGTGTCAGATGTGTTGCAAACAAGCAACACACTTGACCATAAATAAATAGTGTGCGGTGCACACACTTTAAAAAGACGTACATAGTCGAATGACCGAACACGTCTATAATCCAAATTCTCTCTCTCTCTCAGTCTTGCCATAGAAGTCTTCAGCTAATAGAGTAAGAAGCACAACGTATCAACAAGATAGCTAGAGATGGAAACAATGGTACCTATCCAGGCCATGAGTACAAGCAAAGGCTTAGGCCTTATTATTGCATCAGGGTGGAGCCTAAGGGCCCAAGCAAATCGAACAACTTTATTGCTAATATGGTAGGAACCAACAATCTACAAGAGATACAGCCCCCAAAGAAGACCGGGACAGGGAGGAAGATCGCGGGCACTGAGGGAGCAGTTTACGCAAACCCAGTTTACGCCTAACGCACCTACCGCTGGACCCAGGTCAACAATATCTCCACCTCCAACTGTACCAACAACCACAACACCCCCAGCTACGGAAAGTATAGTTAGGAAGGAACCTTAAATGCCACCAACGGTAATTTAATTCAGCAGCGGGGGGGGGGGGGGAGGGGGGGCAGAGAAGAGAGGAAGAGAGGAAAACAAAAAGGTAGATGCTACAGAGGGACCACAGGAACAGGCGGAAAAGAAGAAACCACCCGCCTCACATGCTCCAGCTCCACCTTAGCCGTCGCCAATAAACCTGGTAAGCAGGCGGAAAGATAAGAAGTAGAAGCGTGCAACCTCCCCCCCCCCCCACTTCTTCCAACGCCGAAACCGCAACCGGAAAAAAAGGTATTCGAACGCAGACAAACTTGGAGGGAAAAAGAACTAAAATATGAAGTGGAGCTGTATGTCCTGGACCAGTTTACTCATTTGGAGATAGACAAGATACTGGATGATGGGACTGGGAATATGGCAAGGCGCCACATAGAAGATGTCCAGACGGTTTTAGCAGCCCGAAAAAACTGAAGTGCGATGGTCAAATATCAAAGAATTTGAGAGACAGCGCCCAAAAATCATCAGAAAACATCAGGAAGCTGGGGAGAAAGTAAAGCGAGTGTCCACTACCCTTAGTGATACTGATGCTCAACGAGATGATTGATATCTGCAAATTCCCTACACCTATCGTAGCGATCTGGGCCCCGTTCTACCATTTAGTACTTGCGGACCTCATAGAACCAGACAGCGCTAAGGCCCGCAACAGACGTAAATTCGACTCGCCTAAAAAGCTAAAGCCATTCCTGGTTCCGCCTACTGAGGTTTTACTTCAGCCCTTTTAAGGGCTAAAAGAATTGCCTCTTATGGCTTGGGTATTCATTTTGGCTTGAAAACCTATTCTGAAACAACTTATTAGAAAACGGAAATACGATCCATTTGACCACCATTCAAAAGTTACTTGATAATATCTAATTAGGATTACAAAATATTAAAAAAGGGTTACAATAACCGGGTTTGATGTTGTTTTGGGAATAATGAAAGTACGCTATGTACACGAAATTATACAAATTGTTACGAGTAGGAAAATTGTTTTAACCGGTATTCATGATCTCAATTACAATATTTGGCTAACACACAAATGGTCGTAGGGACAGCCAGATTTAGTTAACTGGGCAGAATTTGATCATGTACGTTAGTGGCGTTTCAGTACTTCTGTTCCGCTTTGCGCTTAACTTGCCGAGTCCGTGCAGCCAGCCTTTCCAGACATTTAGACATAACACCATAAGGGTATATCATACAACCATAAGGGTAAACATTAATCACACGTAAATGGCATAATGGCCGAAAACGTGTATAATCTAAGTTTGATTGATTGATCAGTCTTGCCATCCATCGTCGCCTTGTCCAGGAAGAAACAAATGAGCGGAAATATGACCAGAAAACTAGGTCAGACGTTAGTTTACCTAGAGTATGTTATTCATCTCATGAATCCAGTCAAATAGCTACGTCCAGACAGAAGATTGTTCAAGAGGGTCAATAACCATTTTAAATTGACCAAACAACTTGTCCTCTTGATGTTGGAGGATGAAGTTGTAGAGGAGAAGAAGGAGTGGTAGGAAGAAAATAGGGGACGCCAAGGAAGACGATTTGTTAAGACAACAGAGGTGGCAACTAATGATTATCATGTTAGAGTCTCAGAGACATGTACCTGCTGCGTCATCAGACCTGTAGTGAATAGTTCCAACAGTGGAGGAGGACCCCAACCCCCGACTGAAGACTGGGCCTACCAGACTGATTACTGGGGTATGGAAATGGAACAGCAATAAAGGAGGACACCAGACTGAAGGTCGGGATATGGAGCTGCAACAGCAACAGCAGTAACAACAACAAGAACCACAAGAACAGCAGCAACAACATAGACAGCCACCCATAGTCTCTCAAGTAGAGGATTGGTAGAGTGAGGGAAAGTTTCCTCTCTCGTTCTTACTTGTCTCAATCAATCCCTGGGTTGGAGATAGATGGAGTAGTGGATGTGCTGCCTGCGGAGCTAGGCCCTGGTGGTGCATACACTAGGTGTCTAAAATAATAAAAACGGCCCTTTTAACGGCCAGCCAGATCTCTTGAAAAGAGATACTATTCAAAACATTGCAAAAATCTATGTGTTTTGTGTTTGTATGTTTGTGTATGTCAGTGTCTGTTTGCAACCAATTAAACCTTAAAATCCTTTCTTGTGTGTGATAATAGTATGTATACAAACACTGCTACCCTTTGCTTTGACGTGGTATGATAGTATGCTTGCGTGTATGTAAGTATAAACACTTTTTCCCTTCCTTGTGAGTGATAGTGTGTGATTTCATCCCCCGTTTCTTTTTTACTTCAGACCCTTTTCGTCGTTAGATGTGGGGTGTTGGTCACTACCAGTTGATAGTAATCAACAAAGTGGGTGTTGGATAGTACTAAAATTGGGTGTTAGATAGTACTCAAAATGTGGGTGTTAGATTGTAGTCAAAAAGTGGGTGCTGGATAGCAATCAAAAAGTGGGTGTTAGATAGTACTAAAGAACTGGGTGTTAGATAGTACTCAAAATATGGGTGTTAGATTGTAGTCAAAAAGTGGGTGCTTGATAGGAATCAAAAAGCGGGTGTTGGATAGTACTCAAAATGTATGGATCTCAACGTAAAATCTCATGTTAAGAATCAACACCACATTTCCCGTTTGGGTCTATACCGACCCCCAATGTAAACATAGGACGTAAGGTTAATTCCCGTACTGGTCTATTCATTTATGTGCGTATTGAGGTCAACCACTTCTAACAATGTAACAATGTAAATGTATAGTCCCATACGTGCAAACTCGTGGTAAGGCGTAATGTTAAATTCTGGTAGAGGGATCAAGTGTCATCTAAAGTAAACCTACAGCATAATGTTAATTCCCGTAGAGGGCTAAATCGCCACATATTACTACTGTAGGTCGCATAAAAAGCAGATTAAAATACCTCCTCGTTGGAAATAAAAATAGCTTCAATAGCTAACGTCTATGAATTCTAGCCTTTTTTTCGCCTAGAATCTCCAATGGGGTTATAGTAAAAGGCGTAAAGACATGCCGAAAAATAGCATAATACGATTGACGCATTATAATGCTTGAAACAGACTCAAGTCCATGAAAACACACACACACACACAGACACAGACACACAAACACGCGCGCGTACACACACAGACCAAAGAAACCTCAAAATGATGGAGTGTAAAAACAAATAAAAAGTATACAGCTGAAGTATGATAAAACATCACATGGAACCTCGTGTAATGAAAAAAATATTTTGATAGCTGAAAGTAAGAGAAAGATCTGCAAATGAAATGTGGTCTAAGGTGGGCATTTTGCAATTTTTTTAATTGTTCTTTTATATACAACAGATATAATCAAATAACAATTCACTTAAATCTAAAAAAAATCATATATGATGGTATAAACATGTGAAATAAATAACTATTATCTTGTGATAATGGTGATTTTAGTAGTCTAGAAAAATCAATAATTTCTATTACTCTATACTTTTACACCACCTAAGACTGCGTATAAGCTGATAGTCTCTGATATTACCATAGTTGTCTTCTCGCAGACTTCAACGAATATACTAATAAGTTCATAAAATATTATAGATTTCAGTACAATAACTTGCTCACTATCCATTTATTTATATTGCGAACGAGTTAGAGAGTTATTTAAGATTTCTGTATTGTGATGCTAAAAGTTCAGTTCCAAACACAAACATCAATCAATTGTTGACACAAAATAAACATGAGAGAATTAAAATAATATATTATGAACTTGAACTTGTGTTAACCGAACAATCTACATACACATTACACAAGCAAGCTAGAAAAGAAATTCCTTATGGAAGGGTTTCTGTTAGTCACTTAGATAAAAAGTTCCAGGCAGTCATCGTTGAAATGCAAGTATATCAAACATATAACAAAAGAATGCGAATTCACTATGACAGTAATAGATGTCTTTTCAAAATACTACTGTGTTAAGAATGTGAAACGACATACATGACGCTTTTATAGAAATCTTTAATGAGAGAAAGCCAAAAAAGATACAGTTCCATGAAGGATTAGAATTCAACAAACGAAAGGTTAAGCATTACTGGAGAAAGAAAATATTTAAAACTTGTCCACTTACTCGTACAGTGGAAACTTATAATCGAAATCTTAAGAGTAGAATGTGGAAATATTTAACTAAAAATCAAAGCAGAAATGGGTAGATATATTAAATAACCTTGTTGCTGGATATAATAATTCATACCACGGATCAATAGATATCTCACCAATTTAAGCCAGTGACCCTAAAAACGGGTCTAAAGTATGGATTAACTTATTTGGTTATTTAACAGCTGATACTAATGGAACACCCAAATATAAAATAGATGAGAAAGTTAGGATATCAAAATATAAGTTTATTTTTGCTGAAGGCTATATTCCTAATTTCACGAAAGAGATTTCTACAATTTAACAAGTAATTTTGGGAGACCCTGTAGTAAATACTTTGCAAGACAAAATTGGTTTCTGGTTTGTAATACTAACAAATATATAGAAAGAATAATATAAAGAAAGAAAAAAATAAGTTAGATAACAAAGCAAGTTCATTTGGTGGTGCCTAAAAAGTGATAAACATAACTATAAACGCTTGTTTATTTGTTTCATGAGAAAAGCTAACAATTTTGTTATTTATTTCTTTATATACATAAGATTCATCAATTGAAGGAATAATTTCTACTTCCTTCTTGCCAAAATAGTTTTTTTACTTTAACTTCTGTTTGTCGATAATGTATCTTCTGTCTAATTTTTACAAACTGATTATCATCGGCAGGTATTAAAATCTTTACAACGTCAGTATTTGCACCAGTATTCATTCCCAGAATAACTATATCTCAGATGATTTTTGTAAATTGTTCTTATAGCCTACTATATAACCTATTTTCATCACCATATCGCCTAGAATTACAAATATTCCATCACCACCAAAAGCATGGTTTAGTCTAACTTTTGAATCCTAAAGATATTCTTGAAATCTTACTGTAATATTTCCATCTGTGTGATATCCTTGCTGGCCTAAAATTAAATTTTCAATCCACTTTTTGCATTATCTTGTACAGTGGATACAGACTGTGTAATAGATGGTCTGTTTTGTACTTGAGTACCTAAAATACACATCACGTAACATCTCATACTTTCATTTAGCCCAGATTCTTATCTTGTAGCAAAAAGTAAGTCCATCCTATTAATTCTTCTAAAGTTGTTTGAGATTTATAATGCACAAGATTGTGCCTTATCCACCATCATCTGTTCCACCGTGTATCTGTTTTATATGTTTTCCTGTCAGTAATGTGTCACTTTGGCAACAACAAATGTTACTATGGCGACAATGGGAATTAACATCACGACCACCAGCTTGAAAGTATGGCTATATGGCGATAAAATGGCTATATGGTGACAAGGGAAATTTAACATTAGTATGGCACTATGGCGACAAGGGAAATTTAACATTAGTATGGCACTATGGCGACAAGGGAAAACGTAGTGTTAAAATTGACATGATATTTTCCCATGTCACTATGAATGCTTTTATGTTGGGGACAAAAACAATTTGAATATTTTGCACCATGAAAGAAAAAACATGAACTTTGTTTTGTGAAATGTAAATTTGATGCACAATGAAGAAACCATGAACTTTTTTTAAATGTAAATATTTGTGTACCATGAAAGAACAAAAAAAACCAATGAACTGTGTTTTTTTTTAAACGTGAATTTGTTGCACCATGAAAGAAAAACACATAAACTTTTTTTTTTTGCAATGTAAATATGTTTTTGTTGTACCATGAAGAAAACATGAACTGTGTTTTTCTACAATGTAAATGTTTTTGTTGCACCAAGAAGAAAACATGAACTGTGTTTTTGATCTATAAATATGTTTTTGTTGCACCACGAAAGAAAAAACACGAACTTTGCTTTTTGGGAATTTATTATACAATGAAAGAAAAACATGGACTTTGTGTTTTGAAATGTAAATGTTTTTTCCTGCACCTGAAAAAATTAAATAGTTGGGAGACACTGTATGTTCGCCATCCCTTTAACATGCTCATTGCTGCGTATCGTTGGTGTTACAAAGAGTGGCAATCCTCTTACACGTTACTCCAAGAAAGTCAAGGAGAATCCATTTAATTTTTGAAGGAATTCCTCGCAAAGACGAAGGAATCGTGTCTGACTTTAATCAAACACATCTTATCATCTTTGGTTATATGTTAGGAGAAGACGAAGAAGAAATTAAACTTTGGTTTACACGAAAATGACACCATCTTAATAGCATTATTATTTACATTACTCAAAATTTATTTCAACAAATATGTGTGTGTGTATAAATATTCCTAAACTTTTTTCTCTCCTTGCACTTCACTGCTAGGGTTATAGGGATTATAAGGGTGGTGGTGGTGGCGGGGTGTTCGTTTTGTCTATACGGGATGATAGGGAAGTTATATAAGAATATGGAAGTAGGGGATCACTCAGCATATTTACGGAGAGAAGAAAAAAATTCTTTTCTTAATAAGTACAAACACTCCATGTATGATGAACAACTTCAATGAAGTATAGATTTGCCGTTTTCAAACTGAAACAGAAAATGTCATAACCTTACATACAAGGAACTGTAGCTTCACGCCAAATTCTGACTTTGTTTGACAGTGTGGCAAATTTAACTCTTTCCTCTCTTCATGTGTCACATTTCACTAAGAGTATTAAATCTAGAGCAAGACAGAAACATTAGTAACGAAATGAACTAACAATGTGTAAGAGCGGTCATTCGGTGTACCAAATCTAGTGTGGCAAAATCCACAACTGTTAATTTGTAACAAACTGGAGAAACAAATCTGCCTCATAAATCATTGACATTGCATACGCTTTATGCCTATGTTTATCGCGCGACAATGGGTTGCTGTTTAATGAGAGAATTTAATCAAGGACGACAAAAACGAAAACAGCATTACAAAATTCTAAACCCCACTTGGCTCCATACAGAATTAATGTCGATGACGGATATGTTTTAACAAACTTCTTGGATTGTACAAGTAAGCCAATGTCTGTCCTTCAGTATGCATTTGTTCTTCTCTCCATCCTGTTTAATGTCTGTAGAAGACTATATTTGTGTATGTGTGTAAGCACTGGTACTCTTTTCTCTTCTTTCACTCCACATATGATAGTGCATAAATATGTTTGTGTATGTGTGAGCATTCCTACCCTTTGGTTAATAGATGAATGGGTGTTGCTTACTCCAATGGCTTGTTCATAACGTAGTGTGGGTGTTGAATAGTAAATAATTGGGTGTTGGTCACTCAAAACAGCATGTTGGATAGTAGGAGGTGTTTGTTTTGTTGATGGTATAGTGTGGGTGTTGGATAGTAGATAACTGGGTATTGGCCACTCCAAAGGGCGTGTTGGAGAGTAAGTGTAGGGTGTTGGATAGTAAATGTGTGTGTGTGTGTGTGTGTGTTGGGGGGGGGCTGAATAGTAAATAACTAGGTATTGGTCACCACAACGGCTTGCTGGATAGTAGGTAAATGAGTGTTGAATAGTAGATAACAGGGTGTTGGTCACTCCAAACGGCGTGTTGGATAGTAAGTGTGGGGTGTTAGACAGTAGATAACTAGGTATTAGTCACTCAATATCGTGTTGGATAGTAAATGTAGTTTTAACATTACGTTTAAAATTGTCTCAATACAGACCCATTATGTAAAACCTATGGACATTTTTAACATTACCATTCCCGTTACAGACCATAAGTCTTTTTTTGAAACAAAAATTATATTATCAATGTTAAATTCCTCTTGAGGCCATAGAGCCATTTTGAGACCATATAGCCATATGTCGAAGATGGCTGCCGTAATGTCAATTCACACTGATGCCTATAGAGTCATTTCCGAGGCCATAGAGGCACATGTTAGTACTCCTGTCTACTTATATCATTATCAGTCATTTCCCTCTCTACTTTGTAACAGGTTCGGGGACCATTAATAACAGTTATATTCTTTCCTTTTACGTATCTCCCATCATGATGTGGCGGAATATTAAAGTTGCTGCATATTATATTAAACTGTTTAAGATCTATGTTGTTGTTTGTTGCATTAAAATGTTGATCGTCAGGTAATGCTATCTTACAGTCAGACAAGTTTTCTCATTTGAAAGGAAATATTAAACATGTATATTGAGCTTTTACTGACTCTAATATATTTGTATCCTATAATTTACAGTAAGGTATTCCACATCCTGATGTTGCCATGCCAATAAGATAGTCCACATCCTGATGTTGCCATGCCAATAAGATAGTCCACATCCTGATGTTGCCATCCATACTGCCCAGTTTAATTGATTTTGTCAAATATTTCATATCAACCTGTGCTCTGTATGTGTTCATTAAATCATGATCATCAAATTTTAAAGTGTAAGTATAAAAAATAGTTCATGGTTTGTATGAAAATGTATTATTTTCTGTGCAGTGTATCTTTATTTTTTTAAAAATTCATTTTCTATTCCTTTATCAACTGGTGCACTGAACTGAGCTGAGAGACAAGAATAAACTGTACCTCTTTCGAAATTTTTAAAATCTGAATTCCATTTATTGAATAAAATTATTTAAGTGATTTGTTATTTGAACATAATGTATAGTCCATGTGACGATTAATTTTTTCTTCATGGTTGTGCACTATGTATAAATCAGTGCTGATTTCATTTATCATCTATGTGAGTGTAGATAAATTCACACTGTCTGTTATCTTGACGCATTTGACTTCAATTTTCAGCTATCAATGTTTGTGATGTTACGAATACTAATATTGCCAGTTACTTAAAATCTTGTTCTCTTTTTGTTGGGATTATGTGTTCTCTCTCTCTCTCTCTCTCTCTCTCTCTCTCTCTCTCTCTCTCTCTCTCTCTCTATATATATATATATATATATATATATATATATATATATATATATATATATATATATATATATATATATAAAAGGAATTACCATTAGGCGGTGTAACGCCTTGCTCACTTCATTCACCACGTGTATATGATCATGGTTCTACATTTTAGGAGAGAGACGTAATAGATGGAATCTAATGATGTTGGTAGTGAGAAGTTATTTATATTATAATTTAATTTTGAAAACCGGTTTAAAGTGGTTGAACGAATAAGGGTTCTTTTAGAAAATAAAATATGGCGGTTGGTCACATCTCAGTGAGCAAGTTTTTTTGAGGGGGGGGGGAGGATAAAAGTCAAAATGGTGGAAGTTGGTGAGCAAGGTTTTTAGAAAAATTTTAAAAGTAGTAATCATACCCT
Source organism: Margaritifera margaritifera (assembly GCA_029931535.1). Lineage (NCBI taxonomy): Eukaryota > Metazoa > Mollusca > Bivalvia > Unionida > Margaritiferidae > Margaritifera > Margaritifera margaritifera. The sequence continues at coordinate 1,097,534 of JAQPZY010001381.1, read as the reverse complement.
TCGACGACTGCTATTTACAAAATTTTAAAAAATGGTGAGGTCCATGTGCTGTCGAGTTATACTTTTTGTTTTTAAAAAATATTTTAAAAACCGGTTAAAACTGGTTGAGTGAGCTATCATCTGTGATTCTATCTACTGAGTCCTTTAGGACAATTTTTGAAACAAAATGTAAGTACATTCTAAGTGGACTAATTTCATGAAAGTTAACTATTTGATTAACGAATACATAAAGTTTCAATACATAAACTGAATAGCAACGGAAAATGATAAAATTATGTATATATATAAAAGTGTGTGTGTGTGTGTGTGTGTGTGTGTGTGTGTGTGTGTGTGTGTGTGTGTGTGTGTTTAACATTTCCGGATATGCGTTGAGGTCTTTTCAAATCTGTGACTAAATTGAGAAGTTTTGTTTTAACCGCATATTATTCTTCAATTAATATATAATGTGCAGTCAAAGTGAAATCAATTTTTAAAAGAAAGGTCTAAATTATGGATAAAAATTTGATATATCATTGTTGATATCACTTTTTTTGGTATAATTTTATTTTTGTTTTTAACAGACGGGTTGTCTAATATGCAACAAGTGACCTATCTTTATTCTTTCTGGGCAAAAACCGAGCTGCGCGCTGCTGCTTTCGCGCCAATTTCAAGCTCTGTGTTGCAGTAGAAAATCATCCTGTCAGAAAACTTTTCCCAAACCGACCCTAAACTATAAGCCATGACTCACGTTGACTGTGAAGCCAGTGTAGATATGGGTTTGTATAATCTGCCATTTCGTGTAATTTTCCTATCATAATTGACTAATTTACCAGTTAAGGGTCCATTATAGTACAACACATCAAGTCCAGGTAACCGCAGGTAGTGTACAACATTGATGCTGAAAATGTGTGGAGAAAAAAAAAATTAGGAAAGTATGTAGAAAGTGAAGACAGTGGGTTATATGCCCTTCCAGTAAATGGCCCCAACGAAAAGTGTTAAAGAAACCAGGTTAGTAACTTAAGAAAGAGCATCTCTACTTTTATATAATCTAGGGCAAAGTCGGGGATTTGGAATGTGTTGCTGTTAATTTATATTGGATTTTTTATTGTTCACCCTTGTCGAAATCCATTTGTAAGTTTCAGAGGTATTCATGAGAATTGTGTACGTTTCATCAAGTCCAATAATACAACCCCCAAACCTGTATAGATCTGTTGGTGGCTTGGGTAGTACTAGGATACATATCTCGCATCCTCGGCAACCCATATCGACCCAGTTGTACAGGTTAGAGTCTAATTGCTTTAGTCGTACTATACTTACTCTGATGGCTTTTTCAGGGGTAGAAAAATCCAAAGCCCAGGACAATTAAAAATGAATGCCGGGCAATTTTTCCAATGCTTTTAACCCAAAAATATTTTTAAACAATGATCCTGTTCAAAATTTTAATGGAATTTTGTATATTTTGATCATTCAGTTGCCCTGTTGGGTGCATACAGCTGGTGCACAATTTTTCAGTACTTAAGTATGTGTTGGTGATTCCTCTTGGTTAAAGGCCATTGTAATCCACGTCTCTGCTACTCATTAATTGATGAAGTAATTTGCCATATTACCAGCCCCTCAGGGAGAACCCTTGAAGAAACAAGACTCGCAAATGTTTGTCTTTTGTCAACACACCAGCATATGGTAGCGGTTTCTTTCATCCGCTTGACACACTGAATGCGTATGGTTTAGTACATGTGTTTTACGTTTTCTAATTGGTCTGTTGAAGAAATGGGCACACGCTGTGACCGTTTCTTGTTTTGGTTAACTTTAGCTAAAGGAATATGGCATTTAAATAATCAACTCCCAATCACAGTTTTTGTTGCATACTACATTAGCTTGTAGAATAATGGCTAAACAAAACTCCCATGTGGAAAGTTAACAGCTCCCGGAGAGTTTCGAAACAATTGACAGTGTAGGATTAATGATACTATGAACCATAATGATTTAAACTCCAATAAACATAAGTTTCTTGTCAGGGGTGGCCAGCTACTAGAAAGCTGACGGACAGCAAGACATCGTTAAAATAAGAAAATCGAGTATCTTTAATACCTGCCATTAGGATTTGCTATATATTTGACAAAAGTTGATGAAAAATGTTCATTACAGCAATCTTGGGGGCAACTGCAGTAATTTACCACACAAACAGAGAAAAAAACAATTGGGCATCCAGGTTTTTAAAAAATGTTTGCACAGGAAAACCATGGACTTTCAAACCTTTTCTATATCCAGGCACAATCAAATGGTTGGGTTTTTCAAAATCTGTTGATCACCATATGAACTGTTTGAAGAGTGATGGTAGCAAAGGAATGCTGAAGTCATTTTTAGTTAGGGATTGATTTTCTTTACTTTAACAAATATGGCTAATCACATTTGGCTAAATGTTAACAGACATTTGTTTTGTTAAAGAAAATGTACCGAAGTTATCCAACTGTGGCATTCTTCTGTTACAATCTCTCTTCAACTAACTGAAAATGGTGGTCAACAGATTTTGAAAAACTCTGCCTCTTGATTGTGCTTGGATACACTTCAGTTATAAAAAAGGCATCAGAGTAAGTATAATACAACTAAAGCATTTACTTTAATCCGTGCAATATTGTTAATATGGGCTGCCAACATGTGACATTTTCTTGAAAATTTGGCCTTCAGTTCAGTTGACGAGAGGTTGGGGGTGGAACATGTTATACAGGACCAATTTTTGTTCAGGCATTAAGATGTTTCTCTTCCACCTGGTCATGTATATCAGGGTCGATGTCTTGTGTTGTAGGACTAGTTGGGATCTGACCGTACATATTCATAAAACATTGCAGTTATTGCAGACCTATGCAACACGTCAGTTAACATATAAACCAGTTCTAGATACTGGTATTTCTCTTCTCTTGGCTTTCAAGTTTCAGTAGGTTGAAAGGGCCTTTTGGTGATTGTACAAAACATTTCCATATAAAATCCATTTTTTGACGTGCAAATCCAGTGTAAATAAAATGACTCCTGTCACCATTTTGACATACCAGGCTACATCTGCGGATAATTGCTGTTTATCAATGGTGAGGAGCCAAACAGATGAGACTTGGCTCACTCAAAATAGTTATTTTGGTTGTGTGATTTGAGCATCTGCCGATATTATGGATTTGTCATGTGACCGTCACATGATGAATATCATCATGTGACTTTTATCACAGTTCAGCAACATGCTAAATTACAAAAGGACAGATCATTTTGGGATGCAATGTAAAATTAGAGAGTTCATTTTGTGATTTGATGTGGTGTTATGAGAATAGTCATATGAGATATTCATCAAGAGGAAGTTGCATCTGATTAGTTCCTCAATATTGATGAAACAGCCAGGTAATTTGATTTAGAACTTGCTGTCTTCACTATATACATAATTTGTTAATGATTTTGACCCATTTCAATTTTAAGTTTGCGTATAGTACCAGTGGATGAGACTCCTCAATACAACTTTTTAATAATGAATATTGATCACTTGAGAAATTAAATAGGTAAATTAACTGCAGAAAATACATCATATTTTATAAATCTAGAAACAAATTTTGTCTGAGGGACGCATACTGATGTTAGCTGTTTGCAAGTTAACAAATGTTAATATATTGAACAGGCAGTAGTAAAAATATGTATACAGATTAATCCAGTGTTGTACCTTAAATTCATTCATCTCTTCATAGTCGCAAAGCTTCATCAATCAAGTATTTGGTTTGGGGATTAAAAAGCTTTGGATTTCACTCGATTACTCCAGTTTCACATTTGTCTGGTTGACAGTAAAATTGTAACACTTGGAGCTCTCGGGCACCTGAGCTTCTGTGTCATATTTGCATCAAATTCTCAGAGGACACACCTTTTCTCCATGTAATGCGTTCCTGTGAGGCACCTCATTTTCCCCTGTGACGCTCCCCTTTATATATTTTTGGTCTGTCGAATAGCTAATGGCCCGACTTGGGTAAACAGGCATGAAACCAGTGCGCCTAATTTACAGTTAATTCTTCTCTGATGTGATGACTTCAAAGAAACTGTTCAGTTGAATGTGTATTTAAGCACCTGCAATTATTCGTCAAATAAATGCTTCTCTTTGTGAAGAAATGTATATAAATCATGAAAGTAATGAAAATTTTCTCTGAGTTGGACAGTTCTGTCAATTCATTAATATGCCATAATAATAACAATAACTGCTACTTCAGTACATGTAATTTAGACTAGAACAATGCAGTATCAGTAGACACTTTTTAAAAGAGTACAGAAAAGTACTTTTACTCTTAAAAATGAGTCTGCAAAATTTTTCAGGAAACAAACTTGCGATTAAAATGACATAAAAGAAAAAGACAGACAAAAGGGATAACACAAGTGAAGACAAAAAGAAAACTCGAACTTGGAATGTTTATTTAATGTTGATTCCATCTTGACTATGGGAACTACAGGGTTCCCGCGGGTCATGGAATCCTGGAAAAGTTTTGGAATTTAAAAAATAAATTTCAAGGGCCTTGAAAAGTAATGGAATTTGTCAAAACCTTGCAAAGTTTTGGAAAAGTCATGGAATTTCTGACAATGGAGTTAAAGAAATTGATTACTTCAAATTTCATAGAGCACCGAGCACCGATTAAATAAAACACGATAAAATTACGATCGATAAATGGTTTCATTTCATATAACAAGAGTAAGTTCCCCTAACAGTAGATATCACGTGATTTCCGGTGTAGTTCGATTAGAAAATTCAAATGGTCAGCCGCGCCTCTTTGAGAAATTACATCTTGACGATCTGTCCAAACGAAGTTAATTCCGACCGAAAAAGTCTGTTATTTCTTCGATCTAATGTACAAGGTAAGTACTAATTTGGTTTCGTTTATATTTCTCTCTTGTTTTTCGGGTCTGTCTTAACATCTCATGCGGCTTAGTCAGTCATTCCTTTATTATGTCGGATGGTATGACAAGATTATAATCATTATTGTCGATTTGATATTCTTGTTTTGGGCTGTTATTTTAGTTCTACTTTCAGAATATTGAAAATTGTAGTTTTCTTTCGGAAGCCATTTGAAGATAACCTGCCAACCCTACTGAAAAAAAAAAATTCAGAGAATCATTTTAATATTAGACCCGTCTAGGTCTCCCAATTGAATTCTCCCGATTTTCCAAAGTCCCCAATAAAAATAAATAATAAATACTATAATAGATCGCGTATTAGAGAAAGAAAACTATTTGAATTCAGAATTCAAAAATCTGCAAGAAGGCTTCAGTAAATTCCTGTAATATTACAGTGTGGGAATTTTATCTTCCATTTTTCAAGAGGGTTGTCAGGTTAGGATGAAACATGTTTACTGCCAATATAATTTAACTTTAATCAAACATTTTTTTGTATCTAGTTTAACTTTAATCAAACATTTTTTTGTGTCTGGTAAACTTTGACGCCTTTTTTAGTGTTGCTGTTAATAGTATATTTAATGAAATTTTTTTTTTAAAGTTAAAGAAAAGAATTGTCATTGTCTGAAATTGCATTTTAATTTTAAATCTCCAAGACTCTATGTAATATGATAATGAATAAATCTTAGATTGTAAGTCTGGTCAGGCAATAGGTGATGAAAATATATTACTTAATGAACACTGGGCTGTTAGAAAATTCTGAACACATAATAAAATGCACAATATCCCATGATGATAGATAAGTCTTAAAATCTTTCATTTTATATTGCTTTAGGTTTAGTCCAATATGCCTGGTATGTGCATGTTCAATAACAGTTGGCTGACTAACCCAAACTATGAAAAATGGGTGGAGAAGAATGCTTCAGACCCAAGGACTGCTAAATGCAGAGCTTGTAGCAAAATTATTGATATTGCAAATATGGGAAAAGCTGCCCGCAAAAGTCATTCCACCAGCAAGAAGCATGTGCAGAATTGTAAAATAATGAAATCTGCTCAGAACAACACAATCTCTGGTTTTATTTCAAATTTAGCCTCACCATCACGTAAAGTTATGCCAAAGCCTGCCCCAACATTAACTTCTTATACATCATCAAATGATGTATTAAAGGCAGAAATTTTGTGGACACTAAGGACAGTGAATACCCACAGCTCCTTTAATTCCAATAAGGAAATTTCACGAGTCTTTTCACTGATGTTTCCGGACAGTGCAATTGCACACAAATTCACTTGCGGTGAGGACAAAACATGTTATATTGCTAGTCATGGCTTAGCTCCATACTTTGCATCAACCTTAAAAGATGGCATACGCAAGCGTAATGGATATGTTTTGCAGTTCTATGAAAGTTTGAACAAACAATTGCGCCAAAAGCAATGTGACATTGATGTCAGGTTTTGGGAACACGGTGCAGAAAGAGTGCAAACAAGATTTTTGACATCAGAGTTTTTGGGACATGCCACAGCAGAAGATCTGTTTGGCAAGTTGTGTCCAATCATCCAAGATGTTGGCACCAGAAACCTCCTACAAATTTCAATGGATGGACCTAATGTTAACTGGAAAACGTTTGACATGTTGAATGCAGAGATTAATCGTTCACACCCTGGAAAGTCGTTGTTGCCAACAGGATCTTGCAGCCTACATATAATTCATAATGCGTTCAGGGATGGTTGCGCTGCCACAGAGTGGAATCTGGAGGAGACACTTAGCAACCTCTATTACTTCTTTAAAGATTCTCCAGCCAGAATAGAGGACTATCAAAAGGCATCTGGTATCAAGGAGCTGCCACCAAAATTCTGTAAGCACAGATGGCTTGAGAACATCACAGTTGTAGAGAAAGTCCTGTCCCTCCTTCCATATCTAGCAACATATATTGATTCACTTAAAAAGCATCCAAAATTAAAATCATTTGAGAGTCTCAAGGAAGTCGTTAAGTCTCCTCTCTTCATTCCTCAAGCACAGTTTTTCCTTTCAGTGGCTAGAGAGATTGAGCCATTTTTACAGGAATTTCAAGGAGACCCTCCATTGCTGCCTTTCCTTGCAGAAGACATTTTCAAAATGATCAGGGGTCTTATGAGTGATTTGTAGCTCAAGATCATCTGGACTGTATCACAGAGGCATCAAAGCTCATTTAATGTTAAATTTGATTTAACAAATTGCAAACACCTTAAAGACTCTGCAAGGATTGAAATTGGCTTTGTGACAAAGACTGTTATTGCTGACTTTAAAAAATCAGGGAAATTGACAGATAGGGACATTTTGGCTTTCCATCTTGATTGCAGGAAATTCCTCCAAGCTGTTGTCACAAAATTGCTGACAAAGTCACCAGTGACTTTTGCCCTTGTAAAAAATATGACATGCTTGAACCCAGACAAGATGATGAAGGATATAAAGACCAGCATTCAGTCATTCCAAAATTCTAGTCAACAATGGAAGAATAGATCCAAACCAATGTGATGCCCTGGTTAAAAACTACAAATTCTTTTTTGAAAATTGTTTGAAATCGGAAGACTCTGTGAAATTTGCTCAGTTCTCCAGACAGAAAGACCGCTTAGATTCGTTTTTCATTCCTTGATGGCAAACAAAAAGGAATATGCTGTCTTGTGGCCAGTTGCAAAACACCTTCTAACTCTGTCTCATGGCCAGGCAGATGTTGAACGAGGATTCTCCATTAACAAAGAAGCCATAAGAGATAACCAAAAGCAGCTGTCTCTCATTTCAAGAAGAATCATTATTGATAGTATTCGGAGCGTAGGAGGCATTGAAAATGTAAATATTAGTAAAGAAATGTTAAGTTATGCTTCAAATGCTAGACACACATACAGACTATACTTGGATGAGCAGAAGAAAAAGAGGGAGGAGTGTAAGAGGAGCAGAAAAAGAAAAGCAGATCTTGATCTGGGTGACATGTTAAATAAAAGAATACGACTAATGGATGACATCCAGCAGTTGCTCAAATTGGCAGATGAAAATGCTGAAAAAGCCGAAAAGGACAATAGCCTAAGCCTGCTAACTGCGTTCAATTCTCTCAGAAAGACTGCAATAGTGAAACAAGAGACTCTGAAGGACCTTGAAAAGGAGATAGAGCAGAAAAAGTTTGCTTCTCACTAAATACAAGAAAGCAACTGGAAAGCAATGTGTTTTGTTAATATTGTAAATAGGAACACATACAAAGACTACATAGGATTGTTTCTTTTTTTCTTTTGAATACAAAATACATTAAACATTGGATTACGACATGAATTACTACATAAAGTCAAGGTGTGCAAGTCCAGGTAAATTTAAAATGTACATATTAAAAATATTTGTCGTTAACTAATTTGTTTTTTTTCATTGATGTCATTCTTTATATTAATTTACTTGACAATGCAAGATAGTGTGGTCCTTGAGTTTTGTGAAATTGCCCTGGAAAAGTTTTGGAAAAGTCATGGAATTTGTTTTTGTTAAATCTGCAGGAACCCTGGAACTACGAACATGGAGAACCGAGTGGGAGAAGCAGCACTCCTGGTTGAAAAAAGTGGAATCAGATGATACATTAAAAGTACTTTGCGAGTGGTGTAAGACTGTTGATAAGCTCTTAATGGAAATACCAGCTATCAGCCTTTAGCCATCATGAATTTAACCCAGATCATTTAATTGTTGTTGAGGGTTGTCTAGCTATGCAATAAAGACACAGTCCCATATGCTGTCGAAAAAGCTCTCAAAATTAGTGTGAAAACTGATTGAAAAGCAGCACAGTTCCATACAATGAAACAGTGAATACAATGAATCAGTATAATGGAGGAGTGTCGTGTTCTTGAAAACTTTGATAACCAGAATGCCATACATACATTTGATAAGTCAAAGAACAGGAAGAAGTAAAGTAACTCGTTGAAAAACTAGTTTGCAGAGTGCAATATGATATAATTTTTTGGGTCAATTACTAAAAAAAGAGTTTCTCAAATGCGATCTTGTGAGGCTGAGAATTTAATCCAGATATGTAATAAAATTATGATCATGTTCTTTTTCATTTTCCTTTCTATCCTTTTTAAAGTGAGGAACTCGCGAGTTTATGCCAGGGGACCCAGAAATTGGCTGGAGACTCCTGGGTTCCATGAGTGAAGAGTCCAATACTCGTCATGAAGCTGTTGAGGGCCCCGACACTGTATGCTTCAGGTTACTAAATTAGAACAGAAGTTGATTTTAAAGCATGTTTCTATCATTAACCTTTACATGTTTTGTCCTGCTTACTAGTTGGGTGTTGAGTTAGGGTCTTTAAAATTTATAGCACAGAAAAGAATTGAAATTTTGAACAGATTGTGCTTTTCCCATGATAGGATCTACTCCCTAGCAAAATGATTCTCTTGATTATCAGTGTGTATTGTTCTGTTCTGGACAAAGACATAAAATATTTTCTGCAAGAGGAACTTTGATATTTACATACTCTATTTTAATGTGATGTTTCCTGACTGTGCAGTTGTATCAAAATTTTCATGTGGAGAGAGAAAAACTGCATATCTAGCAACCCTCATTGTTGCAAGTCATAGGCAAAAATCTGTATGCTTTTTTGTCACCTGTGGCTAGCCACAATTTAAGACTTCCTCCTTTCTAATGAATATGTATAAACCTGCTCAACCAATTGCTGCAAGGCCGAGTAAAATTTTCTCTTAAAGTTTACCCAACCTGACCTTTTATGCTGATTAAATGGACCAACTTGTTGAGCAATAAAAAGGCACTTTCATGTGTATGTAGGAACTCGTGTTGTAAATGTCGTTTTTGTTTATGCATATTCATTAGAAACAAGGAAATCTTGTTGCAGTCAATGGCTTGCAACAATGGGCGACCTTTGGTATGGCAGAACAATTTTAGGAACTTGGGGAGAAATATGCATTGGAAAGTGACAATTTTGTGGTACTGGTTGAGGAATCCTTAAATCAGAAGGCACAGCTTAAGCAGATATTCATATCTTGAATATAGGGTTCTGTGGGCTGCATGTTGTGCACAACGCTTGATTGTAGGGTCCTGTGGGCTGCATGTTGTGCACAACACTTTTAAACTGGGCTCAGTTTCAGCAATAGTTATGATATATACCTTGACGAGGAAAAGAAAAAGAAAAACCTTAGTTGAAGAAATCAACACACTGAAAAAGTTTAAGAGATTGAAGTCTGATATAGATGATTTAGTCTGTAAAGCTGACAGTCACAGCAAGAAGGCAGAATTCACAGACGGGAACGAACATTTACCATTTGGTCAAACTATCTTAGGAAAAGATCTTTTTTAAAAAAAGACCCAGGAATTTAAAAATTTGGAGGAAAATTTGTTTGCTATGTTAAAATTCCTGAAGAAGTAAAATGTAGAGATTGGACATAGCTTGGCAGATAAAATATAGTGACACATGCAACTGGAAAATTAGCAAATGACAGTAACTTGTGTTGACAGTGCCATTATTCATGATATTTCGAGACTTAAACTTGTCACACTTTATTTTATAATTTGGAAGATGGACTTGGCAGAAATACAGTTGAAGAGGTTTTGTTTAAGTCAATGTAAGCAAGCCCCTGAAAAAATTGTAACAGGCCCTTGAATGGGTCATGAGATTTTTGTATGAACCATGATTGCCATAGTGATGTTTGACACCATTTTGTAAAAGAAGCAAGGCAAAATGTAAATTACCATAATTGACCCAAATGTCCAGACTCTAAAAAATAATTACTTTTATCTCTGTCCACATAATTCATGTACTAATAAATATTTTAAATTTTCCTGAATATTATCCCAAAATAAGTCCATCTTTATTGTCACAATTATGTATTGATGAGCCTGGCATGTTCAACGTCTAGGTAGGTAAACCAGGTTGTATTATATCCTTGCTTGCCAACAAGCAAAATTTGCATGATAATGTTTCAGTGTTCTTTGACAAATAAAGAATTCTACTTGCATTTCTGGTGTTTGTTTTTCATTGTGTTTGTAAAACTATGGCGTTCTGTTCATGGTGTAAATCTACTACCATTGTGGACAAGTGGGGATGGAAACTTTGTCTACGAACATGATCCAGTTCTAACATCAATATTGTTTCATAATATAAAGATTGACAACAGAATGTGTTACCTAAATAATATCGAACTATTCATATCATCTGAAAATCTGAAAGATAATCCATATTTTTCTTTATAAAGACTTGAAGCCATTTAGACACCAAAACTTCAGATATTGTGATCATTGCCCTAAATATGCAGTGGAGCCAAATCACTTATATTGGATTGGGAATTTAATTGCGGAATACGACTACATTCAAAATGAAGTTACATAGGGGAATATACCATTGAATAAACTGGTACTACAAGAAGTTGCGAAACCCATGTCAGAGATGTTGACCACTTTATCAGAAATAATGTAAACCCAGTTTAGTTTAATGGAAAACAACGAAAATTACCCACATACATGTTTAAACACTTTATATCACACAAGTTAATCTACTTTAATGAAAATAGGAATTGATGTGCAAGACTTTTGTCTCTCTTTGTATACCCTACAGCAATAAATACAAAAGAAGCTCAATGTAACGCTGGTGACCGTTGATTTTACAGTTACCAAAGTGATACATCAGTTAATTCCAGCAACTGTCAAGATGGAAGGTTGTTTTTCCTTTTTAATTACCATTAACAAGCTTGCTGCTCACATTGTTTAGGAATCTGCTTTGTGGCTAACTTCGTTTAAGGATCTGCTTGATCAGAAGTTGTGGAGCATGTCAGTTGTTTTTATTAATGCCTTTGACAACACCTTCAGTTAATCCTCCTGATAATTAGGGTAATCAAAGCAGTTTCATAGCTTGGAGGTTGACTAGTCGATCAACCGGTTGCAAGTACAGGTAAAACATTCCTTATTTACGTTCCAACTTGAATTTTTTGTTTGGCGGCTTTAAAAAAAAGTAATGCTTAGTGTCCAGATAATTTTAGTACCTTTTACAGGGTTCATACAAAGTCTGGAAAAAGTATGGGGAAAAAAGAAAGATTTTTCAGGACCTAGAAAAATAATGGAAAATAAAGATTATGCCCAAAAAGTCTGGAAAAAGTATGGAATTTTGGATTGCTGTGTTTTATTTTGCTGAAGACACTTGTTGCCTGGGCCACCCTTTGGAGTAGGGACAGCCCTGCTGGTTCAGTGTGGTTGGTGAGACATGTGACCTATCATCCACTTGTGATTGGTGGATACTATTTTATATTATGTGGATACCACATGCTCATTTATCGTGACACAGACTTCGAGTACATGTGCCAGAAGGGTCTGGAACAAAATGCAAACCAGTCTGGAAAAGGTCTGGAATTTGTTTTACTAACAGCTGTATGAACCCTGCTTTTAAAATTATTAAAAAGTTTGAAAATATTGTGTTTGTAAATTTGAGGTTCAACTATTTGGGTTCATTTCATTATCCAATGTCAGATTACATGCATTTTATGTGGGAAAAACTTCAAATCTGCTAAATCACATGAAATTCAGGCACCCTCTTGCATGGTGGTTATATTGTCGGTATTCTAAATAGTCCATTGCTCACGATATTGCCATTTCAATTCACTGTCATTCAGGCACTCCTGAAAAGATAACATGTATCGCAAGTTGATTAAAGAACATAATATGGAATAGTGGTCATATGAAAATCGGCAGCGCCCTTGGTGTATCAATCAAAATGTCCACATTTATTTCCTGTATTTTTTCTGCACATTGAGTTGCTGACTGTGCATCAATCAGTTTTGCACTCTGTTCAAGTTACATTGAAAGTCAATTTGAGCCATTTTCATTGTGAATAAATCACTTCCTGGAGAATATTTTTGAGAAAATCACCGGATTTAACTGAACAAGTAATTAAGAGTTACTGACCTTCTTTACCTATAGTCCATCTTCAGCACTAAATGAATGCTTTGGGTCCTGCTGAATTTGAAGATGAATGGAACAGCACCTACATTCAGTTGATTAATAGTCTCTATTCTCCACCCCCACCCCAAAATAACTCAAGATCCCTATAATGGAATTTAATTTTGATTTTAATGGCGGAGTTCAATGTTTTCAATGTGGCTTGGTGAAGGGGGGTTTTCGTCCATAAATACCAGAGAAGATCAAAATAAAAAAGGTTGCTGTTATGTCTTTATTAATAAAGATGAATATTAGAATTATCTTCAAATAAATTTAGCAAATATTTTAATAGGAAAATTTGTTAGTTGTTTCAGCTCTATAATTAATTGGTCACATTGGAAGAAATTTCTATAGAAAGCATCATACCAACCCAGATTTTTTGGCCAACTGCTCTTCTGATTGGCAGTTGGGCTGATGTCAACCAGGTGAGCTATATCAGACCATGTGTGCCTTTAGTTGTAGTCAGACAGCCTTGCTACTTACAAAGAGTTACTGGTTTGTCTCAGAATTCATTATTCTAAAACAGACCAAGATTCTTATCCTCAAAAATTGCAGAAAAAATACCATGAAACTGAAAGACACCTGTTTTTTGTGCTGCTTCCAATTTCCATTAAATGAGGATTTTATTTGCCAACTACAGATAAATGTAAAGATTTTTGCTAAGATCAGTGTGGTCACACACAAATAGAAATCAGTTTTATATAAGTAAAAATGAAGTACACAATGCTGGCTTTTTTTATTTCCTGGAATGTAATACTGGGGGATCTAGCTAGCGCTTGGTACGCGTCTCTGTCTGTAAATATTTCTTTTAGGAGCACAACCCCCAAATCGTATAAGATATTTCATTCAAACTCGATACATATTAAGCAAGTTGTGCTGGGATGCCTTTTGATCCTTAGAATTTTCAGCATTTAATATGTTTTATGTTAGCATGCCAGCAAAGTGTTGCAGAACTTTTATATAAATTGAGAGTGCTTAACAAAAAAGTACTAGCATAAGTAGTATACAGATTAAGAGTGATGGACAATAGAGTACCAGCATAAGTAGTATACAGATTAAGGGTGATGGACAATAGAGTACCAGCATAAGTAGTATTCAGATTAAGAGTGATGGACAATAGAGTACCAGCATAAGTAGTATACAGATTAAGAGTGATGGACAAGAAAGTACCAGCATAAGTAGTATTCAGATTAAGAGTGATGGACAATAGAGTACCAGCATAAGTAGTATACAGATTAAGAGTGATGGACAATAGAGTACCAGCATAAGTAGTATACAGATTAAGAGTGATGGACAGTAGGGTACCAGTACAAGCAGTATACAGATTAAGAGTGATGGACAAGAAAGTACCAGCATAAGTAGTATACAGATTAAGGGTGATGGACAGTAGGGTACCAGTACAAGCAGTATACAGATTAAGAGTGATGGACAATAGAGTACCAGCATAAGTAGTATACAGATTAAGAGTGATGGACAATAGAGTACCAGCATAAGTAATATACAGATTAAGAGTGATGGACAATAGAGTACCAGCATAAGTAGTATACAGATTAAGAGTGATGGACAAGAAAGTACCAGCATAAGTAGTATTCAGATTAAGAGTGATGGACAATAGAGTACCAGCATAAGTAATATACAGATTAAGAGTGATGGACAATAGAGTACCAGCATAAGTAGTATGTATTGAGTCAGCTGGACAATAAAGTACCAGCATAAGTAGTACACAGATTAAGAGTGATGGACAATAGGGTACCAGCATAAGTAGTACACAGATTAAGAGTGATGGACAATAGGGTACCATTATAAGTAGTATACAGATTATGGATCAACCATTTACATTTTTGTGGAGGAGAGCCTGGGATTGTTTTGAAAAAACATATTGTCCCCAAATAGCTTGAAAAAAAATATTCTTGTTCTGATTTGCAGAAGAAAATGTGAACTAATTATATCCATTATGATGTTGAAAAAATAAATTATTTTGAGGTGAAAGGGAAAAAAATATACAGTTCGAAAGAAAATCTTAGAGCCCCCCATCCCCCACTAAAAATTAAATGGTCTGTCCCTTAAGCATGATGGACATTAGGGTACTAGCATAAGTAGTATAAAGAATAAGAGTATAGTACAGTATGGTAGTTTCATAAGCAGTGGACTTGGGGGGGGGGGGGCTATGTTATCTCTAGACGACTCTTCTTGGTGTGTTTTAGTTGACCTTTTACTTTGTTGACAGGGTTTGCACTGTCATTAAAGATCATTGAAATTCATTGCGAAATGAACACCTCATTTCAAGGCCTTGAAAGTAATTGATTTTTCATCTAGATCATTGAAAGTCCGTGAATTTGAGAGATTTTGCTTAAAAATAAAATCTGATGGAAAATTTTGCTTTTAAGTCATTTATTTAACATGTGAGGATTGGAAGTGCAGTTTGATTTTTCCATCATCTGCTAGCCTTTTTGCCATTATCAGAATCCACGGTAAGTAATCGAACATTGTGCATAGTGTCCCTTTTACATGGTTAATGTATGCGTACTCTTTCACTTCACGTGTTTTCGCTAAGCTAAGATGGTTCATTAGCAACAGTCTTTTAAAAGAGTGATCATCGCAAAATGCCTGGAAATTGCCGGTTAAGCAATAGTTGGCTGCAAGACAAATACTTCATTAAGTGGCTGAGAAAAGATGCGAACTTGAAATAAAGAGTACTTTTCATAGTGTGCAAGAAAAACATCAATGTTGCAGGAATGGGCATTGCTGCCCGAAGTTGGAACTATAGAAAACACCCAATCCTGCTGTTTTGGTGTCGGCATTCATAGGGTCAGTGCAAATAATGTCAATTTATTCTTTGTCATCACTGTCATCTACATATGAAAACCAGTTTTAACTTTGTCGGAGGGTTCTAGTAATTCAACGACGGACAATGGGGGTGCAGTTTCGGTGACAGGTTTCTGCAAAGCAGTGATGTGCTGAAGGCTGAAATATTGTGAATGTCAGCAGCCTTTTCCAGGCAGCAGACAAACTGGCAGATGAAGCAGAAGAGAAAGGGACAATCACACTAATGTCTCAGTCCAGTGGACTCAGAAGAAAAGGAAAAGAAAAAGAAGAGCAAGTGAAAGTACTAGAGTTGCAGCTGAAGGAGAAAGTTCAGCAGCTAAAGAACGGTGTTTAATATTTGGGTGCAGTTACAGTGACCTTATTATCATTTGCGTTTCATATTTCATTACATTTTCTTATATCTTGTGTTTATTTTTGTTGTATTTAAAATGCTAGCTGGAAGTAGAACACTTGATACTGAGAATAGTCACTGAAAACTGGTCATTAAAAAGTTATTGAAAAGTCCTTCAATTTCAGTTCTCCTGATCAGTGTGAACCCAGGTTGATTTTTTTTTATTTTTGTTTTTTGCAGTGATGAAAGAAAAGGAGTTGCTTCAGTCTGATGAATGTCCACCACCAAAGAAACTAAAGCAAGGTAAATTGTATTGCAAAATCGATAGGTCATACTTTATCTCCCTGATTGCAGTACTTGTTGCAAACACCTTAAACTATCGATTTCATTATTCAGAACCCTCTGTAGTAAAAATTCTTGCTTCCCGGACACTGAGTTTCATTTTCTTTGCTCTTATTGTCTCACCTGTAGATGGTGAGATGTAGGTATCTCATTTCTAGTGGCGGTGGTGGAAGCACTTTGGTCAGTGTGTGACAATTCCAATTGTGACCTACTAGGCAAGCTAGAATAATGCAAAATAAATGGTTTTGAAATTAAAATATTTGCTCTTTTTTTCCTAGATAAAGATCGTGCTGCCTAGCTTGTTTAAAAGTCATGTATCTTGTACATATCGTACATTCAATTGAAACTGTAATGTTATTTATTATTTAAGAATAACTTATTTAAGAATAACTCGAGTAGGCAATCTATACTATTTATTAATTACAAGGCGTCAGTACATTTGTGGAAGGGAGACAAGACTGCCCTAAAAAACAAATTTCACATAGAACTTAAACCCTAGTGAAGGCATAACATTAACCAGCTGTTTGTGTATATCAGTTCTAATCCAGTGTGGAATGTCTGTTTACTTTTACTACCAGGAACAGTTGAGTGATACTTAAAGCTAATTAGATTAAGGCTAACACTACAGAAACTTTTGATTAAAACTTTTGATGAAATATTTCTTTATGTATAAAGTTTGGAAGTCAGATATTATTGTTGTCTTGTCTGCTTCAGCAGAAAACATCATAATGCAGGGGTTGAAAATTTACTTGCACTACTCTAAATGGTGTGAAAATTTCGGCTGGTCAAGTGATTTTCAGGGATGATTGCATGATCGAGTGGGTGATTTTCAGCAGTAGATATGTTAATGAAAATTTTAAATATTATTTTCAGGAGTGAACAAATCTCTAACATGTGTGGTAGTCTGATGGGATACCAAGAGGGAAACTAGTAGTCCACAAGAAATTTTGATTGCCCATATTTTTCAATGAATAAACGTTTTCATTTAATGTGCCATTAAAAACATTTAGTTGGAAAAAATTATTAGGTGGTAAAAGGTTCAGAAAAATAAAAAAGACAAACACTCTAAGTACATAAAATGGTTTATGTAATTATCTTTTTTTTTTCTTTTTTTTTTTTACATTCAGCACTCAAATATCTAATTTAAACTTGTAAAACAATCAAGTGGAACTGTTTTTACCCAATGGCAACAAGAAGTACACATTCTTGAAACTGTTGAAATCCTTTTTCATTTTTTGCAAAATAAATAAAATCAATAAACAGGGTAGCTTAAATTATGTTAAATAAAAAGAAAATGTTAAGCCTGGACAAAAAGGCCCAAGTGAGTCTTGATGCCAAAATGCTGCGCTGCAGTTTATAATTACTGCTATACTGTGGTATTTGGCAGTTAGTACCCCATTTCTGTTTTTAAAATAAAAAGGCTGAAGGATATAGAAAAATGCACAAAACTTTGTCATTTCATTAATTAATTTATAATTTCAAACCCAATTGTAGCCACAAGGTCCCAAAACAAAATTTGGTAGTCCCATTCATGTGGACTACTGATTTGTACACCCCTGATTTTCCCCAGAAAATGCTGTTCATTGACTGACATTGCCAATTTTTAGCACGACGATCATGATTATATAAGTGCATTGGCTATAGTGTTCAAATATGGAACTTCTCCGGTTTTAATCGTAAATCCGGCGTTTTAATGCAGACCAGTTTCCATTTTTTTAAACATTTCTGGCTGACTTTTTTCAATCGTTTTTTTAAAAAAAAATCAGAATATTCTTCCCTGGACATAATTCCAGTGGGAAAGAAAGCAGTAAAACACCAAGACAACGCATACCGGAAGTTAACAATGTGCGTGGGTATTTTTCATGGTTTAATTGTTTCCTTGTGCATTTTGTTGCAGTTTTGAGTTAGGTCTCGCACACTCAAGATCTTTTGAAATAATTTCATGGCTTTTACGGAATTTAAATTGTTGAAAGAGGAAAATGTATGGACATCACAAAATTTGACCAGTCATTAAAAAATCATTTCAAATGGAGCTGGTTAGAAGAAAAAGATGACAATGTGGAGTTTTTTGAGAATATATTCGGAAATTGTAGGAACCTGGACTGGTGCATGAGCTTCAAAGACAAAATTATGGATCAGCTGGCAAAAAGGCATTCCTTAACCATGCTAAAATGAAAAGGCACAGGCAAGGAAAATCAGATTTAAAGATGCAGAAGCTTCCAGTGGTTTTTCAGTCACTTTCATCTTTGCAAATGGCAACAACCACGTCACTACAGGTCCCCCAGGCTGTGTATGGGCTGACTCCTAATGTGGCAAGTAGTGTTGACCACAACTAATATTCCATCAGAAAAGGCCTTGGCAGCAAAATTCATCAACATTCAGGATCGAATATCTCATCAAGAAGCTTTGGAAAAACTGAAGCCATTTGATCCTCCAGCTATCACTAAAAAGAAAAAATCAAATGTATATTTCTGGCCAAGAAAGTAAAGCTAAGACTTAAAAAGACTGTACTAAAAATTTTAATGCCAAAAAAAGAATCCAGTGCTGAAAATTCCCAGTCGGAAAAAAGACGTGGATTTCCTTTGGTAGCAGGACCTAAGCAAAAATCAGTTACAAATTCTTTCCCACCTTCCAAGAGGAGACGGATAGATGTATATTGATACAATAGCTATATTCATGTACATAAATGAACAGTTTTCAAGTTAATAAATGATGATAATAGTTAATAATCTTTTCTTACATGATTTGATGATTTTTACAGTGTTGTTCATCTTTTCAGTTACTTGTGAAATTGCGCACTTGACACGTGCCCTACAGATGCATGGAAAATTTTCAGGCTTTTTTTTTTTTTGAAGCTGGTTCCATTTCAGAGTGTTGCACCTAAGACCTCAAGGGCAGGGGAGACTTGTATCCCCCACCCTCCAAAATTGGGGACACGCAGCATTTCAACGGGACAAAGGCAAATAGTAGTATATAATGCACTAGTAGTGCTAAGAAAAATCATGTTTGCTTTGACTGTTTTGCCACCCTAACTTTGTCGTCTGCACTGTACTATCATATTTTCTTTGGAAACTTACATTATTGCAATATATGTTTTATCATGTACTCAGGTGACTTGTGAAAACATGTTTGAATATCTGATTAGCCTGAAACGGGGTACAAATGGGGGTGTTGCCAAATTGAGTACATTTGCATAAATTTAGTCTCATTTGTCATTAATCAGCATCAAAATTGATTAAATCTTCCTTGCCATAGGTGTGACTTAACCTCAAAAATACATTACACGAGTGGCTGTCAAGGACATTACATTGCAACTCTTCAGAATACCACAAACTTTGAATGATTTCATTGCCTGATACATTGACTTAAGATGGATATTCATTGCCATCTTAGACTTTTTATCACTTTTAGCAACTTTGGTCATTGTCAGTGCCAGCATAGACATGGATGGACATCCACTAAAGAAAAGTTGTAGGCGTATTTTTCGATTTTTTTTCTCCTTACGAAAAAGTGCAAACAGGGTCAAGATTTGGGGGACACATTGATCCTGCACTCAATGTGCAACACTGGGTTATCATTTGTAACATTTCACATGATGCAATCATGCACCCGACTGGTTTTATACCTATAATCACATAAATTCTTAATAGAAATCATATAGACATTCAAGCTAATCTCTGAGCATCATCGCAGTGTCATCTTCGCATTTGAGCCGTAGGCTTTAATAGTATTAATATTAGAAAATTATTTATTAAACCATCTTCTGACATGAGTAAGAGCATTGGAAAGAAGTAGGTAATAATAAAATAAGAGAGATAGGAAAGTACAGGAAGAATGGTTAAAGTACTATACTTCAGCAAGTTATGAAGTTCACTTGTGGGGCTGATTGTTATGGTTTACATTTTATCATCAATTTTAACCTTTGTTATGAACATTTGGGCATAAACTTGAGAAAAAAAAATTAATTATGAAAGTCATGCAGTTATTTTGTACCAGTGTTTTAGGGTATGCAGCTTTAATAAAAACACCTTTCTTTTCCACTTGCAGCACGTCTCCCCTTTAAGCCATTACCTCAACCACCTTTGAGTCCTATCATCAGTCCCTTATCAGGCGGTAAAAAGCGTAAACTCTCTGATAATGATTCCCCAGGTGCTAAGATTCCAAAAGTTGTCCGATCTGGTTCTGTTGCTCAAGACAAACTGGCAGCACCAGAGGGTGACCAGGAGGTCAGTTCCAGTTCTGAGGCAGAAAATATTGCTGCTGGCATACAGAAAGGGTCCAAATTGAACACCATTGACCGCTTTGTAAAGAGGTCTCCTCCTGAGGAGATTTCCTCAACAAACTGCAATGATTGCATTGTGATTGATCTAAATGAGGATGAGGAAAATACTCAAGCACCAGAGTCTCCTCCAAATGTCAAACCAGTCAATACGGTTAGATTGCCGTTATCTGTAATTGGTGTGATCAACAAAGATGTTGAATCTGAGCCAAATAAAGCCCAAACTGTAGACAAAGACAATTTCAGCAAGGAAAATGTTTCTGCAGAAGAGAACACAATAAAGGATATGGAAGGTTCCAAATCAGATAAAGCTGAACAGGAGGCTGACGATGATTGTGTCATAGTTGATCCTTCAGAAGATAAAGAGAATGACACTGTTTCTGATTGTCACATCACTGAGGATGACGAGGACAAAGTTTCTGAATCATCATTTATAGATGACCCTTCTGTATGTGAAGCTGCATTGATCACTCCAGCCAAAACCAAGCCCATGGATTCTTTTGTCAGCTTAACCCCTGCCTCAGTCAAGAAACCTGATTCAACTTTTCCAAGTACACCTGTCTCTAGTGGATTATCTGATGTGGCATCAACACCGGTTTCACAGAGTTCAGGCACCAGCTGTAGTGATGAAACATCATCAACCAAAAAGAGCAAATCCACTTCAAAGGTAAGTTTCACAATAATTGACTTTTTCCTTCAGCAATAACCTCTATCCTATTTTACATTGTTTTGGTGAAGATGAAAGGTTAAATGCTTGGTTAAGCCACATTAAAGTGATTATAGTCTTGGGAGATTGAGGTTCATTTTTGCTATATTGATCACTGCAGCTATTTAACCTTAAGGCCTAGTTTGTTTCAGTAGTTTGTTTCAGAATCAATATAGCTGTTTAACCTCAAGGTCAAGTTTCAGTATCACTACATCTATTTACTCACAAGGTCGAGTTTGTTTCAGAATCACTACATCTATTTCCTCACAAGGTTGAGTTTGTTTCAAAATCAATACATCTGTTTAACCTCAAGGCCTAGTTTCAGAATCACTAAATCTGTTTAACCTTAAGGCCTAGTTTGATTCAGAATCATATAGTTGTTTAACCTCAAGGTCAAGTTTCAGAATTACTACATCTGTTTAACCTCAAGGCCTAATTTGCTTCAGAATTATCTAGTTTGATACAGAATTACTACATCTGTTTAACCTCAAGGCCTAGTTTGATTCAGAATTAACTAGTTTGATTCAGAATCACAACATCTGTTTAACCTCGAGGCCTAGTTTGATTCAGAATCATATATCTGTTTAACCTCAAGGTCAAGTTTCAGAATTAACCTCATGGCCTAGTTTCAGAATTGCTACATCTGTTTAACCTCAAGGCCTAATTTGATTTGGAATCACTATATCTGTTTAACCTCAAGGCCTAATTTGATTCAGAATCCTATAGTTGTTTAACCTCAAGGTCAAGTTTCAGAATTTCTACATATATTTAACCGAGTGGCCTAGTTTGTTTCAGAATCACTACATCTGTTTAACCTCAGGCATACCTGCCAACCATTAAGCTTTTGGCGTTATCATTCCACTTTTTTCACCTAATTACATCTTATGCTCACGTATATATGGATTACACTTTTTTGGTACATTACAAAAAATAAAGCAATAAAAAGTTGTGTTTGTCATTTTTATTATCATCTCTCTATTCCCACGCATCATTTAAATCGGAGAATATTCTATTAAAAAACAGACCGCTGCATAAGAATAGCGTAAGAGTACATTTGTCATAGACCTCCATGTACTTTCCTTTTTTTCTGTTTATAACAGCTGTATATGACACATTTAGAAAAAAACAGATGAGTTTCTTCAATTTGAAACCATGTCACACACATTCATTATATTAATACACAAAATTTATTAGCGGACCAGTCTATACTTGAAAAAATGGCAGCAGATGTTAAGTGAAAAAGGCTTTATCGATGTGACTCTCTAATGTTATATGACTGAAAAATGTTAGAGAAGAGGGATCTTTTTAAACTTTAAAACATGTCGGATCTGAAAAAAGACAAAGCAATAGTGCTTTACAAATTTAGAAAGAAGAACAGGAGAGGTATAATACAGCACTTGGGTTGAGCACATGGTAATGATCATTGCTGAATTTGTGAAATTGACTTTATGATCACTCAGTGAAAGTTAGACATATAGACTAGTTGAAGTGAGTGTTGTGTATATATAATTTTTCAGTGTGTTTTGTGTTTGTATTCTGGTACTAATTCACATGGATTTTGCCCATTTGTGACAAGAACTTTAACCAGCTGCAGATCCAGATTAGTAGCAAACTTAAATGTACATTTTTCATATAGTTTATTGTAATTATGGCATGTAATAGATAGATTACACTTTTTGTGCTCAGATTACACTTTTTTGCCACTTATGTTACGCTTATACCTCTGTAGGGTTGGCAGGTATGCCTCAAGGCCTAGTTTGATTCAGAACACTACATCTGTTTAACCTCAAGGCCTAGTTTGTTTCAGAATCAAATACACTGACATTCATACAATCTCTATGCTCATGTAAGCACACCAGAAATTGAAACAAAAGGCGATTACAAGAGAATATTGTCTTGCAACTTGACTTGGGCAATCCTCCCTCAGAAAAAGTCCTATTACTGATGTAATAGAGTTATGTGCCTTGTTGTCTAGCATGCATTAGCAAGTAGTTAGGTATAAGTATCACTTAGTGGCAATATCAACACTGCCCAGTGTCGACAGTGAAAGTATGTGTTAAGATTGTTTTTTAAAAGTCATATACATGACAGACATGGGTTGAAAATTCACTATTCCTACTGAAAATAGTAAACATTTCTGGCAGTCTAGTGAATTTTCCAATCACTCGTCTGGTTAAGTGCTCATTCAGGGCTGACCAGTGTGTCTCTTTAATGAAAAAGATGTTCTTTTTAGAATATTGCTGACTTTGTTCATTGACAGTGCATACTTTCAACTTGAAGCTTTCCATTTGTTTTGATGAAGCTCATGCAAGTGCTTAGCTCTCGCTCATCAGAACTAATAAACTCTAACCGTAGGGAGAGCTGATGGTCTTAATTTTAATTACATACAACAGAACTGGTATTTGAAAGGTCACAGAATAAGTTCCAGAAAGCAACCTTTCACACAACGGATTTTAGGTCTTTAACATTGTCAACTTGTATATTTCTATATTGTTTTTGTAAGAGTTTATTCTGGGCGAGGACAATTTTGTATTACTTGCCTGACTGATTGAGTGGATTTTTAGAGATATTTCAAACCAAGCATGGTTTGTAAGCAGAATGTATGGTTTTTCAAAGAATCTTTTTTCAAATACTTGTAACACTAGTAGCTGCTTGGCATCAACTCACACTCGTAGCTGCTTGGCATCAAGTCACACTAGTAGCTGCTTGGCATCAAGTCACACTAGTAGCTGCTTGGCATCAAGTCACACTAGATCTTTTCTTCAATTCCCTGAAGTATTTCTTCTGTATGATCAGTTGACGGAATCCAAACAGAAGGAGAAAGATGCAATGCGTCAGAGAATCAATGAACAGAAAGAAAAAGAGAAGGAAGAAAGAAGGCTTCAGAAAGAGAAAGAGAGGGAAGAAAAGATGAGGGAGAAAGAAGAGAGAAAAAAGTATAAAGAGTTGGAAAAAGCTGAAAAGGAAAAGCAAAGACTGGAGGAAAAGGTTTGTATTTAATAGAATAAGCATTTTGAAGGCACAAGATTGGAATAGATTATTTTAACATTAAGAGTTTACCATTTAAGAAAACTGTGAGAAGTGTTCATTTTTTCCATCATAGTTTACTCTTTCCAGCTGTCCTGGTTTTTACCTACTTGTCCTACTTTTCCAAAAATGGCCCTACTATTCCTACTTTTTCTCATTGTTATGTTGAGATGATAAAAATTGCTCTTGTGTTAACCATATATAGAGGCTTCTAGTTGCCTCAGCATTTTTTAGTAAAAGGAATGATTTGCTGTCCAGTATCATTGATGTGGAGCTGGGCATTTAAAAAGACAGCGTCAAGCTTGGCTAAAGAGGCAGCTAGTATGTTAGTAAGAGCATGCTTTTGTTAAAGTTCACAAAGGTAGGTAAAGTAAAGGTTTTATTTTTTTTTTCTCATTAATTTTCATAAATGTATTTTTCTTGATAAAATGTCCCTATTTTTCCCTAGTTGCCCAATCTCGTTCCTACTTTTTCACAAAGAGTTGCTGTGAAGACTGAGTCTAGACTCGTCATCAGTTTGTAGAAGTGAATGAAATTGTCACCCTACGTAGCAATGACATTATTTATAGCAGGTGACTTTGAGATAAAACAAAACAGGCACAAAATGTTTTGTCATATATGCAAAGTCATGTCTTTTCATTTTTATGAAAGAAAGAAAAATTGACAAAAAGATGTACATCAAATTAAATTTTTTATTCAGTTCTGAAGAATCATAAGCATACATACCGTATATACTCGCTTATAAGTTGACGTTTTTTACTTAGAATTCGATTCGTACAGAGTAGGGGTCGTCTTATAAGCGCGACATTTAAAAAAAAATCTTGGGGTAATGTTGTAAACTCTAGATGTTTGCAGTACATAAAAATACTGTCAATTCATATATTTTTACATTTTCATGCCACTATTCCTATGCAGTAATGCATATATGGTATGCACTGTGTTTATCTGTTTCATGACGGTATTCATTAGACAATACATGTATCTACAGTTATTTGGATTTTATTAATTTGCAAATATTACCGGTAAATTAAATACTACCTACCACAAAATGAAGTGTCCGTCAATGTTTATCGTGGGTGTTTACTAGTAAGTATATTGCCTCCATTTTCGTGCAACTCCGAACAACATGTATTTGTATTAATATTTGTGTTTTGCTATATAAAGACTGTGCTTGATGCAATAGAAGTTTTGATTTAATTTGTATTTTCCTTTTCCACAAGTCAGATTTAATTCCCAAGTGATATTTCCCAAGTTATCTGCCAGTGCACGTGGGCTGATAAGCATTTGGGTTGTAAAGGGACTCACTTTGTTTTCAAGTTGACAATCCTTTTGATCGAGCCGCCAATCTATACTTGTTCAGTGCCAAGTAGAGTTCTACAACTTCCTGTGCATATACTTTGACCTTAATCCCTTTGCTTGTAAAGGCTCTACACTCTTTGTTTTCCCATGTGACAACCCTTTGATCAAGCCGCAAGTTTGATACTTGTTCAGTGCCAAGTAACAGAGGGTGGCTATTTGAACTCACTGTCATCTTGCAGCACAATTGACATGTGTTCAGTTGCAGCCTTTAATAGATTTCTGAGTTTATGATCAAAGTGTTACTCACAGAACCCAAGGTCAGTCTCTGCATAAGCACCCGCATATGACAGTAAAGCCGAGAATCTGAGTCGAATGAGATTTATGATGACTAGACGACGATTTACAATGAATAGCCGACGATGTAGGATTTCAGAACTTTATCAGACAATGAGGATTAATTCTTGGACTTTGTACAAGATGACATTAGATAGTGACATTTATAGGATACCATGAATCACAAAAAAGTGAACTTAACTTTCATTGTTTATTTGTACGACATGCGGAATTAACATATTACGGGATATTGTGAATCGGATCATTCTGAACTTCTATTTTTATACCGGTATGTGACCTAATTGAATTTGTGGATTTATCATATAAATGGATTTAAAATATCAAGCATTATGGATTTCAATGGACTTTATTACACAAAGATAGACAAATTGTAAGTTGTCAATTTATTTGTGACATATTTCACTCAATAATAAAATTGTATTTTACACTGGTTTTGTCTTTATTTTTCTTAACTTTCCAGTTTGGCTTGTTTACATTTCCAAAGTGCATTTTTGACTCGCTAAGAAGTCACCCCTTCAGACGGATCTGACTTGCAAATTACACCCCGACTTATAGGAAGGTCAAAGAGAAATTCACTTTTTGCAGCCCTAAAATGGGGGGGGGGGCGACTTATAGTCGAGTCGACATATAATCGAGTATATATGGTACTGAATCAAACCAAAGAAACCAGAATGACAAATGGTATTTTTAAGATCAAGCAATTAAGACTAGAGATGGCAAAAATTCTTGACAGGTAGGACGACCTTCGATAGAAAAGGGAGTACAAAAATAAGTTTGCATGGGACTGGTTAGAGCAAAGAGTTACAATTACCATGATAGACTGAAGACCCTTCAATACTGTTTCAGTCGTTGTATTCAAAAAATGAATATTTGTGGGAATTTGTTTTACATTTACTGCAGTGATCCTGTATATTACAGAGCAAGAGGTGGGAATCAAAAACAAGTTTCTGGAAAAGCTGGATTTTGGACATTAAAATCTTTAAAATGTAAACCCCCTGTCTATTTCTGCTATTTTTATTTTTCCTGTCTTTCCTGTCTGAAAATCAAACATAGGCAGGTTCAGTTTTGAATTAAACTGTTATTGTTCAATCACAGCTCAGTAAAAGCTGTATTTCACAAGCAGAATTGTGCAGGAGACATTGAGAGTGCATTTTCATTTTCAGTATCTGAGTTGACATCACATCTAGGTCCACAGCCAAACAAAATATGTGTTGGACCTTCTGTTTTTTTTTGTCAAGAGCTTGACATATTTGGAACATACATTCAAGCTTCATGAAGATACTCTTGTTCAAAGATGCCCAGTTTGCGCTGCTTCTGAGGAACCAACTTTTGATTTGCTTTCATGTATCCTACTGCCTTTTTGTGTAGGGAACTTGGCAATAGGAGTGAAACGATACACCTCAGCCTGTGCTGCGTATCGATACTATTCATGATACACAGCCTCTGATACGATACATTATCGATACACATGAACTTGATGGTCTTTTCATCTTTAGGTCTGTCAGTGGTAGGGTTGTACTCTTTTATATGTGTTGACATATTGTTTGTACTTCTATTATGCAGATTACAGACATAGATTTAGCATCTGTTCATATGACATTTTCATACTTGACAAAATAAAATAAAGTACATCCAAACAGACTACATATTACTTGTTAGCGATTTTAATTCAATCATTTAGGTCATTTGAGTCTATTCCATTTGATTGGATCCAGGACTCATCTTGGCAACCACACCCTTTGTTTTACACTGCATGAATGCTTTTAAAACATCTTATTGTAAATTTCATGTCTTCACTTAAATTTGAAAGACATGTCGGTGTTATCTTCAAAACAGAAGAAATAGTGCAATCTCCACCTGCAAGGAAAATCTTATCTAGAGCAAGTCCAGGTGTGGTAGTGGAGATCACTAACAACCAAAATCTATCACATTGTACTTCCTGCAGATGTAAAACAACTGCCACGGTCACAGGCACTCGTTTCTGTTAGTGAAAAGGAAAACTATTAACAATGCCCACTCCCCTTCTGTACAAAGTTAACAAATTAACACAAGGTGACGAACCTGCACGGTTTGAAATCTGCCTCCTTGCTGATTCTGTGCTAATTTTATTTATCCTGTTGGCACGTTTAATCACTGATTACCTATATCAATGTAAAAGGAAATATTCCAAACTTGTTTTCAAAGTACGAATTTAGTAATTTACAGATCATTTAATAACCATTTTGAACGAAGTTTCTCTGTTTGTATCTACCTGCATAGAGGATGCCAATACTTCTGGTGTCATGCAGTGAACAAGCTGCAGTCAATTCTGATTGGTGGTTATTGTTTATCCTGGACTGCAACAAACAATAACCACCAATCAGAATTTAATGTAACATATTTCACTGAGTGACACATTGGAAGTGTAGCCTTTAAATTCGATCCATATAGACAAGATATGAAGCAACAGAGAAACTTCACATAAAAGTGGTTATTAAATGATTGGTAAAGTACTTCAATCATACATGGGGAACAAATTTGGAAAGTCTCCTTTACGTTGATATATATTATCAGTGGCTGAACATGCTGATGGGATAAAATAATTTGCATGTAATCGGCGAAAGGAGGGAGGGGAGACACATTTCAAACCACATAACCTTGTGTTAATTTGCAAAAGGTGAGTGGATGTTTTCAACAGTTTTTTTGTGGGTTTTTTTCTTCTTTTTTACTGACAAACATTAGTGCCATTGCCTGTGCCTGCGACAGCTGTCTCAGATAAATTCTCAGTTTAAAGAATAAAAAGGCAAACGACTAATGATTATTCATGACTGCCAGAAATTAAAGTAACTTCTATAGGGTAAGTATCGTTTTGTATTGATTCTTCACCTCTCTTATCGATATGTGTATCGATATGGCAAACGTATTGATATAATGATGAATCGTTTCACCCTTCTTGGCAAGTCCATGGACAATCTAAGAAAGTTTATTCAACCATCAACGGATGAAGTTCATGTTTATCTTACCACTTAGTGCAAAAAGTGCACTTCCTCACAGATTTCTCTTCATCATTTTTACAGTCGTGCTCTTTCTTTTCATCATCTAATATCTGACTTTTTGGTGGCAGCTGCATCAAGAACGTCAACACCTTTCCAATTGTCAAGTCACTGCAGTGAACAATCAAAAAATAAAACCTGTTATTTGGTATAATTCTCTATAATTCATTGAGTTGACCAACATGACTTTTTCCAATACATCAAACTTTTGGCACTAACCTGATATCCTAGATGATTTTGTAGCATTGGTATTGTAATTAGTGTATTGGGCCAGGGTACCAGGCTAGTTCACCATTATTGCAATGAGGGACACAACCTCTCTGGTGGTTCAGGGGCTAATGCCCCTTTCAGGGGATATTGAGACTCTGCCCCCAATAAGCTGAAATGGTGTTGCTGTATCAGCTCAAGTTAGACTGTCTTTCTTTGATGGAGAAATTTGAAAATATTTCTTTTCTGTTGATGTTGTAATCAGAATAGGAAAGCTTTCAATGGCCAGAAAGGGTGAATAGGGGGTTGTGATATCAGCTCGGAAAAAGACCTTGTCAGCTTTACCTTTTCTGCGTATTTGAACAAAATTACAACATAGTTTGTACAACCTTGAAAAATCTTTGAATTTGATGGGTTGCGTGTGAAATTAATTTTTTTTAAAATCCTAGAGCAGTCTTTGTATTGGTTTAAGAATTCCTTGAATTTTGCCCAAAAAATTCCTTGAATTTATTTAAGGAATTACAAAATGTTTAAAGTGAAAAAATTCTGTCACTTTTTAAATTCAGAATTTTTGTTATTTACTTATTTTTCAAAAATAATGAATAAGCAAATAAAATTGGATAAAATTGGGTAGATGAAAAGACACTGCATTGGTAGTTACCAGTTGGAGTAGCATCTCTTGTTGTAGTGGCGGAGTCATGTATTTGCATTCTACTTTTGTACCTATTTATGTAGGGATAAATAAAATTGTGCCTATTTATGCAGTGATAAATAAAGTAACATATGAAGACAATTCAGTTTCCATAAGAAACATTATTCTTTGAAAATTTTATAAGTTCTTGAAAAGTCCTTGGAAAAAATTCCAGAACTGTACTAACCATGTATGGGCACTGGGGTGACTATTGCACCTGAATCACCCCCTAGCTTTGACCCTGGATAGAAGACTTTGTGTATTTCTTATTCAGGAGAAGAGGGAAAAGGAGAGGCTGGAAAAACTGCAGCAGAAAGAGGATGAGAGAAAGAAGAAACAGGAAGTCCTTGAGTAAGCAGTGATTCATCTAAGACAAGTTTTTAGCTCACCTGGATGCAAGGTTTACAGTATGGCCCTCTGTCTGTCATGTGTCATGTTGTCGGTCTGTCAACAATTGCTTGTTGCCACTCTGGAGTCCATATTTCTGTTTTGATTCAAAATCAAGATTGGAATATGGGTTTACATCGTCAATCTCAAACGAATTCAATAGAGAGCAAGATCCATGCATATAAATGAGGTGATCTTTCATCAAATTTTCTAACCTGGTTACCACTCTGGAGGCCACATTTCTGATCTGATTTTGATAAAACTTGGAATATATGCTTATATCACTAAGATCTTGGGTAAATTTGATAATGAGCGAGATCCATGCATACTAATGAAGTGATATTTCATCTGATTGGCTGAGTTTGTTACCACTCTGGAGGCTGTATTTCTGGTCTGGTTTTTTCCAAACTTGGAATATATGCTTTTACATTAAAACCTGTCTGGAGTGACCATGTAATTTATGGCCACATCTGTCGTGCATGGACCGATTTTGTATCAACAAACCATTTTGATCAGACACTGGCTGAATGCGACCAGCAACCACGATTTTTTAGGCAAAATGTGCATTTTAATATCCGTAATACAAGACCTGATGTTATGATGTCTAGTTGGTCCAAAATGAAAATGGTGCCAATGTGAGGTACTAGAAAATCTTATCACTAATCCTCCAGAATAGAAAGTCATATTGACATAGTGTTTTCACCAGAAGACTTATGTTATTGCTATTCCACCTGAATGGATGGTCATATCAACATTGGATTTTCACTAAAATGCTTCTTATGATGTCTAGTTGGTCCTAAGTGAAAATGGTACTGATCTGACGTCCAATATGGTCGACACAGCAGCCATCTTCAAAATCTTACTGCTACTTCTCCCAAATGGATGGTTGTTTCAACATGAGATTTTCACTAAAAGACTTTTTATGATGTCCTGTTGGTCCTAAATGAAAATGGTACTGATATGATGTCTAATATGGCCACCACTGCAACCATCTTGAAAATCTTGTTGCTACTCCTCCTGAACAGAAAGTCATATTGAGATGGGATTTTCACCAAAAGATACCTTATAATGTCTAGTTAATCCTAAATGAAAATGGTGCCAATCTGATATATAATATGGCCACCACAGTGACCATCTTTGAAAATTTTGTTTTGGCTACTTTTAAATGGAAAGTCATTTTGACACAGAGTTCTCATCAGAAGAGTTCTTGTGGTGTCAAGTTGGTCCTTAATGAAAATGACTAACCCTCAGTATTTAAAAATATTGTTATCTCTACTCCTCCCAAATGGATGGCTATATCAACATGGGGTTTTCACCAGTAGACTTCTTGTGATATGCAGTTGGTCCTAAATGAAAATGGTGAAAGTCGTATATCCAATATAGCTGACATGACCGTCTTAAAAATCTTGTCACTACTACCCCTAAATGGATGATCATTGTGACATGGGGTTTTCACCAAAAGACTTCTAATGATGTCTACTTTCTCCTATGTGAAAATGCAGCCAAGCTGACATCCAGTATGTGCACCACAGCAGCTAATGTGAAAATCTTGTTTTTGCAGAAGAATATCAGAGATGGTTTCAATACTCGGCAGTTAAAAGGAAGATATGGTCTTATCTTGAATTCCTGGAAATTCTTTTTGCCCAGTAGAGCATCAGTCCCTTCAAGGGACTCTTGTTTTTCAATATATCTGGTTCAGTGGGACATTGACTATATTACATGATGAATCTTATATGCTCTTAGGTGGTCTTGCACCACTCATTATCACCAGTACTATGTGGTGTTAAATTGTATTAGACAAAGGTCTCACTATTCGTTATCATTAGCATTTTTTTAAAATTTATTGTTTTTGATTTCAGAAAGTTTTCATTTTGCAGGAATAAATCTTGCTGTGTGTGGTGGGGTACATGCCGGCATAGGAAAGCAAAGCCCCCTGGGATACACACCCCATCTGCCCGTCTTGTACTAGTGGTCAATCCATTGATTGTGGTCAGATGAGGTATGGGACCTCGCTGTAGTAGGCGGATGTACAAGGGAAGGAAGAAAGGGCCTTCTTCCATCTTGTCTCAGGAGCGCACAGTTTCCTTCTTGGAGTCCCTCGGGACTTGGAAGGAAAAGATAACTCCTCAATCCCAGGAGAATATGGGATCTTTGTCTGGACCTTTAGGGACCCAGAAGAAGAAGAGCACTTTGGCGGAGAAGAGAACTCTTAGATCCCAGGAGGATAATAGAATAGATCCTTCTCTTTGGAGAATTACAAGGCCCTTTGACCATTCATGGTCGATCTGCCCCCCCCCCCCCTCTACCCGCCACCCTCAGGAGAGGAGCATCATTATTTCCAAGTCCTGCGCTCAGTGATGGTGACAAGCAGATCGAGCTACCCTGGAAGAGGAGAGCAATGATCTCACATTACAAGTTCTGAGGAGGGCTCCATCAGATCAGAGCTGCCTGACCAGCAACTGGTCGTTAGAGCTACTTCAGTTCTGGGACCTGGGACAGAGATCGGGTTGCTGAAGAACAGGCTGAGTACCTCCTACTCCTCTTCCATTTGGATCCCTTGCCTCCTCTTACCCATCGACTCGGGTTTCAGAGGATGATGAGATCTGGTCATTTGATAAGATGGTAAGTCGCCGCCTTCCCCCGGATTTGTGTCCCAATCCCTTGGGATCAGAGTACAAAAACAATGGTCTCCAGTTGGAAGAGACTCTCGGAGGTGGGCCCATGCCCAGATCTCCTTTTACTCCCCTTTTCTGCTATAGATTGGGAGCTCTCAATGTTTTGTAAGGGCCAGGAGTTTGCTAGGCAGCGTAATGGGTGATCTGTTCCCCTGTCTACTCTGAGACCACTAGTCTGGTAGCTACAGAATACGCTCTCCTGTCCTGGGCTGGCACTGGAACTTAAGGCTAGGTTACTCGTCACCATAGCATCACATGCCAATCTTTTTCAACAGCCTCCCTCAGTCTTCTGGAGGAGGAATCTCTACAGCACTTGCTGGAGATGGTTGCCAGAACCTCAAGGCATGCGTTATTGATGTCCATTGTGCTATCAGCGGAATTGCTCCATCTCAGTAGGGATGTTCCCTGGACACATAAAGTCTAAGTGCATCACAGTAAGAACCTTCTATGAGCTGCTCCTTTGTAGCAGAGATCCTCTTCGGAAGTCTCGTTCCCTCTGTAGTATCTTGGGACTTGAAGGACCTACAACACCTGCCCCTAGCATCCATTCCTGGCCTGTCTATACCGGTTAGGAAATGTGTTCATCCTGATTGCTACTTGGGGCTTTCAGGAAAGTTCTTTAAAGGGCTGCAGCCCCATCCCATGAAGCAAATCCAATTTAAGCCTCCATCTGTAGCTATACAAATTTGACAGAAAGGCCCAGGAGGAGGTATGCAGGCCCCTCTCTCTTTCCTAAGGAGTGGGTTGGGGCATCCATAGGGACTTGCTCCCTCTGCTGCTGTGCATCCGTTTTCAAAGATTTCCTGTGGGTGCTCAGCTAACTCTCTTTTCAGAGGTCTGGTCTAGCATAACATGATTGGTGGGTCCTCTCCATAATAAAGGAAGGATACTGGCTTAAATTCTGGGAACATGTTCTTCTGGCAAGGACCACCATGCTTTTCAACCAGTGAAATCTGGTGCAGTTACGGGAAAAGGTACACACCCATCTACAGAAGAGCACAGTAGAGTGGTTGTTAAACAACCAGTCTCGGGCCTTTTACTGCTGATTTTCCTGGTATCCAAAAAAGGTCGAATGTTTTGACCTTAAACAAGTTTCTTCAGGAGGAACCATTCGGGATGGAGATCACATTTTCAGTCAGGAATGCCATAATGCCTGGTGACTGAACTGTCTCCATTGACTTTCAAGATGAGTACCTTTGCAATGACTTCTTTTGGTCCCTTAGAAAAGTTCTGTCCCGCTGCTGGTCCATATTGACATGGGTGGGACTCCATCCAACCCTAGAGAAATCTCATGATTTTGTATAGGTGGGGATGAATTTCCTCACCAATGGGATTAGTTTGTGTCCCTCTGGACCAAATAAACATAATTCTAGCCCTTTTGGAGGCACTGCAAGCCAAGACTTCACTGTTGGCTTGCTTCTGTCTATCCCTTCTGGGGACCCTGAAATCCATGGCAGACCTGGTTCCCCTAGGAAGACTGCACTTGCACCAGTTTCTCCTTCTGGCAAACTGGAAACACCACAGGGATCCCCTCGCAGCTATTATTTCTCTAGGATCAGAATTATCACCACTTGAGTTGGTGGGCCAATTGGGACTGGTTTATGACTGGAGTCCCCATGCACGACCTCGAACCCCACTCCTATCAGATTCAGGGTGCGGCATGCACTTTAGTCTGGTTTATGGTTGTTCGGACTTGCATACTTACTAGTAAACACCCACAGTAAACAAACATTGACGGACACTTTAACGCTTGCTAATATTTAATTTACCTGTAATATTTTTATATTATTAAAATCCAGATAGCAGTAGATACAAGTATTGTGTAATGAATATTGTCATGAAACTGATAAACACACTGCATAACATTATATGCATTTCTGCATGGGAATAGTGGCATTAAAACGTAAAAATATTTGAATTTACAGTATTTGTACGTATTGCAAACATCTAGAGTTTCCAATTTTACCCCTAGATTTAGAACATTTTTTGTATGTTTTGCTTATAAGACGACCCCTACTCTGCATGAATCTAATTTTCAGTAAAAAAAAACCATCAACTAATAAGCAAGCATATATGGGTAATTTCTGCCCTGGAAAGGTAATAGCAACAGGTAAAGTATTACATAATTAAAATTCGTTTTACCCCCTTGCCCTACAAAAAAAGTACATTTTGGGACTCCTATGAACATCTGCATTGCAGAAACCAGGATAAACACCACTGACCTTTATTTAATCCAACATAACCATGACCACATAGGAGGTTTTTCGGGCAAAGTGCAGATTTTTCTAAACAACCCCCCCACCTCACCCCAAAATTGAGTCTGGCTACTGGTTTCCTGAAATCTACAGGTAGCGTCGTATACTACAGACCATAAACCAGACTAAAGTACATGTTACTAACCATCATTGTAGTGCTGAAGTCATGTAAATCCACATTACGATTAACCATTCCTTCAAAAAGGTAGCAGTTGTGGATGTACATAGTAAATTCAGAGTGTGTTTTGTTTATTTATTTTTTGTTAAAACCAGCACAATGCGCATGATGTCATAATGAGCAATATGTATGCATACTAATGAGGTGATCTTTCATCTGAGTGCCTGAGATTGTTTCCACTCCGAAAGTCATACTTCTGATCCGATTTTGATCAAAGTCGAAATGTGAGTTTATATCGTTAACATCTTGGATGGGTACAATTAAGAGCAAGGGTCATACATATTAACAAGGTAATCTTGCATCTGATTTACTGGCCTTGATGCCACTCTGTAGTCCAGATTTCTGATCTGCTTTTGATCAGATTTGGAATATATGCTTATATCATCAGGATCTCTGACAAGTTTGATACTGAGTGGGATCCATGAATACATATGAGGTGATTGTGCAAGTGAGTGACTGAGCTTGTTATCCCTTGGGAAGACATTCTTATCGGATTTTGATCAGACTTTAAATATATGATTATATCAAGATTTTAGAAAAATTTGTTAACGAGCGAGATGCACGCGTATTAATGAGTTGTTCTTGCATCATATTAATGAGTTGATCTTGTATCAGAGTTTGATTTCCACAATGGCAGAGCTTGTTGCCATTGTGGAAACCATATTTGTAATCGAATTTTGATCAGACTTGAAATATGGGCTTATACCATCAAGATCTGGGAGGGGATCGATAATGTTTGAGATCCATGCATATAAATGATGTAATTTTGCATTTGATAACTGAGCTTGTACCACTTTGGAGTGAAATTTGTGATCTGAATTTCATCAGATTTTGAAATATTTGCTTATGTCATCAAGTTCTCGGATAATTTCTATAACGAGCGAGAACCATGCATATTAATGGGGTGATTTTGCATATGATTGGCTGAGGGTGTTACCACTCAGAAAGCCATAGTTCTGACTGTCTTCAAGATCTTGGATGAATTTGTTAATGACCAAGATTGATGGATATTGATGAGGTGGTCGTGCATCTGATTGAGCTTGTTACCACTCTGGAAGCCATATTTCTGATCCAATTTTAATCAAATGTGGCATGTGTGCTTATGTCATCAAGATCTTGGAAATTTTGTTAGTGAGCGGGTACCATGCATATTAATGAGGTGATCTTGTATCTGATCGGCTAAGCTTGTTACCACCCTCGAAACCATATTTTTTTTCCGATTTTAATGAAACCTCAAATAAAGGTCTTGTGAGTTCGATAATGTGGAATCCATGCATATTAATGAGGTAATATTGTATCTGATTGGCTAAGCTCATTGCCACACACAAAGTCATATGATTGGTGGAGTTAGTTACCAGTCTAGAGAACATATTTCTGATTCAGTTTTGATTAAACTTGATGAATAGTCTAATATCATTAAGATTTTGGATGAGTACAATTATGGGCAAGATCTATGCTTATTAATTAAGTGAATTTGCGTCTGATTGGTTGAGCTTGTGAACACTTGAGCGACTATATTTCTGATCATACTTTTATTAAACTTCGTAAAAAGGCTCATATCATCAAGATATATAATGTGTTTTATTATGAGCAAGATCTTCACATAATAATGAAATGATCTCGCATGTGATTGGCTGAGCTTCTTACAATTTGAAAGATTGTATCTCTATTTCTGACCCAATTTTAATATAACAAATTTTGACTATGTTTGAAGGATTGTACATGTATCATCTTTGTTTTATTTTATATACCTTTTACAAAATTTAACACCTTTACCTTTTAACTTGTATCATTTTGTTTTGATTTTTTGGAAGGCTTTATCTTTGTATAACGTCTCTTTTTGAAATTCTATTTGACATTTTTAGGGTTGTACTTTTAATTTGCACCATATAGCCAGTATTGTGCTCATGTGACATAACCCTACAAATACTATTACTGACCCAATTTTAATCCTACTTGGTAAATAGGCTAGTATCATCAAAATGTTGGATGGTTTTTTTAAAAGCAAGATCATTGCATATTTATTAGGTGATCTTGCATTTGATGTGGATTTTTTTACCAGTCTAGAGCCTGTTTTTGATAGGATTTTGATCAAACTTGGTAGATAGGTTTTTAACATCAAGATCTTGGTTGATTATAATTATGAGTGTAATTTATGAATATTACAGATGTAACCTTGCATCAGATTGGCTGAGCAACTATATTGCTGATCAGATTTTGAACAAACCTGTCTTGTAATATCAGGATGTTGGTTGAGTTTGATCAGGAGCAAGGTCTGTGTATATTAATGAGGTAATCTTATATATGATTAGCTGAGCTTGTTAACACTCTGGGGACTGAAGTCCAATTGGTTTAGCTCCACCTTGAGCATATATTATTTGTCATTGACAGGTTCTATAAGAAGTGGGATAAGTGCATAGGAATGAGATACCTTGCATCTGATTGGCTGAACTGTATACCTCTCTAGATCTAGAGACAATATTTCTCATCCAATTTCTGTAAAACTTGGGAAATGGGTTTACATCATCAAGATCTTGAATCACTTCATTTATGAGCAAGAGACACTGCACAGTAATTATGCCTTTATCATTGTGACCCATGTAGCTGAAAGGATTGTGTTGACATCCCTCCCTTCTCAATATTCCTGGGTCGACTGTAGATCTTCCCTGCCTCCTCCAGCCATGCATACCTGCCATATTCCCAGACAGTGTTGAGGGGTTTTGGGGACTCGAAAGTATGTTTTGAGATCCCAAGAGGGGTCAGTGCATATGAACTAAAAAAGCGACGTCCAATTGTGAATAAGGGATCTTTTCATATAAGCCTATATAAAAATACTGGAAATTCAAATTTTATAAAAAGAAAATAACATGTTTTCTTTGAAGCATTTAATATACTTAAAAATCAAAAGTTGTTGGTAGAATTAGCATTGTCCAAAATCATCACCACACACGTGCCCACATTCCCATAAACACAACCACACAGACTGTAAATAAATAAAAAATATACCAAATTTATTTTGCCTTTAAAATCCATTGGATAGTGGAATATTTTCTTAATTAGATGCAGTCTTTGCTGCTCTCAATAGTTCAGTGGGTGGGGTGGGGGTTGAAGGTAATACAAATGCCATTTGTGTTCATCTTGGCACACATTTGAGACTGGATGGTACTGTTGTTTAGACTGTCCCGAAGCTCTTGTTGAATTTTTATCAGCATAGAAAATGATCTTTCTGCATCTGCATTGCTGTGAGGGAGTGGCAAACATGCTGAGAGGTCTTGGTGGCTGTTGATGGATGTCGTACACTCCAGAATGACTAATGTCATTATGAGGTTTGCAGTGTGTGCAAAAAAAAAAAATTGCTCCCCCATGCTGCTGTGCTTCATGATGTCAAACTCCGTTCATGACCTCTGAAATGTATTTTTGTTGGGCTTTACTCGTTTTGCAGATGGCTCATCTTTTCCTTAATCACAGCTGCATTTTGACATTTTGCCTCAAGAAAATGAACCATACTTTTACACTATTCCCAACTATCAAAATAGTAATGTTTTGCGTTTTATATATGGAGTAAAATCTTACTTCAAAGAAACATTGCTGCTGATCACAAACTTGTCAGTAATTTTTAATAATGATGGTTTAAACATTTTCATTCAAGGCAATGATGTGTAATAACTTTTGTTCTTCAACAAGCATCTCTATAATTGTGCCTACGGTAACTTGGATGAATTGAGTTGTTCCACTTAGTGTACTTTATGCAAATTAGCCTAATGGGCTCTCCCACACAGGGTTCAAAAGACTTGGACATGGCATCATCCTATCTATTCTCAGCAAGTCTAGTAATCTGTGAAATGGTGGTTGCTTATCTCTGACCACCTTACATTTTTAAATGACTCCATGCTAATCAGCTGCATAAACTGCCCTGAGGATAGTTTTACATGGGCTCTAAGCAGGACTGTTTATTGTTTATACAGATTACATGCTTCAGACATGTGTAGTGGTAGTTAAAAAAGTGTCCTTTTTTTCTTTCTTTATTTTCTAAGATTATTGAAAATTGTGTTTTTCTAAACACAAGCATTTCGGGGGGTTTGGGAGTAAAAAAATTGGGGTTTTCACGTGACACGTCATATTATGGCAGGCATGGCCTTGTTATAACGGAAAGGGGGGGGGAATCGCCACTTGCTGCCTCAGGGGTCGAGAGGGTATTGTCAATCTCTTTCTCCAGGGAGAGAGGATCAATGGGTCAAGAGATGGCCAGACAACAGAAAGGGTGATCTGTCTTGACTTATGCTCTTCGGTTCATGGTTTTAGCCTCCAGTTGTGGGTCAATTTGGTAGCTTTGCCCTATAAGTCCACCTTCCACCTTGGATTTATTTCAGGCTCAGAAGGTAAAGGTCAAGGTCACTGACTGAAAAAAGAAAAATGGTTTCTGTACAATAACTGGACTTTTCCATCATCTATGATTACCAAACTTTGTGGATGGCTTGCACTTAGTGTAAGGAAGAACCATATTGATTTTGGAGTCTGAAGGTCAGAGGCCAACGTCGCTGACTGAAAGAAAAATAATATGGTTTCTGCACAATGACATTAGTTTTATCTGATATACCTCAACCAACCTTTGCACAAGACAAGAGGGTAAGGAAGAATCCAGTCAATATCGGGGCCAAAAACTCAGTGGTCAAGGTAACTCTGAAAGAAGAAAAATGGTTTCTGTGCAGAAATTCAGTAATCTTCATTGAAGACTATCAAACAAGGGGCAGGCATATGTGCTGTTCATGGTATTCTTGCTGTTTAAGCGGCCTTGTTCTTTGCTTCATTTTATGGATTAGAAAGATCACAAGAGAATGTTCTTCTGAACAGTTGATGTCATTTAGTTGTTAATTGTTGCATTATAAATGTGTTTTAGTGCCAAGATAGAGGAAAAGAGGAAAAAAGAAGAGGAGAGGAAACAAAAATTGGACGAGAAGAAACGGGAAGAGGAGGAGAAGGTAGAATATGATGTAGTTTTTTCTGCGTTTACTCAGATCACAATATCCATATATATCTCATATAAAATGTTCTTCCTAGCCCCAGCCCCTTCTCCAGAAGTAAGGTTTATGCACAAGAGCTGATTTAACATTTAGCATGAGCATGGTTGGACATGGGTGTGAAGTTTCTGGTGACGTCAACAATTTTAAATTTGTGTGCTTTTGCAATTCATATCTGGGGTGGTAGATGTGGTGTAATATCAACATTTGGATGCAGATGAGACTGGTTTTTGCAGAACACTTTTCAGATATATTTGTTTATAGCAAAGTGCTAGATTAGGCCAGTTGAATACTGGATCCATTTATTTTGATTTACATCAATTTTGTTAGCAAAAAAGGACATTTTAGCTTTATAGTTATCTTTAGACTGGTGTTTACAAACATCTTTACGTTTTAGGACAACCAATCTCAGAGTAAGAGGATAGCAGGTATCTGATGTAAATCAAATTTACAAAGATTTACTTTTATTTGGGTATTTTTCATGAGGTCTCTGCACCAATACAGAGATATGTGGACTACATACACAAAGCTTAATGGTCACAGATATTTGTTTTGTGTAAATTTGTACATGAATTGCCCATTACAAGTGGAGCAGTCCTATCGATCTGTCCAGATTGTTGGAAAGTTATACATAATTCATGGACTGGGGATGGACCTTATTTACATATGGCACATTGTTTGTTTGGGTCTTTATATTTGTGGTTTTTAAACCAAGAAATCCATGAAAATCAGTACCCCATGATTTGTTTTTGTTGGTTTTAACTGTTTTTAGTTGGCCAGGGCAGGTATTAAACCCTCTATCCTTGGATTACGAGTCCAATGCTGTACCATATGAGCTACCATGGCTCCCTTGGTACCCGATGAATAAAGTGAATAGACATTATATCATCCATATAATATTTCCTGTTTACAAAACTTTGATTTCATGAGCAATTTTACTGGTTCCACAGAGTGCATGGTATTGGTTTTCAATATATTTGAAACCCTTGGGACGCTGTCGTTGTGATAAAGGTTCCATCAAGTAAAAAGAAACTGCTTCCATTGCATTATTCAGAGTAATTTAGTGCAATTAGAGTGTCTTGATTTTGAGAGAGATAGTTATTTCTGTTCTGTGCTTACAGTTGTTTAGATATTAAAAATAAAAATGGGAAGGGTTGTGAGGCAATCATCCGTACTATTTGAAGTGTTTTATTTTTTTGAGGACTATTTGAACAGCACTGCCGAAGCAGGCGAGATATAGCATTCAACAAGGGGTATTTTAAAAGTTCTGAATATTTTGTTATAACTTGTTATTAATTTAGTGCCAATTATAGACAAAATAGCATTCTACAAAATGATCTGTAGCTGCATGTGCAGCACACTGGACACCTGCAGATATATGCATGTGTAATTCTCTGTTAAATCCTACAATTTTGAGGTGGTTTCATAATTTTAAAGATGGTCATGAATCAATGGATGAGGACCCATGTTCTGGAAGACCGTTGTTTGGGATTGGTGAGTGGGTGGCAGTTGTGAAGGTAGCAATTGATGAAGATGCTCAATACACAGTGGAAAATATTTCTACTATCACAGGCATTGATTTATCAGCTGTTTTTAATATATTCAAGAATTATATGAAGCTTAGAAAGGTTAGTGCAAGATGGGTCCTGCATTTGTTGAGGGCTGATAAAAAAAAATGGACTCCAGTTGAAATTGCCAAACAGCTACTATGCAGTATGAAATGAGTGACTAGAGACCGAGAAAAACAAGCAGAGACCGCAAATCGCCCAACTTAGGAGAGTTTTATACGCATCATTTTTTTTGTACAAAAGTCTCATTCAGCCATTTATCTGTGCCTGACTCTGCTGGTGTCACTAGACATTTTTATTCCTCCAAAGTGTTGCCAAAAGAACACTACCAAACCACCGATCCACATACCGGTACCCAAGATATCCATCCACTCCATGACAACAGACCGGCACATAAATCCACCGTTGTGATAGACTTCCTAAAGGAACACAGCATCCAAACTTTGCCACATCCTCCATACAGCCCCGATTTCTAAGTGATATTTGGCTGAATTCTGTTATCAAAGATTTGCTGAGGGGCACTGAAAATGCCATCAATGTTACAGTTTCTGCTGACCCAGTCTGTAGGAGATAGAAGTATATGATTAGATGGGTTTTTTTAAAAATACTTATTTGATGTAGAGTATTATACCCAAAGAAGAAAAATAATTTTTTTTAAAAATTCCATTTTTATTCCATCTATTACACTTGGTCAGATGAGTCGATTTTGACCGTCAAAACACATAGGTATACATTTGTTGATGGCTAATCAACAAAGCCTCTC
Organism: Margaritifera margaritifera; assembly: GCA_029931535.1. Lineage (NCBI taxonomy): Eukaryota > Metazoa > Mollusca > Bivalvia > Unionida > Margaritiferidae > Margaritifera > Margaritifera margaritifera. Next base: position 1,054,773 of record JAQPZY010001381.1, on the reverse strand, counting down.
TTGTTGAAATCACCAAATAGCTACTCATCAAAAATGAAAAGGGTGACAAGAGACATTTAAACGAGATTGTCACAATTGATAAAACATTTATTTTTTGTTTTAAACCTGATTCCAGAGAAAATGAAGAAGTTTCGATTGGAAAAAATGAGCAGAGGCCACAAATTGCTGGACATAGTTGGACTGTCAAGAGTTTTTTTATATATTCAGGTACCTGATTCTGTCAGTCTCATTGGATATCTTTATGCCTCCAAAGTATTGCCATAAGTTGTTGAGCACTACTGAACGACCTGTCCACACACCAGTATCAGAGGTTTTGGTTTTTGTTGGGTTTAGCTCCAAGTTATTTTTGGCTGAATTCTGTTATCAGAGATTTGCTGAAGGACAGACAATTTGAAAGTTGATGTGCTGTTGGAAGTGCAGTTTTCTGATGTGGGGACAACATACCAAAAAGTGGATAAAAATTGGCAATTAATAATTGGATAAGCAGACTGAGAAAGTGTCTAGAGGTGCTTGAGGAGCACTTTGAGGGAATATACTGAAGTACTGGTCACTAATAAAGAACTTTGTTGTACAGTGCACTAATATTCAGAACTTTTTAAATATCCCTCATATGTTGACTAATTTTATTAGGATTTGTTGGGCATTGGAGTCCATACAAAACTGTCTTCCAACCCCCACCCCACCTGACCCCATACCCAGAGATGCTACCAGGTGCACAAGTGTGCAAATCACGCAAAAATTTTACAAATTTGTGCAGTTGCAAAGCAGTGATGTGTGAGAAGTCCTGCAAATTAGTTCGAAGTTACATTTAAAAAAACACGGCAGTATAAATTTTTATTTAACTATTAAGATAAACTGAATAAATACAAATCTCAAACAAAATTAAATAGTAAGGATACTTATTTGATCAAAATACCCGAGGTGATTCCAAAGTATGCAGATGTAGGTTAATACAAAAGAATGCATGGAAATTCCGCTAATTATTTAAAACAGAAAAATGTGTGTACTAGAGGGGTTCTGCAGTTAATGTCCTTTCCACACATTTATGCATGCACAAACTTTGGTCCATTTCTGGAAGGTGAGATTAGAGTCAAGTGTGGCTTGGAAAAAATTATTGGTTCTTTTCAACTTCAAGTGGGTGCTGGTGCGAATGTGCAAAGTGAATGGCAGAGTGAAAAAAGTGAAGGGTGAAGTACAGTTTCTCGTCAAAATGGAGAACGATAATTATGAAATGATATCAGATGCCAGGTTAGATGAACTGCCAAAAAAAAACAAAATTTGATGCAAAGTTTCAGAAGTCTTGGCTGTTACAGTACAAATGGTTGCAACACAACAGCAAGACAGAAGGTATGTTGTGTAATATTTAAACAAATTGTGGGGAAAATAACCCTTTTATGTTGGAATTCGGTGTTTGAATTTTAGGACTTGCACAACACAGAGTCGCCAGATTACATGCTTTTTGGAGCAGAGATATCCATGAGACAGTACCTGTGAACAAAACTATAAAGAACAGTTTCCCAACTTGTTGAAGATGGCTATGCTAGCTATGCATATACCCTTCAGACAGCAGACTGTGAAAGGGGGTTCTCAGCAGAGAACACTATTCATACACAGATAAGGAATTAAGCTCAAAAACAGTCAACAGATTAATGCTTATGCATCTAGAGGGGGAATCTTTTGAGGATTCTGATTTCAGTAGAGACCAAACTGTGGAGCAGGAAGAAAGAGAGATGCATTTTTAAGTGTTGGGTAAATAATGACCTATGGCGATTCCCCCATCCCCCTCCCCCCACTCTCTACTTTTTTTCTTTTACTACTGGCAGCATCTCTCTATACCTTTATTTCTAGAAAAGGTCCAAGTAGTCTGTCTTGCTTCTAATGCTTCAGTTGCGTGATATATGGTATCAATCTTGATGTGAATACAGAAATTGTTAAACAGTTGCTTCCTTGATGGTGTGTAACATGAGCATGTGTCTGAAGCATATTTTTAATTTTCTGCTCATACCTGTGCACGTTTTATTTCAGGCTAGGAAAGATCAGCAAAGAAAAGAGGCCTTTCAGAGTTTCTTCATCAAACAGAGCACAACTCCACCACCAAAAGTAAGAGAAAATTGACATATAGTATGTCTTGGCAGTAATTATGCCCTTTAATCTATTCAAGAGTTCTTGCTCGGTTCCTATGCCACTGGGAAATCAGGGGAAAAAATTGGAAGAAAGAATAGGTTTGTTCCCAACTGGTAAAAGACATTTAATATGTGCAAATATTGGTCCAAGTCGGGGTGGGGTGGGAGTGGGGAACCAGGATTTTTCAGCATCCTCTTGATGATGGAACAAATATGTATTGAATTTATCTTGAGTTACATTTATCAAGTTCTTACCAGAATTTTTGGAGGTTGCAGAACTCTTCAATCAGTTGAAATACAGTTTGTATGGCTCATTCAGGTGCTTGCTCTAAAGTTATTTGTATAGTCAGTCCAAGTGCTCAGGTGATCGGATTGGTCAAGTAGACTGGTCACTTCTTACTCTACTCCATATCAATATCTTTTCATATGTTGAAGATAAGAAGACAAGTCTAGCTTCACGACATGTGATCTTGGTGCATGTTTAAGACAAATAGTAAACCTTATCTTCCCCAGTTCCCCTATTGACATAATGAAAATGTATTGTGATAAATAATAATAATAATAATAATAATAATACTTTTTTTTTTCAGAGGGTGCAACTTATTTAGCCAAATTCTTAGCTAATCTCACATGAAGCCCTCGGAAGACCAAATCTCTTGCTAATTTTTTGCACTGTAACAGTGTTATGCAATATCATCGATAGTAACCTTTGAGACTCCAGCTCATCTTTGCAGTGAATTTTATGATCAGACCTTGCTAAATACATAGAAATGTACTGACTGTTGGGGCAATTTTCAATGCAGAATCCCATGTTTTGGGTGTCCTTTACAATGACTGCATTAAATATACAGCCCATAGTCGGATTACATTGAAAGTCGATATTAGGGCACCAGCCTGATGCAAATGGATTTAAAAAAAAAAAAATTCAGTCCTTTTTATACAAAGGCATATAACTTTTAAGGGCTTTTTGTCAAAATTTTAAACAACCCTTTTTTAACAAACTTTCTTCATACCAACGTGCAGTTAAATTAAGTAAAATTATCATTTTTATTATGTAAATTTAAAGGAGTTACATGGCAAATTTATATGAATTTCAATAGTTATGCAGTCAGACCTGTTAATAGAAGTCACCCATGGGAAAAGGCCAAACTGGCCTTTGTACACAGGTGTTCTCTGTATGCAGGTTCAGCTTTCAAACTTGGTTTTTGAAGAAATACTACATACTTAATACCATTATCACGATTATTAATATTATTATTATTATTATTATTATTATTATTATTATTATTATTATTATTCAACAGATTTAGTTTAGTGTACTATTCAACAAAATCATAAAATACATGTACCTGGGTATATGTTCTCTTCCAAACTTGCGTTCCATTCAAGATTACTGTATTCTGCTCACTTTAATCCATCCTCTAAAATAAATCATCAATGATTCTTTAAAAAATCACTGTTTTGTGCACCATGAAAAAATACTAAATTCACTACCAAGTGACAGTTTGCAGAATGACTGTGAAACACAGAACTGACTCCTTCAGCCAACTTGCATAATTAGGCTTAGAAAGAGCTGTTCACACTTCACAATAATATCTGGATTAACCAGTTGCTCAACTCGCTAAGATCAAAAGACAGTTAGCCTATGTTAGAGGCCTGAAATGAATGAAAAGAAGTCTTGTATGGCTGTTGTTAGTAACACATGAACTGAAACTTTGCCTGCCCTTTCAGACAAGTTTTTAGATATTTAATGACCCCTGACCCAAAGAAAAAGGGATGTAACTCGTATCTCTCCTCAAGGATGCCCTTTTTTCATTAGAGATAGCTTTACTTAATAGGCAAAAGGATGAAGATATCAAGCTATATCTGTCACTCTGGTACTAAAGGCAACTCCCATTTATGCTGCAACAACACAACTGCTTTTCCCACTTGGAGGAGGGGGGGATTAGAATGGCCATTGAGAAAAGGTGACCGCTATATAAAGGTGACCATTTGGACAGGTTTGGCTGTACTTGTTTCTAGTGATACAGCCTGTGGTTTAGTACATGGTCATATGTCTAATTCAGATGTTAGGGTAGAGTTTTTGAAGCAAATTTGTAGACGATTCCCTTCAGTAACGGTCATAAGTCAACCTTGAAAAAAACAATTTCATCCAGGAAACAATTTGGACATTTTTGTTTTATTAGCAGTAATACACTATCTGTCACTATTGACTTGCTTACTTCTGGGATGGGAGTCCCCTTGTCCAAGTTCATAATTCTAACTTCTCATTAGATAAAACATTCTACAGAGAACCCAGAACCAGTCTGACTACCACGTCATCAGCTTGTGCCGGATATACTTCCTCTTTTATTTACTTATTTTATTTTCCATGTTACATGAGTGATTATCCCCTCGGTCCTTGCAAAGTTTGTAAGTGATATTAGCTCTCTTGTTGGTTTAGGGAACTTTATTGCACCATGTTAATTAGTGGTGCTCTTTTCTATTCTTTCCGATTCCCTTAGTCTGTGTTAGTGTAAGTATTCCTCCTGTGTTGTAGTTCCAGAACTTATTTTAATACTTGCTTCGGCAGTACTCTATTATATATTTGCCTTCCTTGGGTAAGTATCACTACCCATTTGTGGTTCTGGAATTTAACTTCCCTTTGTTCATCAATTGTGGAATTGAATCATTAATAAGTACTTGCTTATGCAGTACGCTAAATTGTTGCATTGAAATTATTTTATTGTACTGCTTCGTCTGTATATTTTTGAATAACTACTCGTTTGGGCAGTATGACTATAAGTCATTGCAACAAGTTTAATTGTTGCATTAAATAACTTTATTGCACTGATTCAGCAGTATATTTCTGCAATCAAATATTTGCATAATATTTTCTCTTTCAGAGAAATACTAGGTTTAGCAGTATATAATATTCTTTTCAAGAAGGCCACTGTGGGATATTTTCACCCCATGTTTGACTTGTACAAGGTGCTTAGGAATGGATGGTTGTCTATTCTGTTGTCTATGGCCCAATGATGATTGGGACTGAGCCACAAGTTGGCATACTTATAAAGGGAGGAAGATATGCCCTTCTTTCCCCGATACACTGCAATGACAGGAGAGTATGGGATTCTTATCACCTAGATCCCAGGAGAGTATGGGATCCTTCTCCGAGTCATTATGGTTGAGAAGTGCCATCTCCCCCAGGAGTGACAGCAGGCTGATGATGACCTTTCACTTTTGGTGGACTTGAGAGAGTTCTCCGAGATTTGGCTGAGATGGTTCCTCCTGCCACCTGTTATTTCAGGCAGCAGAAGAGGAAGAGATTTGGTCTTTTGATAAGGCAGGAAATGAAGTTTACTGCTGCCTTCTCCTGAATTTGTGTCCCAAGCTAGAGTTTAAGGCTTGTACCCTTGTATAGCCTTGCATGCTGATATTTTTTTCAGCATCCTCCTTCAGTCTTCTGAAGGTGCAATCTTTGTTTCCAACTGTGCTTGCTTGAGGCAGTTGCCAAAACATCGAGCATGCTTTGTAAATGTCCATGGTGCTGTCAATGGAGCTGCTCCACCTCTGCAGGGATGTTGCTCTGGACATGTTGAAGGTCTTGCTGGATCACAGTAAGAACATTGTTAGGGCTCTGCCTACAAGGCACCCGGAAGGTTCGGGGAGGAAGTCAGCTTGTCCCCCATTCATGAGGAAGGATGGAGGGAAGCCGTAGGGACCTGAACCCGCTCCTGCCTTGCATCCCTCTTCCTGGGATTCCCATGGATGCTTGGTGAGCCATTTTTTCATAGTTTTGTGCAAGCATAATGGAAAATGCATGGATCCTCTCCATATTAAAGTAATGATACCGGCTTAGTTTCTGGAAATTCTCTTTTAAGGCACACACACACACACACCATTCTTTTTCACCAGTCAAAACTGGTTCAATTAAGGAAAGAGGTGCACACCCAGAGTGTGGCAAATGATCAGTCTTGGGCCTTTTACTCCCGAATTTTCCAGGTCTCCAAAAAAGCCAGAAAGTTCAGCTTATTATCAATCTTTCTGTCTTCAACACATTTCTTCAGGAGGAACCATTCAACATGGAGACTACTGCCACAATCAGGTATGCCCTAAGGTCCGGTGACTGGGCAGACCCATTGACCTTTAGGATGTGTACCTTCACATCCCAGTTTTTCCTCCTCGCATGAAATACCTCCAGTTTTGCCTGGATTGGGAGGTTTTCCAATTTTGAGTTCTGCCGTTCAGCCTAGCCTCCACTCAGAGCTTTTACCAGGATGATGGGAGTAGTTGCCATTCACTTGAGGGCTCTGGGGATCCACATCCTCCAGTATTTTGACAAATGGTTGATGCACAGTAGCCTCATGGAGTCCTTCTGACAATATGTGTACTGCTGTTGGTCCACAGTGACCCAGCTTGGACTAGTTCCAAACCTGGAGTAATCTGGATTTTGTTTACGTGGAGATGAATTTCCTCACCAACATGTGGCAAGTTCATGTTCCACTGGACAGGATAGACAAAATCCCTGAGTCCCAATGCACGCTTCTGTACCCCACTCCAATCTGTTCAGGGACACATCAGATTCCGGTTGGGGCACTCACTTGGAGCCAGAAGGGTTAGTTCTTCAGGATTTGTGGTCCTGGAAAGAAGCTACCCTTCACATAAACAATTTGTAAATAAGGGCAGTATTTTTAGCCCTACAGGGGTCTGTCAGCCAAGTAAGGAGTCGTCATGTGATGTTCTCCTCCAAGAACATGTCGGTGGTAGTGTACCTCAAGCAACAAGGAGGTACATTTGGTCCTTTTTGCGTAGAGGTTTGGAACCACCTTCGCTGGGCAGCCTTGGAAGGGATTATCCTTCGAGTTTGCCATATTCCGGCCAAGAAAAATATCCTGGCGGACAGTTGGTCCTCAAGGAATGGTGTCTACACCAATCCATAGCAGAGTCCTTGTTCAAACTGGTGGAGACCCTTGGTTTACTTGTTTGTGCCGAGACTGAAGAACAAGCTCCCCTTTTGTCTCCCCAGTCCCAGATCAGACGGCCTGATCATTGGATGTCTTCAATCTAAGGTGGGATCGTCTGTTTGCTTATGTCTGCCTACCTTTCAGAATGATTGTGCAAGTGCTCTTCAAAGTCAGAACTTCCACAGCTCAGCTCATTATGATAGCCCCTCTGTGGTCCCAATGATTGTAATTCAGTAATCTACTCGACTTGTTGGTAGACCAACCCAGGACATTACCTCACAGGAGAGACCTGCTGTCGCAGCGCAGGTCTCCTTCACAACAGACCAGATGTCTTCCTTTATGTTTGGCTCGTATCAAGCAATCTATCTGCCAGGACAAGTTTTTGAACAGGGTTGCCAGGGCAAGTTTTTGAACAGGGTTGCCAGGCCTGGAGATGGTCCACGTGCAAGTTCTATGATACATAGTGGAGAATCTTTTGCGATGGGTACAGTAGGAGACACGTTAATCCAAGCTGTCTTTCTCTGAACACAGTGGGAGACTTCTCTTCCTGTTCGAAGAGAAAGAATGTTCGGTTTCTACTATTAAGGGCTATAGGGCAGCCCTGTCTAATACACTCAAGTTCTCAAAGGGACTCACCATTGGTTTGGACCCTCATCATTTCAAACTTGTAAGGTATTTTGAGCTGCAGAGACAGGTATCTCGCTCACTTATGCCTAGATGGAATCTCGTGTGTGTTGGTTTTGTCAAAATCCCCTTATGAACCATTAGGTGAAGCTTCTTTTGAGAACCTTACCTTGAAAACTGTATTTCTATTCTCCTTAACATCTGTGAGAAGGAGCGAGCTTCATGCCTGGTCTATAGAAAAAAATTGCTTACAGTTCAGCAGCAATTATGAGTCTGTCTCTCTCCTTTGTCAACCTGGTGTTTTAGCGAAAAACCAGCTTCCTTTAGCAGCCCCACTCCCTATAGAGATCCCCGGTCTTTTGTATTTGTGCTGGGGATGATCAAGATAGACTATTCTTCCCATTTAGATCGTTCAGGTTGTATTTGGCTCTCTCAAAACAGAGAAGAAAAGGTAGGAAGCATCTCTTCCCTCCTATCAAGGGCTCTGTTGATAATTCTGCATCCACCATTTCCAGGTGGATTGTCATCACTCACAAGAGAGATTAATGATCAGTCCCTCGCTGAGAAAGACCTCTCATTCATGAGAATTAAAGCTCATGAAGTCAGCAGTATTGCTCAAGTCATTTTAGCAATTTTCCAATTTCTAAACGCATTTTTTTCAACTTTTTGGGGGTGACAAAAAACACCTAGCACAATTAAGCAAAAACTACTCAAGGTAGACCAATTAAATTTCATATGTTGTCTGAATACGTACATGTCGTAATTCAATTTTTGTGCTGTTGTAGCTATTTTTCAAGTTTTTGGACCAAGACTTTCTTGGACTAGTGTAGTTATATATTTATTTTGATTTTGTTCAAAATTCAACAGCTGAAAGACACACAGGGTCCATTTATGCCGTTTGAAGTGAAAAAGGATATGAAGCTAGCTCCAGAACCCAGATGGAGTATCACTGAGGAGATGAAGAAAAAGCTGGAGGAATTTCTTGCTCCTGATCATGTACATGTAAGTAAATAATAACCTTTATGAGAAGCTGTATTTAACAATTACCTGTCTCTCAGAACCACAATCACAAAGTCCCTACAGTCAAATTTAAGAGAATGAATAAGCCATTATTTGATAGTCACCTCATCTAAATGGTCACTTTTGTTTCCAAAGTGGCTTCTTAACACAATTTTGATTGTTGACAGGTTTTGTCTCACCTACGTAAGCATGGTGACTGGTAGATGTTACATTTCTGATGGTGATGGCAGCATCAGTTTTAAAGTTTTGTGTTGAAGTTTTTGTTAGTCATGCTAGTGGAATACTTAAATACACCGATGCAGATGAGAAACGGTTCTACTGAGCATTTGTTTATCTTTCTGAGATCAAATGTGAAAAAAAGAATGGCAAGACAAATGGATCATGGGGGATTTTGTGTAATTTTAATTTGCTGACCTTTCTGGATCAGTTTTCTCCAATTGAAATAGCTATAACTCTTAGCCATCAGCACATTGTCCCCACATTTTGTAAACTCAAAGTGAGGCGGAATGCACGTTTTTGCATCACTTGGAACTTCATCTGTATGTTTTTATTTAAAGATACCAAGGTATTTTAGCAGGGAAGAAATTTTAGTAATTTAACAGTCTCAGATTAAAATTAAGAAATAAATCTTGTCAAAATCTTTTAACTGCTGAAATGAATGTAGCCATATATTGTGCCATTTCATGAAATTATAAAATAAAACTGACAATGTTTTTCACTTTGTTCTGCAAGAATGCTTTGGAAGTCTGCGTTTTCTACTTTTATGGTAAAAGTGACTTCACAGTGATTCTAGATGGCATCTGAAGTAAATGTTCTTCTTTCCCATGTGGCACTCAGTTTTTGGCACTGTCACATAAATTGATTAGTCTATGATCATTAAGTAAAATTCATTTAAAATGTGAGTAAAGAATTCAAAGGAGTCCAACCTAACTTCAGCATGGGTCAGCATTAAGGACTATTTACACCAAGTACCTCGACTGGCAATTGTAAACATGCAGTAGCCAAGAAAGCTCACAAAAGGACAGAGAGAATTGTTTGTTCTGATCTCAGCCAGGAACTCTTATTACTGTAACACCATTTGACTTATTTTATTTCTGATTGAAGCCCTAGATTTAATACGAGTCTTGGCAAACACAGATTGGGGAGCAGATCAGAAGGTCTTGCTCCAGTTATACAGGTCATTAATAAGATTTAAATTTGAATATGGCTTGATTGTGTGCAGATCAGCTTGTAAATCATACCTGCAGATGCTTGATCCAATACACAATCAGGGACTTGGACTTTCTCTGGGTGCATTTAGAACTTAGCCTGCAGAAAGTCTCATTGTTGATGCAAATCAACAAACATTTTTTCTCAGACAACCAAAATTGGCTCTTCAATATACTACCACTCTATCTTCAAATCCATCTGATCCCGCATATGATGTTGTCTTTAGGCCCAGATACCAAACCTTGTACACTCAGAAACCAAATTTCATTCCTCCTTTTGGCATACAAATTCGTCCTCACCTAGAAGCAGCAAAAATCAGTGCTGCGAATGTTGCAATTTTTTTTATATATTTAAAATCACCACCGTGGTTATCAAAACCTTGCTAAATGATATTTGACCTTTGCCAATTTAAAAAAGTCTTCAACAGATCCTTTCCCTTTTCAGTGTAAATTTAATGAAATCAGCACCTCCTAGCATAGCCATACATCCCTGTGTACAGACGGTTGAAAGATGGAAACAAAGTTGGAGTTGCCATTGCAACAACACTCCATGGCACCATCTCAAGCCAGTTACCAGATAAAGCCTCAATTTTTACTACAGAAATTACAACCATACTAATAGCTTTAAACTACATTGAAACCTCCCAAAAAACAAATTTCATCTTTTCAGATTCCCTTTCCACATTGAAAGTCTTGCAAAATCTTCAATCAGATGATCCATCAATATCCCAGATATTATACAAACCTGATGTGCTCATACAATCTGGGAACAGTATTCAGTACTGTTGGCTGCCTGGTCACATTGGTATGAAGGGTAATGTAAGGGCAGACAAGGCTGCCCTTCAGTCACCCATTTCCCAATGAAAGATTCCAAGTACTGACTTCAAATATTGTGTAAATGTGCATGTTCGTCATACTTGGTAAAATACGTGAAGTGAAAACTCCACAAATAGATTTCAGAACATCAAACCCACAATTGGTGAGTGGCATCCCTTGTATAAAATTGTATAATACAAATCACAGTGATTAGGTATTGAGCCGATCACATATCAGACGTACATACCTGACTCGTGGATACCTCTTGAAGGGTGAACCTTGACCAGAGTGCATACCATGCCAGTTTCTGCTGACAGTGGAACACATTCTCGTTGCACGTGTCAACTTCCACCTTGTGAGGCAAGTAGTTTGATGTGAACTGCATGAAGAACTGTGATGATGTACCACTAGAGAAAATCTTGGACTTTTTGAGGGAATGTGGGTTTTATACAAAAATTTGTCCATATGTTTTATGAACTGGATATTTGCTACCTTTATCTTTTATTTTATAAACATTTTACAGAATTTTAACATCTTTATGTTTTATATTTTATCTTGTACTTCATGTTTACAGTTATTTAAAAGGGTTTATCTTACCAAATTTTTAAATCTATTTTACATGTTTCTAACTTTACCTTTTGTTGGCGCCATATAGCCATTATTGAGCTGAGGTGCTATAAAATGCTAATACATACATACATACACATATACATACATTACATACATACACAGAGATGCTGCCAGGGCGCGCGAATCGCGCAAAATTTGTACAAATTTGCGCACTTGAAAAGCAGTGATGTGCGAGAACTCCTGCAAATTAGTTTAAAGTCACGCATATAAAAAAATGTATTCTGCGCAGTATACAATTTTTATTTAACTGTTAACCCTTAAAGTGCTTGTCGGGGCATAAGTCGCGCTGCCAATAGAGGTCACATTGCACTTGTCTTGTTTTTGGTCTTTTTTCTGGTAGGCAACTGTTTACACATTGTTCAGCTTGATATGAATGGCTGTTAAACTAAATTTGATTAACTTATTGGGCCCTGGAGCAAGCATTGTCGAGTTTTAACCTTGCATTCATGAAGGAAGTTTTACAAATGCATGTTTAAAGTAAGGGCCCCTAGAAAATCCAAAATGGCTGACTCGCAACATGGTTCATCTTCAGATGACGATTTCGTTTGGCAAATACTGGCCGATGATAGCGATGATGACAATGATTTTTGAAGTATATGAGATTATTGGAGCCTGGAAAGTGTTACTGGAAATACCAGTGAGTAATTTTGAACCAGAAAATGATGTTGAATACGAGTCCAATGTACATGCTGGATGGACAAAAACAGATGGTATGCTGGTAAACTCTATTAAGCGGACCTTCGAAATTAAATGTCAAAAAAGCATAATACTAAGCCTGATTAAAGTACAAGCAATTTAAAAGTAGAGTGCAATTTTTCATTTCTTTTCTCAAACAATTCTGCCTTGAGGGATCTTGTAGTACAAAACTATATAGAACTCTAAGGGTTAAGATAAATTGTATAAATAAAAATCTAAAAAGAAATTAAAAAGTAAGGATATTTATTTTTAATCAGAATAACTCTGTCTGAACAAGCTGACTATGGCATTGATGGACTTAAAATCCTAAAAATTGTGGAACAGATCAGAAATTTGGCATACATGTAGCACTCTGCAAAGCACTGATTAAAGAATGTGAAACTTTGGCAGAGCTCTTGTTAGTGAAAAATATTTTTTTGGAGCAGAGATATCCAAGAGACAATACCTCTGAGCTGCTGAAAATTGTACATAACAACCATAAAGAACATTTTTCCAACTTGTTCAAGCTGGCTTAGCTAGCTATGCATATGTGAAAGATGGTTATCAGCACAGAACAATATTCATACACAGATAAGGCACAAATTAAGCTCAGAAATGATCAGCAGATTAATGCTTATACAACTAGAGGAGACATCTTTTGAGGATTTAGATTTAAATAGAGCACGAAGAAATAAAGAGATGGATAATTATGTGTTAGGTAAATATTCAACTATGGCCATTTCCTCCTCCCCCTCATTTTTTCCCACTCCCCCCTTATTGTGGAGTCAAGGGGGGAGCTCCCCCCTTTAGATAAAATCCTGGCAGCATCTCTGCATACATGCATACATACATACATACATACATACATACATACATACATACATACTGATTGAACAGACTGACATCATTTGTTTTTTCCTGATTGTTTTTTCATCTAATAGTAAATAAGACAAACTTATTTTTACCTGTCCTTAGTTGAATGTTGTGTCGTCTGAAGTTGTACTGTTACAAAAAAAATTTGTTGCCAGGAGTAGACAATACTACAACTTGTACATTTTAAAATAAAAACATCCCTGTATCTACAGTTACTTAATACAGCAAGAAGACAAGGAACAAAACCTCTTTATAGACAAAATCCTTAAAGTTTACATCTTCAAAAAATAACCCGTTTGATGGTAACTTTGATCCTAGACCATGTTCACATAGCAAAATATATGGATGGCTTGCACTTTACGTAACAAAGAAACTAATTGACTTTGAAATCAAGCTGTCCAAAATGTAAGCAAAGTTTCTACATGAAAACTGAAGTTCTTGTGAGTACACATGCACCATACAATATCTGACTCACACTTGAGTTGGGGAAGAAACATTAAAAATTCTTGAATGGTTTGCCTTTCGTTTAGCATTTTTAGAAAAAAAAGACCACTTTAATCCAAAGATGAATTTCAGCATAAAAGGGCAAGTTTAGCTCCACATCTCCAAAGCAGCCTTCATCAATGGATTGTGCTTGAAGGGGGGAAGAAGAAAAGTCTTTGATAAAGAGGTCAGAGGTAAGATCAGACTCCCACAAGAAGGAGAGTGGCTGTGGTGTGGTATTTTCCCCCTTCTTACTTTCTGCTCTATCCTAGACAAATTACTGATACAAATACAAGGAAGGCGAAAGTTTTAGTGATGTACATATATAATGTGAAGAATATTTATTTATAAAGATAAAAATTGGTTTGTTAGTCTGTTAAGAAATTTGCTTTGTTCATAATTACACCTTTTATTTTTTTTTCAGGAGTGTGAGGAATCATACCTTAAGGAATTAAAGAATGGCAAACATTTTCCAGGAAAATATGGGAAAACACTCCCAAAGTATGTTATTTTCACCAAAAAAACCCCATTTATATAGTTATTCTGGAAAGATCAGTGATGATTTTTTTTCTTCTTTGTTTTAAAGCGGAATTCTGCTTTCTCCTGATCTGAATACAATTTTCCTCTATATGGTCTGTTCTTTTATATCATTTCCGATCGGGTTTTTAAATAATGGTCTGTCCAGTCCCATTCCACAATAATCCTTGTAATAGTATATATTCCTTATATTATTTAACAGATGATTATTGTAAAGAGCATTCTGATTGGTCAAAAGTTTCTTCTTGTCCAATGAATCTTTGCAGAACGGAAACTGATGATAACGAAAAGAAAGAAGCATGCTTGTAAAACATGGCTCCTCGAATTATAGATAGAGATATGAACAGAAAAGTTTGGTTAAAGGTTTGAAAAATGTGGAAATGGGAATGGCTTGAATGCAAAGTTGATGGGAACCTAGTTGGTCAATTTGTAAGAAAACTGAATGCCAACGGATCTTTGCCAGAAAGATTTGAACAACTCCAATCACAGCTAGAAGAGTTTGGTGTAGCATCTCCGAAAGAAGCTGCATACAGACAGATTAAAACTTATATGCACAAATTACAGCCTTAGTGGTATGCATTCTTTATTCTATATTTTTTGCCGAGAAAGCAGGTTTTTTTATGATAAGGACAACTCTAGTGTCTAACGTGTTAAATGAGGAGTTCGACCAGCATGAGTATGATTTGAATGTTAGAAGATTCCAAACTGATTCCCTTCCAGAATTTAAGGAGCGAAAATCTATTGATCACTAGTGGGGAAGTGATGATATTGTTGCCAGATACCCTTGTTGATCAAAGATGGACATGTCTGTACTGAGTTGTTTTCATGGCCCACTACTAGAGTCATCCTTCAATGTCGTGAATGATATTATTGACTCCAAATCAGGGAGAATAAACATTGAAACCTACAACTCGGTACATAACATAAAATATCATCTGAAGGTATCAGGAAAAAGTGCTCATCTGAAGACATCAGGAAAGAGTGCAATACAGTATATTAAGAAAGATTTCTTACATGAGAGGGCAGATGTAACCCTGTGTCAGAATATGTGAACTGTGCGTCTACAATTCAAGGAGGAGTTTAAATGACAAGCAAACTCATATTGAGAATGAAGAGAAAAAATTGAATATTAAGTCAAACAAATCAGTATTTACAAAAAGGAAAGCAAAAGAAATCTTTGCCAAGGCTGCAAAAAGAGCAAGACTTGCACATCAGTATCAACAGGTTGTGTCCAGTGGGGGAAGAGACAAGTGAATTTATGTGAATATTTGTATATGCTGGTAGTTGATATATTTTTTTGTTCAGATTTGTTATGAAAATAGAAAAGTGATATAATATGTGCTGCAAAAATTAAATTATTGTGACTAAATTATGGTGTGAACGCTGACATGCACATGAAGCAACTTCAGCACTAATATTTTGGTGAACAGGTAGATGTGACAATGAACATTGTGAAATTCTTTAAGTATTGTTTAAAGTTGGGTAAGTTGGTTATTTTTTCAAATGATTTTTTTGTTGGAATGAAGTAACAATTTTGCAAAATATTATGATAATAAAGGCCACCAGGTGCAGTTTTGTATGCTGTCAGAGTCTAAAATGCATTTTTGGCCGAGGTGGCCTTCGGCCCCCTGGACCCTCTGATCAGGGGCACTGCCCTTTGAGATTCTGCTGGAGGAGGACCCCCCTTCCCATTTTCATTTTGAAAAAAAATAAATAAAAATAAAGAACCAAAATCATATCTTGAAAGATGTACATTGGTAGCAAAGTAGCATTGTCAGGATGCTATTTTTGGTTATTCTTTTCATGACCTATCAACTTTATGACCCTTCTGTCAAGTCCAAGTAGTTGATCTAAACAAACCCTGTGTGTGTATGCACATTACACACACTTCAAATATATCCCAGAGTTCGGACTCCTCTTAAATGATGTAGAAGTTGTGCAGCAATTCTTGGAATATTTCATGGCTGTTTACTTTTACTTTTTCACATTATTTTCTAAGGACATTTTTTAAAAAATAGAGATTTTGATTCAAAGTATTCATTTTACTGACAGTCTTTTCATGCATTGGTGTAGCATGTCAGAGTTCTTTCCTTTAGTTAGTCAGATCCAATATATCACTGAAGTGCCTGGTACTGCTACAAGGCACCATATCCAAGTGTTGTTTTGACTTAGTGAGGGTGTTACTGTTTGATCATGTCAAGCACAGTGTTTGGAGTTTTTAATGTAATAAGCTGTGAAAGGAGAATCAAGCAGTGGGATTCATGATCACACTAACTGAAAGATGATGTATAATTC
This sequence comes from Margaritifera margaritifera, assembly GCA_029931535.1. Lineage (NCBI taxonomy): Eukaryota > Metazoa > Mollusca > Bivalvia > Unionida > Margaritiferidae > Margaritifera > Margaritifera margaritifera. Next base: position 1,038,543 of record JAQPZY010001381.1, on the reverse strand, counting down.
AATTTTTTAAATAAATGTTTACTTTAAAAATAACTTGGAAATTTAACCAAACTTTGCCTGATGCATCAGAACATTATAGCCTGAAAAATGTGTATAAATGATGCTGATCATTTCTAATATTGCTGCCTTTACTTAAAAAAATAGAAAAAGAATAACTCACATGCTTGATTGTAAGGAAATTGGCTTGACAGGTTGTGCAAAATTTTACTTGGAGCATTCTGGTGTCTAGGCCATTCAAATGGCTACAAATATTCCCCATAAAAGGAACTTGCGGGGAGGGGGCTCCAGAAACTCTGTTCTAAGCAAATGATCAACTATGACTAAATGTTGCGTTACAGAAAGTATCCTGCAATGAAGGGAGTTTGTAGAAAAAGTTACTTATTGGTGACTGTTACTATGGAAATAGTGGCTAAGCCCACATACCCAATCCTATGAGTCACATGTTATGTAGGACTGTGCAGGAAACACTAACAACTGATCTGTTCCACATATCCAAGCAGTAACTGTTACATCTACTGATATTTTAATCGACATGTCCCTTGCAAGTTTTGTTGATGCTTGTCATGAAAAGAAATTCCATCTCGAACAGCTATCTTGAACTTGTGAATTTTTACCTCACAAAAATAATCATGGCATACATTAAAAGTAATGTTAGGGTACACAGAACTTTAAATTTTTGGGAAAGTATACATGCCCATAGGTAAATAAATTTAAGATTTTTACATGCCCATTCAAATTTTCGCTTTTTCTGCCTAAGCATGTTAAGGGCTGTTCCATTTAAACACACATGGCACCCAGTGAAGTTTTTTAAAATTTGCTTGGGTACTCTCATTACTTGAAGAGTTCATATGAAAATGATACAAAATTCTAAATCGCATCTATGGGTGACTACTCTATGTTTAAAGTGCCTTCCCTGGGTCCCAAGTATGTTTTATTGGAACAGCCCCAAGTTAATGGCAAAAAGAAGTGGCTCCTTTCAAGTATTAAACAGCTGCATTTTTCCGGTGAATCTTAAAGTTCACTGCCAGAGATGAGATGTTACCTTGCAAATAAATCGGTAGCATCAGGTGTTTGATCTTTTTCTAAATGGATAGTTAGAGCTGATATTTCCTTGCTCGTGTAAAAGTTAACTTGTCCTAGGGAATGGCCTGGTTCATAATATAATGACACCCTGATAATCTATCAAATTTGTTCCCACCCCTTTTATTTGGTTTTGTTGGTTTTAATGCCATTTTCAGCTTATAATGGGCCATACATGGTCGCCACTATATATGATAGAGGAAGTTGGGAAGAACCACCGACCCACAGTAAGCTACTGGCGAGCTTTCTTGCATACCCATGTTGGTCGAGTCGAGACTCTAACCCACATGGACAGAGGTGAGATGTGAGTGATCTCTAAAGGCGAGCGCCTTAGACCATTCGGCCACTCAGGGCACCCTTTTATCTGGAAAAAAGAAATTAAGATTAATTAATTTTGTAGAAAATCTACCACCAGAAATTTTTGTCTGGATATGCAGTATTTCACTAAATGGAATTTAGATAAGAAGGCTTCATTATATGTCATCACTAATAATAAAATGAATGTATTTATTTTCACGAGTAGGATTTTTTTTTTTTTTTTTTAATGACACTTGTCGGTACTTAAATTCATGGGATGTGGAAGGTGTTGTATTGCTTCGACAGAAATATCATTGTTGAGTGTTGAAATTCCTGGATTTGAAAATCCACATCAACTAGAATAAAAATGAATAGACAGTAATATAATTTCCATACACGTCAGCTAGTAGATGTGTAACTCAGTCTTTATCTTGACAGGAATGATGGGATAGAGATACTTTGCCATGACTCCGAGGCTCTCATGAAGACAACCTATCGTGTCAAATTACTGCAGTTCTGTGATAACCACAGACCCCCTTATTATGGAACATGGAGAAAAAAGAGCAACAACTTGACCCCACGCAATCCTTTCAAACAAGATGAGGTGAGTATGTGATTTAATGGTTATGCATTATGAGAATCAGTAGATGACAATAAATGAGTTAGAACCTGGATACAACCTTGGAAGCTAGAGGCATAGAAGATGTTTTTAAAAAAAAAAAAAAAAAATCCTACATCTGCAATGGTTTTGGTTTCCATTTCCTTCCTTTAGTTTGTTTTATAATCACTTTCTGCATTTTGAAAATTTTCATTTTTGATTTGTTTCAGGATCTGTTTGACTATGATGTAGAGAGTGATCTAGAGTGGGAAGAGGAGGAACAAGGAGAAAGCATCTCTAGTTCCGAGGTATGTTGCTGTCATGAATACCAAACATTGTTCCAATAGGTCTCGCATACCTGACTCATTCATACATCCAGAAGGGTGAACCTCAACCAGAGTGCATACCCAGCCAGTGGAACACATTCTTGTTTATTTTATATACTTTTTACAGAATTGTAGCATCTTTACATTCTATCTTTTATTTGGTAGTACTTCCTGTTTACATTTATTTAGTAAGGTTTATCATTGTAAAATTTTTTGCAATTCTTTACATTTACATTTTTAGAACTTAACTTTAAATCGGAACCACATAGCCAGTATTGTGCTGACATGTCATTAAACCCAAATACAAACATACATATACCAAACATGATGTTTTTGTGAGAACTAGATTTGCAAAATATACAACATTGTGAGTTGCATTCATCTGCCTTTTTTAATGCACCAAATATGGGAAAAATTTTGTTTTAATTTTTTCTTTTTTCAAATTTTATATTTTAAAATTTTTTTACGGTTTGAACAGACCACAAAAAAACAATACATAAATATCCCCATGTATGATTCTTGAACTGAAAAATTAAAAATTTTCCCTGGTATATGACAGTAGAAAATGTATAATTTAATAGCAGTAATATACAACCTGCCACCATTGCATTGGATTGCTTACCATTCTTTGATGCAAAGTCCCACACCCACACTTGATGATTCTTTCCTCCTATTAGGATGGAAGGTTCTAGAACTGAGAAAAACACCTGGTCCTAATCTGACACCTGCATCACAGCCCACATCCTGTTTTCTGTCTTTTCTTGGACGTGTGGTATGTGCTATTTTGCTCGACAAAAATTGCCTTTGCTATCAGTTTATAAATATATTTTTTTGCAGTTCACTTACATATTTTGTTTGAGTGTTAGTCTTAATAGTCCTTGCTATAATAGAGTGTTATTTTTACATTAATTTGTTATTTCATGGGGGTTTTAAAAAGAGAAAAGCGATGCTACAGTAAATTGTATCTCCCTTCATAGTACCACCAGTGCTAGGGTAAGTATTTCCTACCCCAATTTTTTTCTGAATGTTTCTTTTGTATGAATATTTCTATTTCAGAGCAATAATGTCACAAGTGGATTCTGACACCACTTGCTTAGCATGCATGCATGTACGGATGGTTGTCTGTCCTGTTCTTGTCATCCAGAGTTTTACAATAATTTCCATTTCAATGTGAAAAGAGAATGTTTTTATTATAATTTCCACTACAGTGTGAGACTGGAATATAATATTTCCATTTCAGTGTGACACTTACATAGTGTGCATGGGGTTGTCCATTCAGTTGTTGGCATCCAAAGTTTTTATAATAATTACCATTTCAGTGCGAGATCCCACAGTGTGTGGAAATGTGGGCACACAAGCCCTATGGGAGAGTGTGTGTGCCTTCCCAACAGGGATGAGCTGCACCCTTTTGATGAAAGTGAATTTGGGACCTTGCCGAGAGTTGGCGTACTTATAAGGCGAGAAGGAAATGCCCTTCTTCCTCCTTGTCTGTTTGATCCCAGGAGGGTATGGGATCTTTCGCTTCTTGATCCCGGGAGGGTATGGAATCTTTCTCATTGTTTGAGAAAAGTGATGTCACTGTGGGGCAGGAAAGCTACAAGTCCTGCTGGACTTGGTATAAGGTCCACGGATCCCTGACGATTGTTCCAATGCAGTCAGTGCCTGATAGGATTCAATCCAGGGTCCCTTCCAAGCGAGGAAAAACATTGGAAGAGAGTGAATCATGACCCCTGGCTAGGGTGGAGCAACACGCCCTCATGGTCGGTGGTCCAGTAAAGGGGAAGAGCAGATTGTGCCTCCCTGATAGGCAGAGCAGTGATCTCGTTCCATATCTTCTATATGTCGCCTGACCTTGCACAGGGGGAGGGGGGCAATATTCACAACCTAGAGACACTAGAAAGGGTGAGAAAGCGTTCTCATTTGTCTTGTCTAGAAGGTCTCCTCCATGGGAGAGGAAGCATGATGGCGATGTTCTTTCAGTGTTGGTAGACTCCAGTGAGTTTGCTGAGGAATTGGTGGGGACAGTCCCTTCCCCTCTCCTTCCTTTGGGCCTTCTCCCGCCTGTAAGGCCAGGTCACAGATGTTGGAGGAAGAAGAAGTATGGATATTTGATAAGGCAGTGAACAAAATTTACCACCTCCCTCCACAGGATTTATGTACAATGTCGTTTCAGCTCAGAATACAAGAAGATTCTCCAGTTTGGAGAGACTCTTGGAGGTGGATTTATGTCTAGACCTTCTGCTGCACCTGCATTCCATGATGGTCAGGGAGCTTTTGCAAAAGTTTTTCTAAGGGGCAAAAGTTTGCCAGGCAGCAGAAGGGGTGGTCAGTCCCCCCCCCCCCCATTCTACAATTTGACCACTGGTTCAGAAATGCTGTGGGATTGCAGGTTGCTCACAACAATGATCAAGAGTCACGCAACTTTTAAAACCCAATGGGGGGAAAGATCATGAAAGTTACCTGTGGTTCCCGCAATTTGTCATACCCAATGCACGATTTAAAAAAAAAAAATTGTTTTTTTAATTGAGTTTTGATCAAATAATTGTTCTTTTTGACTTTTCTCCATTATCTCAATCAATCATATATTTATGGAGAGTATTGTTTGAATACAAGCACCCTTATGATAGAGATTTGCTGGAGTATTGCAGAAACTATCAAGGTGTTCCGATTAAATTGTTTCCTAGAGGGCTAAAGCTAATTGATCCATCAATCAGCCGTTAGGGAAATATCTTAAGAGCAACAGCAGTGTTTCATGTTGAAACAAAAGATAACTGATTTCTTTAGGAAGCGTCTGTGAGATGGAAAGATCATCTGATAAGGACGAAACTAGGGAGGATGAAATATCTGATGATTTGCCGCTAACCAAACGAAGCGCAGAAAGCAGTGATACAGAAGTAGACCGCATGATGTCTTTAGGCCTTGCAGAAAATCTGATACATTGACAGAAATATCCTAGGAACAACATGTGTGAATTGTGGAAAACTTTGTTTTGGATATACATCCTGAAAACCAGTTCCCAGATCTATTCAGACTGGCCACAGTTACAGTGGTTCTGTCTTTATAAAAAGCTGATTGTGAGTGGGGATTCAGTTCTCAAAGGAAAATTCACACTACTTTGAGGAATAGGCTAACCACAGACCTTTGAAACTTTTATCACTGTAGTAAGAAAATGTCAGAATATCTGAGAAAAAAATATTTAAAAAAATCATATGCAGATACATAATTCGGATTATATATTTCTGACATTTTCTTACTACAGTGATAGAGTTTCAGTTGCCTGTGGGCTAATATCTGAAACAGTAATTTAACTGATTATACATATATGGATGAGCTGGGTGTCCATTAAATGATTTCATTTTGCAAAGGCTTTTTTGAAGTGGAGTGATAAGAAACAAAGAAGAATATTTACTAGCTGAGCAACAATTGGGTATGCAAATACCTTTTCCACGTCAAATCAATGATACAGAGTCGTTAAATGCTCGTTTTAAATCGGGTGTTTCTATACCTAATAATAATGTTCTCACCCATCAGCTACCATTTGGTATTGTTTACCCTACCCTTTTAAATCTGGTGTTTCTATACCCAATAATAATGTTTTCATCCATCAGCTACATTTGGCATTGTTTACCATCACCCCCACCCATACCCCCGATGATTTCTCCCCCCTGGATGATAGGTGTGGGGGACCTCCCCCTCTTAAGAAAACTTCTGGCAGCATCCCTGCTGGTTTTGGATGCCAGCTATAAGGTCCATTTTGCCTGTGTGACTCAAAAGTCTCCCTCCTTGGATGCCCTGGCATCACAAGTGGGGTTTCGACAGGGACCTGGGCATGCCTTCTCATTAAGACCCTGGAGGCATTTGAACTCAAGGCTGAGAAACTTGCTACTACTGCCTCGCATGCCTAAGGCTGCAACATTTACCAAAATTTGTACACGTGAACATGGAATACAGTAATCGAAATGATGCCATTTGATCTAACAGATTTAAAACTTGATCCCCCCCCCCATCAGCACGCTAGGCTAACAGCTGACAGCTATTTATATGTAAGCCATTGAAAATGCGAATAGCTTATTTCATTTAGCTTGTGATTGTTTGATTTGCCATATGTCTTTCACCTCTTATTATGACAGGACTGAGTTTGTAAGACATGTCTTTGTTGAATATATTTGATAAGTTAGGTAAAACATCCATAGAATTGTCATGATTTTGCTACATAACATTTACATGATGAAAAAATCAATAATTTGACCTGATGTACTGCTTGGACATGGTGTATAAGCTCACGCCTGATGTACTAATTTATTGCCTGTTGCTGTCACAGATGTAAGAGGGTGCTGTTACAACATGGTTTATATTTTAAAGTAGATTCCCATTTAACACTGACTTCAAATATTACTATGGCTATATACAACATTAAATAAGAATGCAAATAAGTAATATGCTGGAAATATTTCCTTGAATGGAGGAACAACAGATGAAGTTATTTGCATGGATGGATCTGGGAAATTAAATGAAAAATATTGGATCTGGTGAAAACTTGTACTTTACGACATGGTTTGGGAACTTCATACGATGTATAAGATTGGGAAAAAACAAAAATTAGAGTTGTTACAAATGTTTACTTTAATACGATTCAGATGAAAGTTATAATACTCCTGAAGTTAATAGAAAATGACTTGTACTGGTTCATTCAGTCAAATCTAAGATCTTGTGCTAAACTTTAAAGTGAAATAAATATAAAGAATTCCAAATGAATGGACAGTTTGCAGATATTCACTTGCTTGCTAGCACTAGTTGTTGTCTCCATTGTTGTCTCCATTGGTTCTTGTTTGATGCAGGTTGTCTCCATTGGTTCTTGTTTGATGCAGGTTGTCTCCATTGGTTCTTGTTTGACGCAGACCCTAGTAGAGGAACTAGTCCCAATAGGAGGATCGTTCATCATGCAGACCCTAGTAGAGGAACTAGTCCCAGTAATAGGATCGTTCATCATGTAGACCCTAGTAGAGGAACTAGTCCCAGTAGGAGGATCGTTCATCATGCTGACCTTTTTATATGGTTTAAGCCTCCTGGTCACAAAAGAAATTTCTCAAAGCTATCAGAGTCAAGAGACAAATCAAAGCTATCACAGTCAAGAGACGACTCAAAGCTATCACAGTCAAGAGACAATTGCAGTTTTGTTACAGTACTGCCAGCAGCAGAGAAAAGTTGCTCAGATGGGACCGAAATGCCAGAAATGCAAAGGAGCCCCTTTGCAAGTATTGACAAGGTGGGGACATTTTTGGAGTTGATGTTCCAGTTACTTTTGGTTGTAACTGGCTTCTCTGAGGCATATAATCGTGCTTAAGCTTCAACGGAATATGGAACTATAACAGAACAATAGACTCCCTCAAAATAGTCCCCTAACAAAAAAGTAATATCATCCTGATTCAGTCTTCCTCTTGAACAAGGAAATGTACACCCTGTCTGGTTAGTCTGATTATTTTCAGTAGTTGTTATGGTGTTTGTGATACTCAGGGTTTGTACAAAGTCGGGGAAAAAGTATGGGGAAAAAAAGAGTGCTTTTTCCAGACCAGGAAAAAGTATGAAAAATAAAGATTTTGCCTTAAAGATCTGGAAAAAGTATGGAATTTTGGGTTGCTGTGGTTTTTTTTGCTAAAGACACTCGCCACCTGGGGCGCCATTTGGTCTAGTGATGGCCCTGCTGGTTCAGTGTGGTTGGCTAGACATGTTACCTATAACCCACTTGTGATTGGTGGATACTGTTTTATATTATGCGGATACCACATGCTCATTTATAGTGATACAGACTTCGAATACATGTGCCAGAGGGGTCTGGAAAATATTTGCAATCCAGTCTGGAATTTGTTTTACCAACAGCTGTATGAACCCTGGACACTGTCGAAGGGGGTAATGTTGCTTGAGGGATAGCCGTTTATACAGCAGCAGACAGAATGGCCTTTTGGACAATTTTTTTTCTCTTCGGCTGAAAAGGGGTGACATTTATACCTGGGGTCAAGAAAGGTGCACGTCATTGCAGTGTTTTGACATATGTCACCACTGTCAAACTTGTGTCTGGACTGGATATCATGAAGCATATGTTGTTTGAATGCAGCAGTAACTGAGATATATGTGTCTGATTCATGCGAGTGTTAGGAACACAGGCTGAAAATTATTGGGTACACCATACGTAGTGTTGGATACTCCTCAGAACACATGACCCTTGTGGTCATATATAGAGGGGTTTTAACACTAGAACCATGGATTCCGTTATCTTCCACTGCTTAACTGATACATCTAGGATACAAGCTGATACATCTAGGATACAAGTATCTGTAATTTTTGTAGCCTTTGCATTATGTAGATTGTTGTAAACTGCTAAACGCTGTTGAAGTAGATGTTCAAACATAGCATTGGTGGAATTCCACCTTGTTGGGCAATCAATTATGAGTTGGTTCGTGAGCAAGTTTATTTTGTTTTTTACTGGCAGTTAGCTTATTAGAGGCCGGGACTGATTGACAAAACTGTGCATCGAGATGTTTTACTGCTGCAGTGGTACTAGCTAAAGCAGGAACAGTATTAAATGCACTATGGATGGATAACTGAAGTATGTGACTAACACATCTATCATGGGGATATTTTAGGATCTCTGCACAGAATATTCAGGGCTTGAAAATAGTGTCTATGAGTGGCAGGTCCAGGACCTGTCACTGTACGAGGAAGTCAGGTCCAACATACATATTAACAGGTCTGAGTTGGGCCTGAGGAACATCAGATTAAATACAAAAGCATAGTCGCAAATGTTCTTTGCTTCTTGCATGAGCATGAATTGGGTCAACCTTTAAGTTGTATGTACGACAGTCAAGGTTGCTTGATTTATCACCTAATCAGGTAACTTCAAACAGGTCGAACACAATAGTTTTCCTTTTTCCCTATCATATTCGACCCACTGACAATTTTTTTCTTGAAGTGTTCTTTAAATGTTCACCATACTTCACATCCTTGTTTGGCTTATTCTGTTTTGTTGGAAGGCCATTCATTCAGCTTTTCAGATTTGCCACTGGATGAGTGGCCAAAGTTACATAAACTTCTGACTCCTTGGTTGTCTGTCATGTTTTTGAGTGGAACCATGTGTAACCATTTGTAAAGGTCTATTTGCGTTTCATTGTTCTAGTTAGTGGCTAATTCAACCTCATGATTTGAGTACCAGTCACACAATATGCACATATCTTTTGCATCAGGTATTTCAGGTCTTGCTGAATAAGGTTTCAGGTGGAAGACTGGAATGTTCTGTTTCCAAGTAATATGACAAAGTCTCTTTAAATGAGATTAGACTTTAGGTCTTGCAGTTTTTATATCCTTGTGGACTGGTACTCAAATCTAGAGGCAAGAAAAGCACAGACTCATTCTTTATTCTATACACGATGTCCCAGTCTGACTGTCTTGTACACAGCAAAACATAAGTACACTTTTAGTAACATTGAGTGGAGTGGACTTTTGCAGGTACCTCTGTCGACATTTTACATTCATTGAAGTAACAACTTTGAGACTGCAGATGAATAATATTAATTTCCATTTCTTGGAAAACTACGAGGTCTGACAGACTTTTGACACATTTAGCTATTAGGTCCAACGGCTATCATATTTGAGGTGTTGTCACTTACTAGTGCACTAACTTGATCATGCTTTATTTCAGAATCTGCACAAAACTTCGTAATATCAGTTCCGATACAAATACTCTTGGTCTATCAGTATAGCTCCCTCATTGCAAGCACAGTATTCCATAATTTCCAGAATTCGTCTGTTAGGAAATCTTAAGGGTTATGACTAGTCCACATATCGGTTGTAAATATATGCACCATTGATTTTGAATGTCTTGTATCAGAGTGGCTTTCTCACATTTGTAGAGGAGATATTTTGAAACTGTATGGTGGCTCGGTACTTCATAAGCCAGATTTAATTTGTGGCAGAAACTTTTGAAATGATCCCTATTGACAATACTTGATAGTCTTAAATCTAGGGCACACATTGAAGCCAATTTCTTCGTGCATCAGATCCATTGATCACGAGACATGATGGGATTGGTAAGCAGTTGTGGGTGTCTGTTTAAATGTAGGCATCTTGGATGCACTAGATGTTGATTGAGACGTTTTGGCATATGACGCATGTTTAAACTTAAGATGATTTGCCATACTGCCAGTACTTCCCCCACTGTACGAGAGCTCAAGTTGGCACATATTGTGAGTACTTTCCCCACTGTATGATAGCTGAGGTTGGCACATATTGCATTTAACTTTTTTCTTCTTCCCATTGCCCGACTCAACTACAGAGAAGTATTTCCAGACTTCAGAACGTCTTGAAGTATTGCTTTTAGTTGTCGGACATGAAGTGCAGCTTGTCACATCGCATGTATATATGGTTCATTTGTGCGTCACTGACAGCCACATGCATTTCATTTACATGGTTACTGATTTTGTAAATGTTTATGGGCCTTAAACAAAACTAAGCCGTTTACATGTGTAATCATTGCAGTGTTACATATGCCAATCTTTTTTCAGCTGCCTCCTTCAGTCTTTGCAGGAGGAGTCAATGTCTCCAGCCACGCTTGAGTGCCTGTTGGTGTCTGTAGCGAAGACTTCCAGGCATGTGTTGTTGGTGTCCATGGCGCTTTCTACAGAGTTGCTCTACTTCTGCAGGGATGTTGCTTTGGAGACTTCCAAAGGTCTTGCTGGACTATAAGCAAGAAACTAATACAATCTGCACCGCTGAAAACAGAGATGCTTTTTGTAGGTCTCATCCCCTCTGTGGCATCTAAGGATTTTAGGAACAAACAACACTGGTCCCTTGCAGTTGTACCGGGCCTGTAGAATCTGGCCAAAAAGCGTGCTCCTCCTGATCGCCCTCTGGCATCTTTGTGCAAGATTTTCAAACAGATGCAGTCTCCAAAGCGGCCTCAAATTTAAAATTCCCTCGCATCCAGAATTTGCAAGATGAGGCAGCCAAAAAGGCAATGGGACAACAATTTTGGACTTGTACCCCTTCCCCAAGGAAGGAGGGGGCTGACCTTGGAAACTCACTCCAACTCCTGCCATGCCTGCCTCTTCCTGGCTTCCCCATAGGAGCTTGACCAACCCTATTTTCAGGGGCTTGGTTGAGTATCATGTGCGATGCATGGGTCCCTTTTAGTGTAAAGAATGAATTATAACCAGTTCCGAGAACACCCTCTATTGCAGTGACCATTTTCTTTAACCAGTCCATGCAGGTGCAATTAAGGGAAGAGGTGCACATCATTCTGCAGAATGGCGCCATAGAGAGGTTAATAAATGACCAGGCTCTGGTTTTTCATTAGTAGGGTTTTCTGGTCTCAATAATGGCCGAAAGTTTCAACTCCTGTTCGACCTTTCCATCTTGAAAAAATTTCTTTGAGAAGAACACATCAAGACAGACTACTGCTTTGGTCAGGAATGCCATAAGACCCTGTGACTGGGTGGTCTCCATCGATCTTGAAGATGCATATCTTCACATCCCTATCTTCTATCCACACAGAAAATACCCATGGTTTTTGGCTTAGCCAGAAGGTATTCCAATTTTGAGCTCTTCTGTTCTAACTTGCTTCAGCTCAAGGAGCTTTTATCAGGGTGATGAGGGTAGTCGCAGCCCATTTGAGGTCTCAAGGGATTCCCATCCTCCAGTATTTTGATGATTGGTTGGTGCACAATGTCCTCAGAGATTCCCTTCTGAAGAACTTGCCCCTTTGTTGGGCCAAAGTGACCCATCATGGGCTTATTCCAAACCTTGCAAAGTCGGATCTCATCCCTTCGCAGGATTTCATTTATGTGGGGATGAATTTCCTCACAAACCTAGGGAGAGTATGTGTTCCCTTAGACAGGATCAACACGATCTTGTGTTTGATCCTCCTGTGATCCAATTTTTGCCACAACCTGAGCAGGTGGCTCATCAATCGGGACCAATTTCTGACCGGGGTCCCAATCTATACCCTCAATCCCCACACCTTTCTGTACATTTACACATCAGATTTGGGTTGGGCTGCTCACCTGGAGCTAAAGGGCACGCGTCTTAAGTGATCTTGGTCATGGCAGGAAGCATTCCTTCGTATAAATAACTTGCGGGTAGTGTTTCCTGCTCTATAAAGGTGCGTCACTCTTATAAGTGGTCACTGCATGTTGGTCTCATCAGGCAACACAACAGTATTAGCGTATCTCTGGAGGCAGTTAGGTACTCATGTCTTTTTACATGGAACTTTGGATCCTCCATTGGGTAGCCTCGGATCAGAGTCACTTTTCAAACTGGAGTGGGGGAGACCCCTGGTGGACTTATTTGCAACAAGATGAGATTACACTAAAGTCTGTCATATTCCCAGCAGGAGGAATATCTTAACAGACAGTCTGTCCAGAAGGGGCCGTGTAGTCCTTATGGAATGATATCTGCACCAGGCAGTAGCAGAGTCACTTTTCAAACTGGAGTAGGGGAGACCCCTGGTGGACTTGTTTGCAACAAGACTGAACAACAAGCTTCCCTTTTTTTTTACGTCCCCCCATTCCCATATTAGAGGGCTTGGGCAGTGGATGCCTTCGGTCTAAAGTGGGGTTGTCTGTTCACTTATGCCTTCCCACCTTTCTGATGGATTCCACAGGTGTTTCACCAAATCAGGATCTTCACTACTTGGCTCATTTTGGTAGTTTCCCTGTGGCCCCAACAGTCATGGTTCAGCAATCTTCTTAACCTGTTGGTAGATGAGCCCAGGAGATTGCCACAGAAGAGGGACCTTCAGTCGCAGCACAGGAGATCTCTGCTTCATGGCAGTCCACAGAATCTCACCCTTAACGCTTGGCTCATCATGCTACCAATCCGCCACAACCAGTTTTCGAGCTTGGTTGCAAATTGCATTGCCCAGGTTAAGAGGCAATCCACTTTCAGGGTTTGCGATGGAAAGTGGATAATCTTATGTGATAGGTGCAGTAGAATATGTCTTGATCCTAGCTGTTCCTCTTGAGTGCAGTGGCCAAATTTCTTCTCTTCTCTATAAGGAGAGTGAATGTTTGGTGTCCACTATTAATAGCCATGGGGTGGTCCTTTGAGGTATTTTGAGCTTCAGAGACTGGTTTCTCGCTCATTATTTGCCTGGATGGAATCTGTCGTGTGTTCTTTGGACATTGTCAAAACCTCTTTATGAGCCGCTGAGTGAAGCTTCCTTCGAAAATCTCGCCCTTAAGACAGTTTTCTTGCTCGCTTAGTCTATGTGAGGAGTGAACAAGCTTCATGCCTTCAGTAGAACAGGGTTGTTTTATCGTTCAATGGTAATGACGACTCTGGGGTGGGGTTGGGTGCTTGTTTGCTAACCCATGTTTCTGGCCAGAATTCAGCTACCTTCAGTAGCCCAACTCCCTATTAAGATCCCCAGTCTTGGTCATATCTGTGCTGGGGATGAACAAGATAGACTCCTTTGCCCAGTTAGGGCCTTCTGGTTTTATTTGGGATCCTCTAAGGGAAAAGGAAAGGTCAGAAGCGTCTCTTCCTACCTATAAGAGTTCCTTCAGTATTTCAGTGCCCACAACTATTAAGAGAGCTTATCACTCTCACTGAGAGGAACCTTTCTTGTATGAGGATTAAGCCCATGAAGTTGTAGCTATTACTACTTGGATCTTTTTGAATCATTCATCCTTTGATGATGTGATGAGAGCCACCTTCTGGAGGTCTTGTGCTACCTTCTTGGGCATTTTGTTGTTGGGCCCAATTGTAATGGCACAACATGTGGCTCAACTTTCTACCAGCTTACATTAGTGAAAACTCCAACCATAAGGGCAAGTGCAACATGTTTTTTAATACCAGTTTCTGAGGCTATCAGCCTCCCTCCTAGCTGACAAATTCAGCAATACAGTAGTGGCATTTAATGTATTACTTCTATTAAAATGTAGTTCTTTTGGGGCTTAAAACTAATTTTAACGATATAATACTTACCTGCTTCTATTGCAAAGATTTCATCCTCCAATTCTGCTCTGATGCCCTGTCCTCTGGGTCCAAGTAAAGACGATACTAAACAGGATGTGAGTTGTGATGCAGGCGTCAGACTGGGACTTGGTTCTTTTCTCGGTTTTAGAACCTTCCATACTAATAAGAGGAAGGAATTATGTAGAATCATGTAGCTTGGATTTGGGACTTTGGATCCCAGAAAAGGTAAGCAGTGCAATAGTGGCAGGTAAGTATTACAGCATTAAAATTAATTTTATCCCTCCCCCGTACATTTTTAGGCTTCCCAGCCATGGCTGTGGTTCATATAAATCACTATAAAATCCCTATTATTCCCTACATTTTTGTAAGAGAAGCACGCACTTGCAGTGTTTTCTTACAAGTCTTTTTTCAAAAGAAAGATAAAAAATTTGGGTCAAGTACATGTTACAGAATAAGGTTGGTATGTTGGTATATTTTGCAAGAATGGCTCGGATGTATTTAGAGTAAAGAAGTAGGAATGGATTATATATGTTTGCGTTGTGTTCAAGTATTTAAAAATGTGGTATTTAGTTGGTACTGTTAGTATGTCATATCTATATTTTTTATGATTTTCCTATAAAGTCAGTATATTTTTAAAACCAAAATGCCTATAGAATCCCTACAATTTTTAAAAATGTGACCAGGACGCCTGTAATTTCAACAAAATGGCTCAGAATGATTGAGGAAACTATTTTGGAAAAGGTTCATTAGAATTTTTCTGTGTGGAAAACCGTTGTTAGAACAGAATTGCACAGCAGCCATGATTCATTACATTTGTTGTAAATGTGCCACTGGCAGTAGTGGGTTGGGGAACCACTGTGGTTAGTGTTATCCTGATTGCTTTCAATCAGAAATGAGACCTAGGTAAACAGAGAGTGTAAAAGAGAGATACTATGAAAAAGAGGAACTGGTCAAAAGTATCTCAGCTTAGCAGTATATGATAACTTTTTTATGATAAATATACAAAATACAGAAGTCTGATAAATATAAAGATGTACACTTTTTTCATTCTTAGTTCACCTGGCCATAATGCCAAGCTTAAAATATGGTCATGTGTCTAGTGTGTAATGTCTATCAGCTTTTGCTATTTTTAACTTTTTCTCAACAAGCACTGGGCAAATTTCAACCAAATTTGACTGGGCATCCTGGCATGTAGGCCTTTCAAATTGATACAGCTGATGTCAACTCATTGTCCAGTGTGGCTGTTGATAATTCAAAAGCTTTTAAACAATAATGTTTCAAAACCTTCTCCAGAGAATTTGACCAAAATTCTGGAGATTTTGAAGATATTTGACAGAAAATGTCCTGTTTAACCCATTTTTCATGGTCACCTACTCGCGTGTTTGTGTATTGGGCAGATGTTAGGTAGGTGAGCCATCTCAGACTCACTTGGGCCTTGTTTCCACTCGGAGTATTTAGTCAGAAGCAGATTGCCATCATGTGATTGTTGAGTTTTAATGTGTACTGTAATGCAGGAAACATAAGTGAATATTGTTCCCAAATATTTATTTATTTATTTTTTCAGGGTGAGGATGAAGAGGAGGCTGGAGAAGAGGAAGAGGAGGAGGAAGACCCATTTTTTGTCCCACATGGCTACCTCTCTGAAGGCGAAGGATGCAGCGATGAAGAGGTGGATATTTTTACCATTAGATGTATAAAGTGGCCTCTAGGTGTTAGTGAAGCTCAGATGTGATTCTTGTCATGCTCGCTTTGGCAGAAGCACGACACAGTGATCACTTTGCTATCCTTGTGCATGTCCATACAGCTGTCTGTCCATCCACACCCTGGATTAAGGTCAGTGTTCAAGCTTGTATGTGCCTGCCATAAGGTGGAGTGTGATTTGTACAATGTCCATCTGTCTGTTGCCACTTTTATTTTTGCATAATAACTCAAGCTAAGGAAGAAGTTTATCATTTTCAGGGCCCAAAGGTCGAGGTCACTTTAATTGAAATAAGAAAAAAAAATTTCCACACAATAACATAGTTCTACATCACAAACCTGGACCAAACTTTCTGAATGGCTTGCATTTGCAGTAAGGTACAAACCTTACAGTTTTTGGAGTCAAAGGTCAAGATTACTGTGAGTGAACGAAAATGGTTTCCAAATTATTATCATTAGTTCTACATTACATGAGATGCTGCCAGGGTGCGCGAATCACGCAAAATGTTTACGAATTCGCGCACTTGGAAAGCAGTAATGCGCGAGAACTCCCGCAAATTAGTTTTAAAGTCGCGCATATAAAAATGTATTTTGTGCAGTATACAATTTTTACTTTACTGTTAACCCTTAAAGTGCTTGTCGGGGCATAAGTCACGTCACCAATAGAAGTCGCGTTGCGCTTTTCTCGTTATCGGTCTTTTATCCGGTAAGCAACTGTTTACACATCGTTCAGCTTGATATGAATGTCTGTTAAACTAAATTTGATTGGCATATTGGGCCATTATCGAGTTTTAACCTTGCATTCATGAAGGAAGTTTTACAAATGCATGTTTAAAGTAAGGGCCCCTAGAAAATCCAAAATGGCTGACTCACAACATGGTTCATCTTCAGATGACGATTTCGTTTGGCAAATACTGGCCGATGATAGCGATGATGACAATGATTTTTAAAGTTTTGAAGTATATGAGATTATTGGAGCCTGGAAAGTGTTACTGGAAATACCAGTGAGTAATTTTGAACCAGAAAAGGATGTTGAATACGAGTCCAATGTACATGCTGGATGGACAAAAACAGATGGTATGCTGGTAAACTCTATTAAGCGGACCTTCGAAATTAAATGTCAAAAAAGCATAATACTAAGCCTGATTAAAGTACAAGCAATTTAAAAGTAGAGTGCAATTTTTCATTTCTTTTCTCAAACAATTCTGCCTTGAGGGATCTTGTAGTACAAAACTATATAGAACTCTAAGGGTTAAGATAAATTGTATAAATAAAAATCTAAAAAGAAATTAAAAAGTAAGGATATTTATTTTTAATCAGAATAACTCTGTCTGAACAAGCTGACTATGGCATTGATGGACTTAAAATCCTAAAAATTGTGGAACAGATCAGAAATTTGGCATACATGTAGCACGCTGCAAAGCACTGATTAAAGAATGTGAAACTTTGGCAGAGCTCTTGTTAGTGAAAAATATTTTTTTGGAGCTGAGATATCCAAGAGACAATACCTCTGAGCTGCTGAAAATTGTTCATAACAACCATAAAGAACATTTTTCCAACTTGTTCAAGCTGGCTTAGCTAGCTATGCATATGTGAAAGATGGTTATCAGCACAGAACAATATTCATACACAGATAAGGCCAAATTAAGCTCAGAAATGATCAGCAGATTAATGCTTATACAACTAGAGGAGACATCTTTTGAGGATTTAGATTTAAATAGAGCACGAAGAAGAGATGGATAATTATGTGTTAGGTAAATACTGAACCATGGCCATTTCCTCCTCCCCCTCATTTTTTTTCTACTCCCCCCTTATTGTGGTGTCAAGGGGGGAGCTCCCCCCTTTAGATAAAATCCTGGCAGCATCTCGGCATTACAGACCTATACCAGACTTTGCTGATGGCTTGCACTTGTGATTTTGGGCTCTAAAGGCCAAAGATCAGAGTCACTGACTGAAAGAAAAAAAATATTTTCAGCACAAAATTTAAGTTTTATAGCAGTAATATATTACGTGGTACTATTGCATTGATTTTCTTTTCTGGAACTCCTAGTCTTCAGTTCAGGCAAAATATTTTCTGCTCCTATTAGTATTGGAGGGCCAAAATTGCAAAGAACATCCCAGTCTGATTTCCTAGTCATAGCCATGTAATATCTTTCTTTTTTCCTTGGACTATATGCGTAGTACATGTGTGCCAGTTCGCTCGTTGAGATTTGCCTTTGTCGTTTTTGAATGTTTTTTTTTAGGCTAATCACATACCTTTTTGTGTCGATTGAGTGTTTATCTCCTCATTCCTTGATTTATTTTAGTGTTTTCTGTGTTCCTTTAGTTATTTTTTAAGGGTTTTTTTGCCTTCCTTAGCAAGCAGTGCTGCAGTAACTTTTAATCCCTGCTTGTTTAAGTATTGTCTTCCCTATTTGGGTTCCTGGATTTTTTGTTTTTCTGTGATTTTCTCTTTCAGTGCTTAATATGTTGCAGGGTGTGAGCAAATGAAGGCACTGTGGACATACACCCCACCTGCCTATCGTGCACTGGTTGTGCATGCATGGAAGGATCTCAATTTGTTTTCTCTGACCGATCAAGTGTGGCCCTTCTTCCTCCTTGTCATCACAGGATGACCCACCTCCATTCCCAGGAGGGGTCACTATCTTTTTGCATGTGAACTCCCCGTAAGGTGCAGGAATGTACATTGGCCTCTGTGTTTTGGAGATCGCTCAAAGGCCAAGGATCCCAGATGATTTACGAAGCCATCAGTGCCAATGAGAGATTAATCCTTGGCCCCACCAAATGGAGGCAAAACTTGAGAGAGAGAGAGAAATATGCCTCCCGGTTAGGTATGAGCAGCGCCCTCTCAAGGGTGAAGTACGTCTTCCTGAGAGGGAAAAGCAGCAATCTTGCTCTGATAGATCTGAAGTGGGCTTGTGTGTCAGAATATCGTTGCCAGACTGGTCATTTACTGGTCACCTGGTTTTGATTATTGGTCTAGGGACACATGTCTACTCGACACGCACACAAACCCCCCCACTTCGATTTCTGTGTTGCCATTTAATTTCTGTTTAATCCCTATAGGGATAGGGAGTTTGTTTGCTCTCAACTGGCAAGGGATTAAGATTGGGCCCCCCCCCCCCCCCAATTCCTATGTTCCCATTTAATCTCTACATAATGTGGGGACCGCCCTTATAGGAAGTAAGTCTTCCCACTTCCCCCAAGATTACCTTGGAGGGTTTCACCTCCACAACAGCCTGCAGATCTTCATGCTTGGCTCATCTGAAACGATCGATCTGCCAGGACCATGACATGTTTGGGTAAGGTTGCCAACTGCATTTTTCAGGCTAGGAGGCAATCAGCTTTCAGTTTTTACAATGCAAAGTGGAGAATCTTCTGTAATTTGGTGCAGCAGGAAAGATGTTGATCCTAGCTGCCCCCCTTTAAAAGCAGTTTCAGATTGTCTTCTCTTTCTTGTTGAATGAAAATGTTCTGTGTCTACTATTAGGGCTATAGGGCAGCCCTTGCTCACACTCAAGTTCTCTCGGGGTTCCACCATTGGGTTGGACCCTCATCTTTCTGATCTCATCAGGTACAGAGATGCTGCCAGGGTGCGCGAGTGTGCAAATCATGCAAAATTTGTACGAATTTGCGCACTTGGAGAGCAGTGATGTGCCAGAACTCCCACAAATTAGTTTTAACATTATGCATATAAAAATGTACTCTGTGCAGTATACAATTTTATTTTACTCTTAACCCTTAAAGTGCTTGTCACCACACAAGTCGTGCTGCCATTAGATGTCTTGTATCACTTGCCGCAGCATTTTTTTTCAGGAAGGCAACTGTTTACACATCTGGATACTTTGGCTTGACATGAATGGTTGTTAAACTAAATTTGATTGGCACATTGGGCCCTTGAACAAGCATTCTGTTGCAGTTTTAACCTTGCATTCTTCAAGGAAGTTTTACAAATGCATGTTTAAATATGGGCTACCTAGAAAATGCAAAATGGCTGACTCCCAACATGGTTCATCTTCAGATAACGATTTAGTTAGGCAAATACTGGCTGATGATGGCAATGATAACAATGATTTTTAAAGTTTTTAAGTATATGGGATTATTGGAGCTGTGAAAGTGTTACTGGAAATACCAGCAAGTGATTTTTAGCCCAAAAATGTATCCAAAGATGACAATGCCAACATTAATGAAGACAAAAGTTTTGGTTGTAAGTCCCAAACTCTGGGAGGGGTAGCTATCATACTTGGAATGTTGAATCAGGAAGCTCTGCCTCGTATCTTGCACCACTACCTCCTTACCCTTGTGCAAGATCAAGGTCATTTGAAAATCTTTGTTAAGGTTTTGGATTCAGTTTTTCTGTATGGTCGTAAGTCTCAAATCTGGGAGACTTAGCTATCATTCTTGAACTGTAGAATCTGCACTGCTCTTCCACATTCATGCAGTTTTACACTCCTTCTGACCCTCAGGCAAGGTCAAGGTCATTTGAAAGAGAAAGCACAACTGTATCAAGCAGGGGAGCAGGTGATACGCAATTCCTTGGTTTGGGGGTGGGGTGGGGGTGTTCTTTCATCTTGTGGTTTTTAAATACTCATAACTGATGGATATGTGTATTACTTCTATCAAGCAAAGCTTTGACTTTCAAAATGTAATGGTAGAGTATCAGTCTAGTAATTTGATTCCAAATCATAGATGTAGTCCAAGCATGGCAACATGCTATTGCATTTGTAGCACTTGAGAAATGGATCAAAGAATAAGATTTATTGGCATCAAAATATGTTTTAGAAAAATGTTGACAAGTTTGAAACTTTTTAAATTTTTCTTCTCATTTTATTTCTCTCGGTGCTTGTAGAAGGGACATATAGTGTTACCCATGTTTGCCCATGCATTCGTCAAACCTTGATTGCCCATGCATTCATCAAACCTTGATTGCCCATGCATTCGTCAAACCTTGATTAAGTTTTGTGTCCAGGTCAGTTTCTCCTGTATTTTGTCTGAAAAGTTATGCAGGAGTTCAGAGTCTATGATGTTCTATGTATGACTTTTATATGCCCACCATAAGTGGAGTCTATTATGTTACAACATTGTCCCTCTGTTACCAATTTTCTTTCTGCACAATTACTAAAGTTCTTTACCATCTACAGTTACCAAACTTTGTGGATGGCTTGCACTTTGGGTAAGGGAGAAACCCTATTAATGTTGGGGTCAAAGGTCAAGGTCACTGTGACCGAAGGAAGAAACCTGGTTTTCATAAGAAAATAATGGTTTCTGCGACAAGACTGCAACATTTATGAAAACGTCGAATTTAATAGCAGTAATACAATACCTGCCACTATTGCATTGCATACTTTCTGGAACTCAAAGTCCCATGTCCAAGATAGATGATTCTACATCATTCCTTCCTCCTGTTAGTATGGAAGGTTCTAGAAATGAGAAAAGAACCAGGTCCCAGTCTGACTCCTCCATCACAGGCCACATCTCATTAGCATTGTCTTTTCTTGGACGTGCGGTACATGAATTGATGTTCTTTTTCGCTCTATGAAAATCACCTTTACTATCGGTTTCTAGCCTTATTTTCAGCAATCCCTTATATATAGTCATTCCTTAGTATTATTCTCCATAGTCATTGCTGCAATTGAGTGTTAGTTTTGTATTAATTTCTTATTTCAGGTTGTTTTGTTTTTTAATAGAGAAAAGCACCTTGCTATGTAATGCAGTGCTATAGTAAATTATCCCCTTTCATAGTACCAGAGCTAAAGTATTTCCTATCCAGTTTTAGTTTGGATGTTATTTCTTTTGTATAAATATTTCTTTTTCAGAGCATAGTGTCGCAAGTGGACACTCACCACTTACTCTGTGTGCACAGGTTGTGCACATATGGACAGTGTTGTTGGCATCCAGTTTTATAATAATTTCCATTTCTGTGTGAAATGAGAATATTCTTATAATTTCCACTTCAGTGTAAAATTGGAATGTAATAATTCTCATTTGAATGCGAAATTTACCATTTCAGGTGAGATGTATAAGGGGCGGAAGAAATGCCCTTCTTCCTGCTTGATCCCTGGATAGTATGGGATTTTTTTCTCCTCGATCCCAGGAGGGTATGGGATCTTCCTCTTTGTTGAAGAAAATCACTGCCCCTGTGGGGCTCCGCATAAGACTTCGCGATCCCAGCAGGGTATGGGATATTTCTCTGTGTTAGAAAAAAGTAATGCCACTGTGGGGCAAGAATGTTACAGGTCTGTGGGACTCGGTATAAGGTCCAAGGATCCTGGACAATCATTCCGATGCAGTTGGTGCCTGATGGGTATCAATCCTGGGTCACTCTCAAGGAAGCGAAAACACTGGAAGAGAGTGAGTGCACCCGCTGGCTAGGGTGTGAGCAGCACCCTCTCGGGTTCAGTGGCCTGGTATAGGCAAACAGCAGATCCAGAGATGCTGCCAGGGTGCACAAGTGCCCAAAATCACACAAAAATGTTAAAATGAATTTGCGCACTTGGAAAGCAGTGATGCGCAAGAACTGCAAATTAGTTCTAAGTCGCACATATAAAAATGTAATAGCATACAATTTTTAAAAAAACTGTTAACCCCTAAAGTGCTTGTCTTGACACAAGTTGTGCTGACGGTTGAGGTCTCGTAGCGCTTTTCACGACCTGTTGTTTTTCATGTAGGCAACTGTTTACACAGCTGGGTACTCTTGACATGAATGGTTGTTAAACTAAATTTGATGGGAACATTTGGCCCTGGAAGAAGCATTCTGTTATTGTTTTAAACTTGAATTCGTCAAGGAAGTTTGACAAATGCTTGTTTAAAATACGGGCTACCTAGAAAACCCCAAATGGCTGACTCTCAACATGGTTCATCTTAAGATGACGATTTCGTTTGCCAAATACTGGCTGATGATGACAATGATTTTTAAAGTTTTGAAGTATATCTGATAATTGGAACTGGGAAATTGTTAATGAAAATACCAGTGAGTGATTTTTGAGCCTGAAAATTATGTTGAATACGAGTCTTGTGTACATGCTGGATGGACAAAGATGGGATGTTGGTCAACCCCCTATTCAGCAGAATTTCGAAATTAAATGTAGAAATGGAGAATACCAAGCCTATAGACCAGGGGTGTCAAACTCATTTGCTATGGCGGGCCAGATTTGATATAAATAATAATAATTAATAACAATAAATAATGAGTCTGGCGTGCTATATGTTTGACACCCCTGCTATAGACCAGTGGTCATTACAGTCGCTTTTCCAATGGGGTGGGGTGGGGGACCCCTGATGGACTTGTTTGCGCGAAATTGAACAACAAGCTCCACTTTTACATCTCCCCAGTCCCAGATCAGAGGGCCTGGGCAGTGTATGCCTTCAGTCTAAAGTGGTGTCATCTATATACTTTTGCCTTCCCACCTTTCGTACTGATTTCGCAGTTGCTCCACAAAGTCAGGATCTCCACTGCTCGGCTCATTTTGGTAGCTCCCCTGTGGCCCCAATGGTCATGGTTAACCGATCTTGACCAATTGGTAGTCAAGCCCAGGAGATTACCACAGAGGAGGGACCTTCTGTCACAGCACGGGATCTCTGCTTCACAGCAGCCCACAGATTCTCCGTCTTCACACTTAGCTCATATCAAGCAATCAATCTGCCAGGACCAGTTTTCGAGCACACTTGCAAATTGCAATGCCCTGGCTAAGAGGTGGTCTTCTTACGATGCAACATGGAGAATCTTCTGTGCTTGGTGCAGTAGGAAACATGTTGATTCTAGCTGCCTCTCTTTGAGTGCATTGGTTGACTTTCTTCTCATCCTTTTTGAGGAGATAGAGTGTTTGGTGTCCACTATTAAGGGTTATAGGGCAGATCTTGTCAACACACTTGAATTCTCAATGTTTCAGTCAATTTGGATGCTCATCTGTCTTATCTCGTCAGGTATTTTAAGCTTTAGAGACCGGTTTCTGACTCGTTAATCAGTGTTTCCCCAGGTGGTGCAAGACTGAGAGTCAAAAATCCCCTTGGTGTCAGAACTGTGGTCAGATTAGTAAGAAACAAACCTTGGTGTCAGAACTGGGGGTCAAATACAAAATTTGGGGGTCTCTGATGCACAAATGAGAGTAAAGGAAAACACTATTAATGCTTTGATGGAATCTATTGTGTGTTCTTTGGGCATTGTCAAAACCCCCTTATTATCCACTGAGTGAAGCTTTCTTTGGAAATATCACCCTTAAGATGGTTTTTTCTTGCTCGCTTTAGCCTTGGCGAGGTGGTGAGAGCTTCATGCCTTGTGAGTAAAATAGGGGTTGTTTACAGTTCAGTGGTAATGATGACTGTTTTGCTTCTTTGCTAACCAGGGTTTCTGGCCAAGAATCTGCTACTTTCAGTAGCCCCATTCCATATTGAAATCGCCAGTCTCAGACATATTTGTACTAGGGATGAACGAGATCGACTCTTTTGCCCATTTAGGGCCTTAAGGTTTCAATTGGCTTCCTCGAATATTTTGGTGTCCACTATTTCAAGATGGATTGTCACTACTTTTAAGAGAGCTTATCACCCTCACTGACAGAGACCTTTCTTTTATGAGGATTAAACCCATGAAGTTAGAGCTATTGCTACTTCTTGGGCCTATTTGAATCATTCATCCTTGGATGATGTGATGAGAGCTACGTTATGGAGGTCTTGTTCTACCTTCTCATTTTACCTTCGATCTTTGGCGCACCAGACAGAAGGCATTTTTCATTGGGTGTGATTGTAGTGAACAGCTGACAGTAGTGAACACTCTTACTGTAAGCTTCAGTGGAATGTTTTTAATACCAGTTTCAGAGACCATCAGCCTCCCTCCTAACTGACAAATTCAGCAATGCAATAGTGGCAGGTAATTAAGGGGAGGATTAAACTAATTTTAATAATTTAATACTTGGCCTACCAATATTTCAAAGATTGCCTCCTCCCACACAGCTCGGATGTCAGGTCCTCTGGGTCCAAGTAAAGAGAATGTAAACAGCATCTGACTGTGACACATGCATCAGACTGCGACGTGGTTCTTTTCTCGGTTCTAGAACCTTCCATACTAATAGTAGGAAGGAATCATGCAGCTTGGACGTGGGACTTTGTGTCGCGGAAAGTAAGCAATGCAATAGTGGTAGGTAAGTATTACATTATTAAAAACAGTTTAATCCTCCCCTCCCCCAAAGAAACTACATGTATACACGGTTTACAATAAACAAAATGATGCCATATATGTACATGATGACAAAAATCAATAATGCAGCTGGTCATTGTTTATTATTATGTAAATGCAAACCAACTCCAAGAAAATTTGTCAATGTTGTGTGTGGACATGTGCATAGGATGCTTTTGTAGGATCTACAATGACGGAAGAAACTATGCAGTGGCTTGCAAACTTGAAATGGTGTTTCTTTAAAGTAAAATGTTACTAATCAAAGTTTCTGTTGACAAACATATTTCAGAATTAAAAAAAATATAATTCAAATAAATTTTTAACAGTAAATCAAGCTGATGTGCAATATTGTGTAATGTGCGCTTCAACCAATTGTTGTCAACTTCCACTTTTTCCTACCGATGCTACATTTGATGTTAAAATCATGCATACTGTAAGAAAAGAATTTATAGAAAAATCCTACTAAACGGTCCACTTAAGCAGAGATGTGGAAATCACTGACAGTTATATGCAGGTTCATTTACACATTTAGACTTTTACAGGCAGTCAACTAAGCTAAGCCATTTACATATTTAAATGTTGCAGTCTTATTCTGCACTTAAAGTAGAGTTTGTTAAGTGCCTGTATAGAGGACTATTACACATGGGTCAGGTGTATAATGTGCCAAACTTGTTAGTTTTATGCAATGGCAGGTATGGGTCTGTGTTTTACACAGTTGGGTATACATTAAATGCTGGTCAATCACAAGTGTACTGTGCCTTTTTGACAGGTGTCCCCAGAGATAAAGAAGATACACCAACAGGCAATAGCACAAGCTTGGGAAAATCAGGTGAAGAAACCAACCCAGCCTGCCATACAGATGGTCATCGGCTGTGTGTGGGAAGATGAGACCACGAGCATAGCTGCAGAACAGCTGAAGAAACTCCTTCAATTCAAGGTATACTTTCATGATGATGATGGGGATGGTTGTGTTGATGACTAATTATGGTGGTTGTGGTGTTCATAATGGAGACGATATGCAGCATAAGAAAACTTGCCATATGTTGCATTTTTCTCATATGACTGAGAGAAAGTAGATAATAGATTGATGGATTTTGAAATGTAAATAATGAACTCATATGGTTAGGAGTTTATTAGCTTTATGCTGTTGACAACCTATTTGTACAGTAATTAGCTTATTTAGTTATAAGGCCATGTGAGCTTACAGAATAGCCATATGTCCATCCTGAAAAATCTGTCGTGCTTCCGTTCGTCAGCAATTGCTTGTTACTGGTGTGGATATTTCTGATCCGATTTCAGTCAGATTTGGAATAAGTGTTCATATCATCAAAATCTCAGATGGGTTTCATAATGAGCGAGATCCATGCAAATTAATGAGTGATCTTGCATCTGATTGGTTAACCTTGTTACTACTCTGAAGGCCATATTTGTGATCCAATTTTGATAAAACTTAGAATATGTGCTTATATCATTAAGGTCTCTAACGAGTTCAGTAATAAACAAGAGCTATGCATATTACTGAGGTGATCATGCATCTCATTGGGTGAGCTTGTTAACGCTCCGGGGGCCACATTTCTGATTCAATTTTGATGAAACTTGGAATATATGCTTCTATCCGTAAGATCTCTGACAATTTCAGTAATGAACAAGATGCACACGTTCTAATTAGGTGATTTTGCATCTAATTGACTGAACTTGTTTTGCCACTGGGAGCCATGATCAAGATCTTGGATGGATCAGATAATGAGCGAGATCCACGAAAATCAATGAGTTGATCATGCATCTGATTGGCTGACCTTGTTGTCACTCTGGAGGCCATATTTGTGGTCTGATTCAATAATGAGTGAGATCCAAGCATATTTATGATGAGATTTGCAGAGCTTAACACCATTCAGGAAGCCATAATTTTGATCCAATTTTGATCACATTAGGATTATGGATTTGTAACATTGTGGGCAGCTTTGAAAGTAAGTAGGATCCATGCATATTAATGAGGTGATCTTGGATCTGATTGGCTTACCTTTTTACCACTCTTGAAGCTATATTTCTGGTCTTTTGAGTTTATTATCATCAAGATCTGGTTAACTTGGATTATGAGCAAGAGACTGTGCATATTAATTATTCCTGTATCTTTAGAAAGAATTTTTATCAGGATATAGTAAAAAAGGTAAAATCAACATGATATAAAGTTTGGGAGTTTACATAGGATGTGTTCGTACAATACTACATAAATCTGCTTAGTGAAATGGTCAACTGTTAAGTTATATAAGCTAGATGAGTGCTATCAGGACTACTTGATCCTCTTGTTTAGTTTTTGCATGTTCAGCAGACATTGTCATTAAGGACCATTGTCATATTTGTCATGTATTGCTTGCAATTCAAAAACATGTTCCCAAAGTCTTCATTGCAAAATGCATTTTTGTCCAGCACACGTAGCAGTTACTTTTCTAACTGGTGTCGTTGTCCTAATCAACAGTTTATTAAAGTTTTGTTAAAGTTTTTCATTTGAATATATTTTCTAAAACCTCTTGATGGATTCTCATCATACATGGCATTAATCATTATGAAGATTAAGACGATTCATTCTACACCATGTTCACTCGCCTCTATGACCCTGAGGCTTATGGTCAAAGTTAAAAATTTGAGTTAAGGTTTTGGGTCAAGTTGCCTGGAAAGACAAGAAAATTGTCTGTATTTTATTTTAATAACATGGATCCCACACAGCTATCCAGTGTAACTCTAAGAGAAAAAACTGGGCCACGAAAAGAAGTAACATGTCCAAAAGTTGCAGATGATTATTCTTAAAACAGGGTCCGCAGCAGACCTCCAAAACTTTAAAATTTCATTTTGACTTCATGAACCTAAATAATAGCAACAACAACAAAAAAAAAAACCCTGAAGGAAACCTAAATTAAAAAAGAAAAAATTTGAAAAAATGATGAATGGCTCTACCCCAACCCCACAAATTTTTTTATTTTTTTTCACGCGGTTTTTCATTAGGCTAGGCTAGCAGTTGAGAAAGAGCACGATTGATGCAAATTAACCCTTTTCATACTGAAGCCCATTCAGACAGGCAGTTGTGTAGAACGAAATTTTTTCAGTCAGTGGTGTAGCAGCTTGAGAGAATGCAGTGACGTTGGTCAATCTGGCTTTACAGGACAATTTTTTGAAATTATTTTTCAATGTTGTATACCATTTTAAAAAGCATAAAATTTTCCTTAAGGTCATATATTTTTTTGACTGCAAATTTTCAGACGTAAAACTTCAGTTGAAAGTAAAGTTATTTAAGCAAAAACACATGCTTTACCTTTTTTTTTAAATAACTTGCTTTCAATGCAATTTTCCTATCTGCAATATTCATTTTACCTCCTCTTTGTAACTGTATGAAATGGGGAGAATTTTATGCCATTTAAGAAGGTGACAAAATAATAAAAATCCATCAAGAATATTGAAAGTGATTACAATTTTAATAAATTTACTCGCATGATAATTGGAGAACAAACAGAATAATCCTTACTCCTTACTGGTAAGTCAACAAAGCTTTTAATTTTGATTCAGTGTTTTTATTCCACAATAAATTTTAATGTAATAATATCAGAGTTATGTTGGGTGTATTTTGGTCCATTTCCAGGGATGCAGGAAATTTTCATAATATTTTGCACACACCCAACATCGGTATATGTGCGAACTTTATGAGAAGTGAAGTTCTCAAAATGTCCAGTTAGCTTGAAAAGCATCCATGTCTTCATTATCGTCAATATCCGAGTCAAAAATACCAATTAACTATTTATCATCTGCTCAGATCATTCGATGCAACCAAGATCACGATCTCCACTGCCTAAAATACAATTTCCCCCCACAAATTTGTCTAAATTTTCATCAGCGATATGTAATGTCCTGCTCTGTATGAAAGAGTCGCCAAATCGTCAGATCAAAACAAAGTCTGGAAGAGAAAAGAAGCGAACATGGTTTGACTTTAGAATGAACTTGGCCAAACAGTTGGATGCTGGCTTTCAGGGGACCAGGACGGTTCCGAAACGTAGGAGATGCTAGATGTGTGTGAGGGAAGGGAGAAGACATGAAGTTTTCATTGGGTGTAAACAGTGCCAAGTACATTTATGTGTGAATAATTACTGTTTTGAGAGGTACCACTCTCAACTTTGTAATTAGAGTGTCAGATCGGACAGTTTGGGGTGAAACCGGACGTGAAGTCGGGTAACATCGAACACTTGTAGTATTTTTTTAAAAATTGAGAACATAAATGATATTGAAACAATTTAATAATCAGCAGAGTTAGTTAAATCTATTCAGTTATTAAGCTGTACTGTACAATTTTTATTTTATTTCTAGTAGCGGGGAGTAAAACCTTGTGCTTGTGTATATCACTGTTATATTTCTTCTCAGACACCTTTACATCATTTAAAGTTCATTGAATAAAGGATATCATAAGAAACAATTATTTACTTTCACAAAATCCTGACAAAAAATGGAGAATTAATTATGCAATGCATAACATCACAAACTTTTGATTCCTCACAGTAAAATCTTAAATCGTGCAGATCCTATCATGTGCTTTTGATAGCTTGGCATTCTATTTCCATGTTAATGTCCAAAAAGAGATGAATATGTGAATTTTTTGTAGTGTGAATTCAGACACTCACGTGCACGTTTTAATACATGCCATTACATGATGCCATATCAATACATCGCTTTCTCCAACAGGTAACTTGCGTGTATGATGTCATTATTGGGTATAAAAATAAAATGCTTCGAGATGGTTGGTTAAATGTTTACTCTCTGCATACAACTGCATGTGTAATAACATACACGCCTATCTAGTTATCCAATAACTACAGAGATAGCACGGTGAATTTTCCCACGGTCAAAAGCAGATGATGCATAGATGGAACGAGGAGGTCTACACTTATATTTAAAGTGCATGATGGGAAGTATTTGCATGTCCACCAAAACATATGATAAGTTAAAAAGTGTCCGGATTGCCCTATTGGTCCAAGGAAATTTTGCTATCATATTTGCAATCTGATTATAAGAAGCAAATCTGACACTCACTGGTAAAGGTTCAGTCTCTGGTGACCTTTGGAATTCCTGGTTCACTTATTCCTAATAAGTTTGTTGCATTTTGTGTTGGAAAAAGTTGTCTTTAGAAATGATAAATTCTGAAAGACTGCTTTCACTTTCATAAATGTTTGAGCCTTTAGCCAGAACCTCACTGAAGCTCTCATCTCATCTCTCCCGTAACCTGGCAAGTCGTAGGGGCACCACTGATGACTTTGCGACAATCTCTCTCCATTTTGCCCTGTTCTCCACTGCTCTTTGGGACCTTGCAAAGTCCATGCCTGTCACTCTTTGATATTATCTTCCCATCTCTTCTTCTGTCTGCCTCGTTTTCTCTTTCCTCTCACTGTGCCCTGTAAGATTTTCTTTGACAGGCCAGTTGAGCGTGAGACGTGACCATACCATCTTAGTTTGCGTTTCATTACAGTGGTGAGCAGATCTTCATATGGTCCAATTGCACATTGGATTTTAATGCGCACCTCCTCATTTGAGACGAGGTCTAAGTAGGAGATTTTCAGGATCCTTCGATAACATCTCATAGGGGTGCGAGATAATATAGAATATCGGTATATTGTGGTATTAAACCAGCGATACAATAATCAGATTATAAATATATTGGTATAGTACGATATTGATGTAAATTTTGATAAAAAGTTGCAATGAAACTCTATTATTTTTATAAATTAATATTAGCAATGTTTCACCACCTAAAATAGTTTCCGATTGACAATGACCGATTAAATTCCATACCCTTACCTTCGGTGATCTGCTTCAGTAACATTTATATTTTGATTCCCTTGAAAGTTGCAGATTGGGTATTGGAAGTTATATCAATGTAAATCTTTATCCTTTTGAAGCTTTAGCTTCTCTATGTCAACAAATAAGCACCTTGCTGACATTGATGAGTAAATGACATTGATCTCGAGCAACAAGTGTTTCAAGCATAGCTGAGTACAACCTGGTAAACAATTTGAAAGCACGGTCAGCCATATGGATTCATTTTGCTTCATGAAAGAGTTAAATGAACGGGAAGATTGATGAGGTAGAGTCTGCGAGGTTCATGTTAAGTTTTCTGTTATTTATATGAAGCATACTGCATTTTGTTCGTTTTCTCTATGTCAAATGACTAAAATTATAAGAGTGTCCAAAGCATTGAAAGCAAGTAACAACAAATTACATTTGCATTTTACAATCTTTTCCGTTGTATCAGCTTTTAATTATTTCTTTGCAGTTTGCATTCACTTTATTTCAATAAAATAATAGCAATCTGTAATCCTTTCTTAAATCAATATATTGCAATAATATTGCAATATTTCACATAATATTGCAATATATCGCAATATGATTTACAATTCAATACCCACCCCTAACATCTCATCTCTGGGGCATGGATTCTTCTTTCTAGTTCTGCAGTCAGGGTCCATGTTTCAAATGCGTACAGGAATATGGACATTACAAGGGAGCGCATAAGCTTGATCTTGGACCCAATCGTGATGTTGCTGTCCTTCCAAATAGGCTTCAGCCTAGCCAGTGCAGTTGTTGTCTGCACAATCCTGGAAAGAACCTCAGGTTATGAACCTTCATCGGAGGCGTTAGCACTGAGGTATTTGAAGCTTGTCACTGTGCCCAGCTTCTGTCCATTCACTCATATTTCCTTTTGGATACCACTCGGGTTGTTTGTCATTAGTTTGGTCTTTTCAGTGCTGATCTCCATCCCATACCTTAGTGATGCTTGGTTGAGACGGTTCACTAAGGTTTCCAGTTCTTGTTCATCTCCTGCTAAGCCATCGATATCATCATCGAAGCTCAAGTTGGTGATTGTCCTGCCTCCAACACTGACACTGCCCTCATGGTCTTCCAAGGCATCAGACATAATCCTTTCCAGGTATATGTTGAAGAGAGTTGGTGAGAGAAGGCATCCCTATCTGACTCGGAATGTATTTCTGAACCAATCTCCTATGTTGCCATTGACAAGAACTGCACTGGTGGCCTTGTCATACAGGTTTTAAATGGTGCTGATTAGTTTGCGTTTATGTTGTATTTCTGCAATGTGGCCCACAACGCTGCATGTCATACCTTGTCGAAAGCCTTCTTGAAGTCAATGAAGACATGATAGAGGTTCTGTCGATGCTGGAGATACTTTTCACAGAGGATTCTAAGATTGGAGATCTGTTCAATAGTGCTATGTCCTGCTCTTAAACCTGCCTGTTCTTCAGCGATAATGTGCTCTGCTTGAGGTTTCAGTCTGTTGAGGATGATCTTGAGCATAACCTTGCTTGGGTGACTGATGAGACTGATTGTTCGGTAGTTCAGGCATAGCTGCAGATTCCCTTTCTTAGGAAGGGTGATGATCAGAGACTGTGTCCATGGGGTGGGCTATTCTCCTGTTTGCCAGATTTTGTTGCAGATTGTTGTGAGGACATCTATCATGGAGGTTCCTCCTGCTTCAACAAGTTCTGCTGGTATATTGTCTACCCCAGCTGACTTCCCTTTCTTTAGTGCCCTTACTGAAGCTGAAGCTACTATCCTATAAAACATGTTATACGATAACCAAGCTTTGGCATTCAGGGTGAGCAATTTGCATGTCCTTTCAATGGACCCAAATTATCTTCTGTTCTTGTCCGATGATTGCATGGTCCTCATGAGGCAACCTAGCTTGATATGGCAATCGGTTGCCACTGTCAGGCAACCAGAAAGTGGTCATCTGCTTCCTCTCCTTGGTTGATATGTTGGGAGAGGCGGCAATGCAAGACTTAGTCCGAGCTCTCAAGCATTACTTGATATCTCGTTCTTCTGGTTAAGGCTGGAAAAAGAGGGTATTTTTTACCTTTATATTTTGCAGAGTTTTAACATCTTTACCTTTTATGTTTTGTCTTGTAGTACTTCTGGTTTACATTTATTTGGAAGGGTTTATCTTCCTGGGTTTATTGTGCAATTCATTTTTATCTTTTTAAACTTTACTTTAAATTAGTATCAAATAACCATTATTGTTATTGTGCTGAAGCATTGTAAAACACTAGTACATCTCAGATCTAGCATCACAGAGACGAGAATTCAATATGGCAATTCCAGTGGCTGCGGACAAGACAACCAACAGACCTAGTTTGATATCAGCACTACCCAAAACTAATTAAATTTATCTTGGGGTACACAAAACATCAAAACATATTTAAATGTTACTTTTTAAATTGAATTTTCCCCATAGTCATCACCATTTTGGTATCTTTCCTTATGTAGAAGGTATGAAGACCATTCTAGCATCACACTGTGCCAAAATGTTGTCTTCAACATGTGATCTTGATAATTTTAAAAGATAAATAATTAAGTTTACCTTCCCCAGTTCCCCTATGCGAAGTTAATGACAATGTATTGTGATGCAGTGTTCCCATTCACGCAAAAATATTGTGAATCACACATTAACAGCACTTGGCATTATAAAGCATCAGCCTGATAAGTGTGGTTCACCTACAGAAATTGGATCCTGGCGCATACACTAAATTAAGTCCAAGATCTGTATTTTGCAGCTGGGTATCTGAATTATTAAATTTCTACTGATTTCTCAGTGATAGCAACAAACACCAGATCAAACACAGCTGATGTGTGCAATTGTTATGATACACGAGTGGTAACTCTTTACAGTCACCAATTGGACATGAGGGGTAGACTATCTCCTTATCTCTGCTGTATTAGTATGTTTTCAGTGCACAGGACAGATCTGGAAAGAAACGTGGAGACAAACAAATTCTGGAGTGGCATATGGAATTCTTGACTTGCACATTAATGGAGGCAATGTTATTCCTTGGGTTTATTTTTATTAAAGACAAAAAAGTAGCAACTTCATTCTGAGGAAAAAAGAACGGGAAGCTTTTACAATACTTCAGTAACTTACTACAGAATCTCAGTACATTACCATTTCTTTTTCTGAAGTATTAAATGCAAACAAGTCGTGACATTTTTATTTCTTTGCTCATTTGTGTCTTTTTTATTTTGCTATACTCCAATAGTGCAATGATACTATTTTTGTTCTTCACACTGTGCATCCCCAATATTTGTGTTGTATGCCCATTTTAGTGACCTGGTGTGTGCAACAACCCTCAATTGGAGAA
The DNA here is from genome assembly GCA_029931535.1 of Margaritifera margaritifera. Classification (NCBI taxonomy): domain Eukaryota; kingdom Metazoa; phylum Mollusca; class Bivalvia; order Unionida; family Margaritiferidae; genus Margaritifera; species Margaritifera margaritifera. The sequence goes on along the minus strand of JAQPZY010001381.1, from coordinate 1,004,226 downwards.
GGTTGTGGGAGCCCTGGTGATAAATCTTTGCTTATTATTTTGTAGTTTGCACTGGGTATTAAACATTGTCATCATTAGGGGTGAAACGATTCATCGATATATCGAAGCATCGGTACTTTGCCATATCGATACACATATTGATACAAGAGGTGAAGAATCGATACAAAACGATACTTATTAGTCATTTGAATATTATGAATCGATACAAAACGATACTTATTAGTCATTTGAATATTATTTCTTTAAATTGAAAATTCATTTGAGGCAGCCATCGCAGGCAGAGGCAATCATTTTTGTCAGTAAAAAAGACAAAACTATTGACAAAACCCACTCACCTTCTACAAATTAACACAAGGTGTCGAGGTTCGAAGTCTGTTCCCAACCCCCCTTTTCACTGATTCCATGCTAATTATGTTATCACGTCAGCATGTCCAGCATAAAAGAGACATTCCAGATGTGTTTCCCATGTATGATTAAGTACTTTACTTATCATTTAATAACCACATTTACGTGAAGTTTTTCTGTGTTTCGTATCTTGTCTACTTGGATCGAATTTGAAGGCTACACTTTCGGTGTGTCACACAGTGAAATATGTTACATTTAGTTCTGATTGGCAGTTATTGTTTGTTCCAGTCCAGGGTAAACAATAACCACTGATCAGAACTTAATGTAGTTTATTCTCTGCGTGACACACCAGAAGTATTGACATCCAAACTAGATCCAAGTAGATACAAAACAACAGAGAAACTTCGCGTAAATGTGGTTATTAAATGATCTGTAAAGTACTTATATCTTACATAGGGAACAAGTTTGGAATGTCTCTTTTTACATTGATATATGTAGTCAGTGACTGAATGTACCGACTGGATAAATAAATTTAGCATAGAATCAGCGAGGGGGCAGATTTGAAATCGCACAAGTATGTCACATTGCGTACATTTGTTACTTTGTTATAGAAGGGGAGTGGGATGGAGCAGCCTGAAATAGCCTAAAATGTCGAATTAAAGTCACTGACAACTAACAGGTAGTCTGTTTGGAAGTATTTTTGTTATCTTGTCATGGATAAGAATGTCATATGAACATATGCTAAGTCTAGTCTGTCTGTAATCTGCATACTGGAAATATAACCAATATATCAACACACATACAAGGGCACCACCCTACCACTGAGAGACCTTCTAAAGATGAATAGACCATCAAGTTGATATGTGTATCGATAATGTATCGTATCGTAGCTGTGTATCGTGAATCGTATCGATACGCGGCACAGGTGTATCGTTTCACCACTAGTCATATAGTAACCTTTACCACCACTCTCACCCCAAATTCACCTTTGAGGTGAAATTTACATTCAGACATTGTTAACTTGGTAGAAATCTACCTGGGGCAATTTTCAGTATAGAATTCAATGCTCTGGATGTATTTGATAATTATTGTATTAAGTATACAGTTCGTAGTTGCATTACATTGAAAGTAGATGTTAAGGCACCAACCAGTCATAAGTGGAGTTTTGAAGAAAAAAAAATTGCCCTTTTTATGCAAAGGTATATAATTTTCAGGGCTTTTTGTCAAAATGTAAAACAACCCTTTTCTAAAACAAATTTATTAATTCCAACATATGCAGTTAAGCATAGTGAAGTTAAAATTTTTATTCTGTAAATTTGAACGAGTTGCATGCAAATTCATATCAGTTTCACTTGTTTCTAGTGATACATCCTGTGGTTTCATATATCATCATATGTCAAATTCAGATGTTGTGGGAGAGGCTCAAAATAGAAAGGGCTGTTGACTTGAAAAATGCACGTTTTCTAAGCCAAAATGTTGATTCCATTCAGTAAGGGTCGTAAGTGAACTTAACGATAAAAACTTATCCAGGAAAAGGCCTGGAAATTTTTGTTTTGAAAAGTGGGGAAACACTGTAAGGTAACACCACCCTTTTTGCAAGCTATCATGAGGATTAAGGGTGTATCTTAGCGCAGCATATTGTCAGTTATCATTTTCAGCATCAAAGTAAAGAACCTAGTGTTATGCCTTAATTCAGTAATGAACTGCTCGTTATACATTAACAACTTTTTGATCTGCTGTAGATCAAAACATTATGCATACTATTAAATGTCAACTTCAGTTGGCGTTTGGCAATAGTTCCTGCTGGAGCAAGTATAATTCCTCTTAGGTAAATATAGGATCTCGTTGTCAAGAGGAAATGCATACGGTCCCAAAATAGATTCCTGTAATCAGCCAATTGGAACTCGCAAAGGTGATTTACTAAATCCAGTGATGTGAATCCGAAATTTGTTATGTTAGTTTCTTGCCTGTAATGGATGCACCAGTCTTTTTTTTTTTTCTCACTAGTCTGATGGACTAGCTACAAGGAGAATTCCACTAGTCCCCTGACATTTTTTACTAGCCTTGGACCACTGAACGAACATCAGTGTTGAACCCTGATATATATATATATATATATATCATTCCAGTACAAACAGGTGCATGTGTATTTATATTTTAGGCAGTGCGTTTGACACCTGGCCCAATCCCTACATCTCTATCATACAAGATGGCTCCAGGAGAAGTCACAGAGGAAAAGGAGAATGAGAAGAGCTCCACAGGGAAGGGGAATTACCAGAAAAAAGCTGTGCCAGAGGAGGGTTAGTTTTCAGTTATAAGTTGACAATCTTGTATACGAGTATTTGAAGACATTACTTTTGTTGATCCCCATGCTTTAATATCAAGCATGGGAATAGTGGTACCCTCTCTCTGTTACCATAACTCCTCCTGGTTGGAAATTCTCAAAACTTGGTACTTATTTTGTCAGTATGGTAGCCATTTACTTGAGGGATATTGTCACTTCCTCCCCTAGGAGGTGGTCAAAAATCAAAAGTAAAAAATCACAATCACATTGGTATTTTCTAATATTTTTTACCAAACCTTTATATACCTGTGGCAGTAATTTCTTGAACATCGCAATGATGATACCATTGATATAGGACCTTGCTTCATACATAAATTCACTGCAACTCAGATTGTTGAGGCCATCAGCCTTACTCCTAACTGGTAAAGTCAGCAATGCAATAGTAGCAGATGATGTTATTATTGCTAGTAAAATGCAGTTTGGTGATGGTGCGGGTGGGGGTTAAAACTAATCTTTATTATGTAATACTTATCTGCTACTATTGCAGATTCCTTCTTCCCTCCCTGCTCTGATGTCCTGTACTCTAGGTTCAGGTCAAAAGATGATAGTGTTCCGTATGTGGGCTGTGATGTTAGGATACCCCCCAACCCCCACATGGCATTAGGGTAACTTTTTGTTGTCTTATTCCAATTAAATTCATTTGACTTCTTTTTGTTTTCTGATCTTTGGGTAGGTATTAGTCTCCCTATCCCTTCCAGTCTGGTTTGTGGCCTTCCTTGCTTTAGTTTTATTGAGATATGAATCTCCAAAATAGTTAATTATATTCTATACATTTTTGCAGGGTTCTGCTTGCGGAAGGAGGAAGAATACAGAAGCCTACCCTAAGACCCAGCGCATGCCCATGTTGTCCTCATCTATTTAAGGACAAAGACCATTAGAGGGACATCAGTGCGGGATGGGAGAAGGGAATCTGGCCATTGTAGATCAACCAGTTGTCAAAATACTGGAGGATAATGATCCCTAGTGACCTTAGGTGGACGGCAACTATTCCCAAATACTCTGGTAAACACTCTGGGTGCAGAAGCTAGGCCAAACAGCATAGCGTGATATTGGAAGATTGGAGGTACTTCCTGTGAGGAGGAAGAATTCGGGTGTGGAATTACATATCCTGAAGGTCAATGGAGACCACTGGTCCTTATGGCATTCTTGACTGAGGCTGTGGTCTCCATCTTTAAAGGTTGCTCCTGCAAAAATTAGTTTAGGTTGGAAAGGTCAATAATAAGACGGAACTTCCTACCCTTTTTGGGAACAAGGAGAATCTGGGAGTAGAAAGCCAGAGACTGGTCATTGAACATGCTCTCTACTGCACCTTTCTACAGAAGGGAGTGCACTTCCTTTAATCGCACCAGATTCAACTGGTGAAACCACATGGGGGTCCTTACCAGAAGAGGAATTTCCCTGAAATGAAGCTGGTATTCTCCATTTATGAGGACCCAACCATCACCCATTATGCTTGACCAAGCCTCTGAAAAGAGGGATAATCTTCCACCTATGGGAGTTAATGGAAGAGGGGACACACTGCAGGAGAGGGAGCGAGTCCCTAGGGCTACCCCATCCCCCTTCACACACACACACTTTCCTTAGGAAAGAGAGAAGGACCTTTAAACTTTCTCCTTTGGACTCTTTGGTGACTAACTAGAGCGCGATTGTCGAAGAGGAGGAGATCTGAATCTGGGGTCACTTTTTGGACTGGGGCTGCATGGCTTTGAAGAACTTTGCTGATGACCTCTGGGGGCAGTCAGGGTAACCTTGCTTCCTGGCCGGTCTCGACTGGCCAGGAGCGGATGCAATGGACTAGTGTTGTTGGTCCCTGAGGTCCGGATAAGCCACAGAGTGATTGAGACCTCCAAAGAGAGTCTCTGCTTTTAGGGGAGCAGCCCTCAGAAGGTTCTTACTGTGCTCCAGTAAGACCTGGGAAGTGTCTAACGCAGCATCCCTGCGGAGCTGGAGAAGCTCTGCTGATAAAGCCATGGAACATGGACAAGGCATCTCAAGATGTCTTGGCCACTGCATCCAGTAGACACTGAAGGGCAACTGGTGACAGTGTCCACCTTCAGTAAACTGAAGGAGATGTCTGAAAAAAAGATTGGCATGTGAGGCAGTGGTTACCAGTGCAATAGCTCCTATATCTAAGGCCTCCAGTGTCCTGATTGGGAGGCAGGCACAGGCCCAGGCCCCTGAGGAAATACCCACTTCTGATGATCCAGCTTCCAGTGTGGGAGGTTTAAGGGGCCAGGCAGGAGTGTGAACCTTATAGCTAGAAGCAGATACCAGAGATGGGGGACAGACCACCCCCTACGCTGCCTAGCAAACTCCTGGCCCTTACAAAACTTTAATCATGGCCGAATGGGGGAGCAAGAGAAGATCTGTGCGGGAGGGGCTCTGGAGAGAATGTTTGTGTCCTCCAAGTCCAAAGGTAGGGGCAGGTGACAGTAAACTTGCATTAACCGCCTTGTCAAAAGATCAGATCTCTTCCTCCTCCACCAGCTGGGACAACGGTTGGGAGGGGGTGCCACGTCAGACTGTTCTGAGTCGAATTTGTGAGAGTCCATGAGTACTGACAGAACATCATCATCATGCTTTTGCTCCTTTGAAGCAGGACTGTTGGGCCCGGTGTCACAATGTTTGGAAGAAGATCTGGGGGTAAGGGGAACCTTGTCCTGTAACTGTTCCTGGTGGCCGATTCCACAGGAGGGCAATGGGTCATAGGATAGGCTTCTAGAATCTTCAAGAAAAACACCATATTGTAGGATGAATTCTCATCATATGGATGAGGGTAATTTCTGTCCTGGAAAGGTTAGCTACGCAATTGCAACATGCAAGTATTGCATCATCAAAAGTAAATTTTTCCACCCCCAAACCCACATTTTCATTTAGATTGGGATGAATGTGTGTGAAGTTTTATGGCAATGCCCTGAGTAGTTTAAGAGGAGTAGTGATACCAAACTTGTGCTGATGGACAGATGACAGGCCTTCTGATAAGCTCCTTTGGTCTATGACCAGTAGAGCTAAAAACAGTTAGACTTTAGTATGAATATATAAATTACATGAGAGCAAGAGGGGTGGGTGGGTAATAACTATAAAATTTGAGCCCACTTTTAAGTGTAACACTCGTTAGTAGCTAAATTTCACATACATTTTATCAAGGCAAAGTACTTGCAAATGATACTTCAAGTTTATGCAAATGTTCATGGCAGTTTTAAGGTTCAAAAGGATATACACTATTGATGCAAGATATTTAAATGATGTAAATCATAGTACCTATATGAATTCAATTTTTATTATAAAAAAATAAATAAGGTCAATAATTAAATAAAATAGAAAGAAAAAAAAAGGTATTTTAAAGTATTGATGTTGATATTAATAGTTGTAGTAGTACTGGTATTATTATTATTATTTCATTTAATGATTTCGGATGAGTTCAGTAATGACCAAGATCCATGTGTACTAATGAGTGATCTTGCATCTGATTGGTTCACGTTGTTACCACTCTGGAGGCAACATTTCTGATCCAATTTTGATTCAACTTCGAGCATATGCTTATATCATCAAGATGCTGGATAGGTTCGATAACGAATGCTAACCATGCATATTAGTGAGGTGATATTGAATCCAATTGGCTGAGCTTATTACAACTGTAGAAGCCTCATTTCTGATCTGATTTTTATGAAACTTGGAATATGTGCTTATATCATCAAAATCTTGTACAAGTTTGATAATCAGTTTTATGCATACATATTAATGAGTTGATCTTACATCTGATTGGCTGAGTTTGTTACCACTATGACAGCAATATTTCTGATCCGATTTTGATCAAACTTTAAATATTGGCTTGTATCATCAAGATCTTGGAATGGTTTGATAATGAGCGAGATCTACTCATATTGATGAAGTAATCTTGAGTAATCTTGCATCTGATTGGCTAGGGTTGTTACCACTCTGGAAACCATTTTGTGATCTGATTTTGATCAAACTTGGAATATACTTCTGTCATCAGGATTTTGGAGCATTTCAAGATTAGTGCATATTAATGATTCTAGGTGATCTTGAATCTGATTGACTGGGCTTCATACCACTCTTGAAGCCAAATTTTCGATTTATTGGATTTATTATCATTATCATCTTTGATGACTTAAGTTATGAGCAAGAGACTCCAAATTAATTATGCCTTTATCTCTTGAAAGAATTTTATCAGGATATAGTAAAATAGGTTTGAGAGATAGTTTACATAGGATGTATTCTTACACTACTACATAAGTCTGCTTGCTGAAATGGTTAACTGTTAAATTATGTAACCAGGTGATTGATACCAGACCCACTTGGGCCTCTTGATTAAATTAACAATTTAGGTTCTTTTACTTTAGTCAGTAAAGGAAACATTTTTGAAACTTGGGGCATAGAATAAAAAATGTTTGTCAGTTTTAATCATCGATTTGTATTTTGGACTTGAAAACTTGGTCAGTTTCCTGATTGGAAATGTGAAGGTTAACCAAGGGATAGAAAGAAAAGTAGATACAGAAAATTGGGAGTAGCATGGAGGACAGAAAGATGATGTTAATGGAGACAAAATATCAATATTTTCAAGGGTTTAGGAAATACTGTATACAGTGAAACCAGCCACATTTCCAAAGTAAAGATTTGTGGATAAGAATAAACTTTTACAAAAAGTATCCTTTTTTTTATTCACCTGTTAAAAGGCCAAGTGTATTATGTTGTGATGTTGTCCATGTGTCTGTTACCAGTTTTGTTCAGCACAGTAACTTGAGGTTTTCACCATCTACAGATAATATATTTTGTTGATGGCTTGCACTTAGAGTAATGAAGAGCTGTATTGATTTTTGGGATCAAAAGGCCCAAGGTCAAGGTCACAGAAGAAAAATAGTTTCTGCACAATAACATTAGTTTCTACATTGTATATGTCAACCAAATTTTGTGGATGGCTTGCATTTTGAGTAAGGAAGAACTGTATTGAATTTGGGGTCAAACGTTCGAAAATCAAGGTCACTGTGATTGAAAGAAAATAGTCTCTGCACAATAACATTAAGGTTTACATCACATACCAGGACCAAACTTTGTGGATGGCTTGCATATGAGGTAAAAAAAACCTATCAATTTTGGAGTCCAGAGGTCAAAAGTCAAGATCATTGAAAGAGGGGGGAAAAATGGTTTCTGCACAAAAGTTTCAGTTCTCTACCATGTACCTTCACCGTAGTTTGTGAATGTCTTGCACATGGGTTAAGGCAAGTTATGATCATTGACTTAAATTTAAAAATTGGTTTTTACATAATAACTAATTCTACACATACCTTGACTAAAATTTGCAGAGGGTTTGCACTTAAAGTGTGGAAAAGGTCTGCTGGTTTGGGGGTCAAAGGTCAAGGTCATTTTGGCTCAAAGAAAAATGGGTATTGAAAATTAACTTTTGATTTAGAGCAAGTTCCTTGACCAAACTTTGAGATGGCTTGCATTTAGGGTAATAAAGAAACCTATAGATTCAGGGGTCAAAGGGTAAAAGGACACAGTTGTGGCAAGTCTAATAAGAAAATGGCATCTGCACATTAAGACCACATACCTAGAGCAAAGGTCCTGGTCATTGAGATCCATTGGTCAATAATCTGCAGAGTCAACCATGCCCGGCAAGTGCCTATTCAGCAGAGGGTGGGCATACAAATGTGCCTTTCATGGTCCTTGCTAAAAATCATTCCTTCTCATTTTCAGCTATTCCTGCCCTGATCCGGCTTGTTCATGGAAACTGTAATGGAATTCAAAAGCTTATCACGGAATTTAGGATGTACTGGAAGATTAAAACTACTGGAAAAGGGTCTTCAACTGCTACTGAGGAATGCAGAACTAATGAGGGGAAGAATTCCTCAGAGTCTCCAGAAGCTGAAATGGAAGTAGAAGAGGATACTGATGCTGCCATTTCCCCTCAGGAAGAGAGCAAGAACCCAAAGGTCTTGGAAGTTCCTGAGCAGGAGTTTAGTATCTCAAAGCGGCAATTGGAGATGAAAATTCCTTCTATTGCTGTAAGAGAAAAGAGGAAAGGCAGGAAAATTTGTTGGTATGTCCATGAGGAAGTGCTCAAGCAATATGGCCTTGAAGACCTACCTGTGGAAAATAATTGGGAGTATGTCACTAATGTGAATGTTAGCAAGAATCAGAATCAGGCCACTCCAAAGACGGACGAGGCTAACAGCATCAGTGAGAAACGCAACACCCCCAATATTATGCAGTATGCACAACCAATGTCGCTCTCACAAATCCAAGCTGCTGGGATCACCTCCATTGCCAAGGATTTTCCTACCACAGAAGCAACACTTTCATCCACTGGATCTGTAATCCAGGTACAATCCAAAGATGATAGAAACATTGTTAAAGATGTAGTGCAAGAGGTGAAAGTGCTACCTTGTGATCAGCGATCAATCATGGATTTTATTAGGAAAAAAGCAGAAGTTAAAAAAGAGGAAAAGGTCGACTCTAAAAGCAATGTCAGTGTCATTGTAAGTGAATCTAAGGAATCAGCGGCTAATAACATTAAACCTGCTGAAATATGTAATGAAAAAGAAAATGCTACAGATCTACTATCGGCAGGTTCAGCTTATAAGGTTGAAGTTCCAGTCAATGCTGTAGGAAGCTCGGGGGAAGGATCTGCCTCAGGTTGTGCCATTTCTTCAGAAAATGATTTATTAGAACCTGTCCCAATGGAAACGGAGGTCATAGTCTTGGACTAACAATAATTGTTTATAAAATCTTGAGAAAACTAATATAAGAATGTAGTTTATAGTTAGTAATATAATGTTGCATTTGATCTTATCGTTTTTGTCCTCGGAACAAAATTTGTAGCTCTAAGGCATAAGTAATGTCTGACAGGTAGTATACAAAATTAGGTATGGAAATTACCAACAGGTTTGTATAATCTAAAAATCTGAACATATTTTACTTGTTGGTCAGAATTGATGGATTCACATTTTATTCCTGGACCTGATAAGTAACTAGTACTTCTCTTCTGATTATCCATATATGTAGCTATTATTAAAATACAACAGTAATTCACATGTATTACCATGTATATATGTGATGCTTGTAGTGTTTGAAACGAGTGATTAATTTCAGAAATAGTAGGTGAATCAACTCTGACAATTGTGTCATGGTAAGACTCCCATCATTGTAGGCTGTATTATTGTTCTAGACCAAAGTGAAGGAAATGTATTTAAGGCATATTAAAAATAATAACAAAATTTTAATCTAATTTATTGATTGATTAACTGTTTTTACAAATATCTTTTTTAAAAACGTGTATGAGCTAAAGATATTTCATTAATAAATATCTGATACTGTTTTCATTATCATTGTTAATTGCTGATGTTTTAGGACCATGGTCATTCAGTATACCGCAGCCTCTTTAATGTGGGAATGGTGATGAATCCCATGAAATTGATTTAGATTTATTATTGCTGCTTGGTATATTTCACTTGATTTTCATTCTTCCTTCTTGAGATCCAGATTAAAATAATGTGACCTAGTTCTGTGCCCAAAGTACTTGAACAGCTAGATATAACAGTTTTATTTCTCAAGAAGGTTACATTATTTTACGTTATAAAAGAGAACTGTATTATAACCAGTTCATGTGCAAGTTTGGAAAGGTTAACTTGTTTATAATATTATTGTATTTACAAAACTAACATAACACCATGTTTTTCATCTTTACTTTATACTGTATGAATACGAAACAAACACTTGAACATTATTTTTGTCGCACTTGTATGGTGAGGTATAGTAGTCACTTTTCCACTGTTAGTTATTGTCCTTGTCAACACTGACAAGATTTGAATTTGAAAGTTACATATCTTCTGTATCATTTGCTGTATTCACGTGAAAATTTGGGATAATATCACTATAGGTCTGAAGTTTATATGCTGATATGCTAAGAGTTCCTCTTTTGCCTGCTTAAGCAGAAAACAAGCCACCAATGTAAACAACTTTCAAGTTTTGTGTTAAAATTTTTAATAATTTCAACATAACAGTTGCTGTATTGAACTAAAATTTTGGGATAATAATAATATGGGTCTAAAGTATATATGCTGATATGTGAGGAGTTCCTGTCTTTTCTGTCTCGCCTACTTAAGCAAAAAATTTGTTGCATCACGGTCAACAATGTTCAAGTTTTGTGTGAAAGTTTATGAAGGTTAGGCTCAGGGTCCAGGCTGACGATCATATGGATGCAAGAGACATACCGGGTTCCGAGAAACACTTGTTTGAATGTCTGATCAATCAGCTGCAATAGATCAAGTGATTTTAAATATAATTCTCCATGAAATGTCCACTTTTAGTATTAAGTAAAATATTATTTGTTCATTATGCAAGTACCCTTTATAATTAAAATTAATTCATCTTTGTTGCACATTGATTCTCAATCTTCTATGTTATTAGAAACAACTTCAATTTCTTCCCAATATGTTGTTGTTGCTTAAGAAAGGAGACGATTAACTCTACACCATAGACACCTGGCAGGGTCTATTCTAGGATGCCAATTTGCGGGTTTCATTCTAATAACCAAATGAATGCATTAAATTATGCATAATATTTTAATAGCAGTAATACACAATCAGCTATTATTACATTGCTGTCTCTTTTCCTGGTGCTAGTCCCCATTCCAAGGTTAGTATTCCCTCAACCAGTTAGTAATTGTGAGTCTAGAACAAAAAAAAACAAGACAACATAATCCTGAATTCTTTGCTATTTCTGTCAAGCAGAATATCATTCTTTTCCTTGGACTTAAATGTAGTTCTCGCATGTCTCTGGGCTCTAAATTTTTTTCATCAGCTGATTAGTCTGTTGGCTTATCTACTGTCAGTCATATACATTTTTGTGTTGTAATAGATATTTTCACCCCAGTCCTTGCTTAAATTTCATTTATTTGCAGCCTTTTCATTAATTTGAGGGTTTTTTTTTTTTTTTTTTTTTTTTTTTTTTTAACCTTGCTAGCGAAGTGGTGCTTTGTTATTTATCCCTCTCATAGAAACTGGTGTTGGGCAAGTATTGCCCACCCATTTCTTGTTCTGGTTCTTTTTTTAAAAATCTTTTTTTAATTATTTTTATTTCATTTCAGTATGCCACAAAGCGTGGGCAAATGCAGCCTTAAAAAGTCTGCTTGGGACATGCATCCCACCTGCTTGGCATGCACTTTGTGTGCACACATGTACATATATCCTTTTTGTGCTCATTGGTCTGACAAGGTGTGACACTTAGCTGAAGGTCACCACACCTGTAGGGATAGAAAGAAGGGACACACTTCTCAGAGTTTCCTGGTCTTCATTGCTTGACTAGTCTTTGGACGGTGACCAGACACTGGGTATTGCATCAGGTACCAGTCACCGTCACTGGGCACACTGGATAAGACACTGGTCTAGGAAAAGGGAATGGGTCGATACTATCCCTTTCCATATATTACTGTTCAATCTGTACAGTGAACAGGTTCTTGACTTTTGATCACCCATTTAGGGAGAAGGAGAGGATTGACCCCCAACCCATCACCATCCTCCAATCCATTCCTCTTTTCTCAGTGTTCCCGTTCAAGTATTATAGGGCTTGGGGACTCCTGCCATCAGGTGGTGACTTGGCCACGTCTCCCTTTCTTCCCCTGACTTCAAGATTCGAAAGAACGGGCAGGCCATAGACCCTTCCTGTCCTCTTGGACCTCGTTGTCAAAGAAAATGGAGAACTGCAACTCGCACCCATCTTCATCAAGAGGGATCATCATTACCCTTCTCAAAGGAGAGAGGAACAATGGGTAAGGCGAGCCCACTGCCCCCTTCTCCATGAAGGGATAGTACTGTCTTGCCCCAAGAGCAAAGATGGAATGATGAACTCTCAATTTTGGCAGATGCAAATGAACCCAGAAGACCCGGTTGCATTGGACTCTTAACCTCTTATGGGGTCCCCATATTTGTTCCATCTTATGGGTCGGGTGACAGAGGATGATGAAGTTTGGACGCAGACCTAGGTGAATGAGGCAGTATACCTTGTTTACTGCCTCCTTGCCTCAGTTTGGAAAGACTCTGTGAGGGCGCAATCTAAAATGGATCTTCTTTTGCGTCCACACTCTGCAAAAGTTGGGGACTTAACACAGAAGTTGCGATGAACAAAGAGGCAACCAGATAGCAGAAGGGGTGGTCTGTCCATCTTCAGCATTTCAGCTTCTGGTTTCCACTTCCAGTATAAGGTTCCATTGCCCACTTGACCCATTAAGCCCCAGCCTTGGACTTGGGGTGCTTCCTTGGTGGAGATATTGGTAGGGACCTGGCCCCCATCTCTACGTTAAGTCCTTTGAAACTTTGGAACTCAAGCCTTGTGCGATAGTTACTATAGCCTCCCATGTTGATCTTTTTCGGCTGTTTCTTTAAATCTGTTGAAGTAGGTATCATCATCTCGGGATGCTTTGTTAGATGCCGTTGCCAAGACAGTCTTCCTTCTTTCTCCGGGGCCCCGGATGGTCGAGTGGTCTAAGGCGCTCGCCTTTACAGATCACTGACATCTCGCCTCTGTCTGCGTGTGATCGAGTCTCGAGCTCGGCCAACGTGGGTACGTGAGAAAGCTTGCCAGTAGCTTCCCATGGGTCCGTGGGTCTTCCCTGGGTTTTCTCGGGTTCTTCCTCCACCAGATATACTGGCCGCAATGTATAGCCTATCATGTGCTGAAAAATGGCATTAAACCTATAACAACCAACCAACCTTTTTTCTCCTGAGTTGGTGAGGTAAGGGAGTGATATTCATGCCTGACCAGTGGAAAAGGGTTGTTTACATTTCAATGGTAACTTTAATTCGGTTTCACTCCTTTGCCAACCTATGTTTCTGGCCAAGAAATGGCTACCATTGGTAGCCCCTGATCCAATTGAAATCCCCAGGCTCAGTCACATCTGTGCTGCAGGTTATCAATTTAGGCTCCTTTGTCAGGCTTCTTTGTCCAGTTGAGGTGCTAGTTTTTAGTTGGCTGAATCATAAAGGAAAAGAGCTGCTTTAAACCATCTCTTCCTCTCAAAGGTACCCTTATTTTGGCAGTCACCATCTTGAGGGATTATTCTAACTGTGGAAAGAACTTATCAGTCTCACTGAGAATGATTTTTCATGAAAATCAAAGTCAATGAGGTTAGGGCTATTGCCGCATCTTGTGCCTTTCTTGATCATTCTTCACTGGATGATTTCATAAAAGCTCCATTCTGGCAGTCTCACTCCACTTTCTCTTCATTCTACCTTTGATCAGTGTTGCACCAGAGTGAAGGTATTCACACATTAGGTCTATTTGTATCAGCCCAACAAGTTGTTGAGCCATCCTTCAGTCTAAAGTAGAGCACCTTACTACAGCAAATGGTAAGTTCACCTTGACATCTTATATTAATACCATCAGTCTCCCACCGGGCTGGTTAATTCAATAATGTAATGATAGCAGGTAAGGTATTGATGCTATTAAAATAGGGAGAGGCGGAGGGACAAAACTGATTTTAATTGTGTAATACCTGCTAATGGGCTTTTTCCGCCTACATTTTCAGTTCTAGAATAGACTCTGACTTGGTTGAAATTTCATATTTATAAATGCGTGTATAATGCTTTGATGATGTGAGAGCACAGGCAATAAATGTGAACATGTCCCTTGTTGACCTTTGGGTGTGTTAGTTGTGCATGATCTGAATGCCCTTGCTCTCCATGCTTGCACAGTTTTCTAGTAAATTTTGGAACCTGCTTTACCCATTGGGGTGTAGTAAACCAAATCCAAAACAAACAACAACAAAAAACGTGGATATTGTGCAAGTACTATAGCTTGGTATTTTACTAAAAGATACTTAAAAATTAGTCTTTTTTAATAATTATACATCAGACTTTTCCACTTCTTTCGGAAAGATGCATAATACTTTATTTCTGATGGCTTGTACATTTAATTTTCAGATAAAAATGTTATTATTTTTTGGATCCTATATAGATTAAGGTGATGGTGAGAGAGTCTCCATTTTAGTTACAATTTGTAAGATCCGTGTAATATCACGAAATGTCACAAACTATATATTAAACTGGTGATAAACCATTAAAATTCAGGTTTATTTGAGCTTAAGTGATTACTGAAGGAACAAATTAATGGCAAACAAGTGGTGTAATGCTCGTTTGTTCATTGTACATGTTATATGTATTTTTATTTAGAACAAGTATTATATGCCTTGGGCAGATATGCAATAAAAATAGTAAAACATGTGCAGTCTTATTCAAATTTACCCTTCTTTGAGCTTGCATAGTTATTATGACAGGCAATTTAACAAAAAATATAAAGCCAGTGATAAATTGCCAAGCACTGCCTTTCAGCCACTTGTTGTCACGCTGTCATTCAATTGACATTTATCTGAAATCTTGAGGGACTTGTAACCATTTTCATCACCGGTTTGTTGCAAATCTTTACATAGTTAACCTATTGCCATATCTAGTCAAACTCTAGGATATGCCCAAATCTATGAACTGCCAAATAAAACTACTTCTGGCAAAGGTGTGAGACATTAAGGACTGACCATTTAATTTTCAGATGGGGGGCTAGAATTTTTTGGATAGAAAAAAAGCCAGCCTCCAATTAGCTTGGATAAAATATTCTTTCTCTGATTTGTAGGAAAAAAAGAACGTATTGCATGTATATCAATTATATTAGCTGAAATTTATTAAAAAATTAACCCCAGGCCCTTCTCCCCCAAAAAATTAAATGGTTGATCCCTTACAAAATTATAATCACACTAAAAGCTTGTGAGACATTCAGGTCTTGTGTCTGTCACCTGAATGCTGGCTGATTCGGACCAAATTACAGGCTGATTCGGACCATATGAAATATAAGAAAAACGATGGAACACACATACCTGATTTACCTTGGCAGTTATTACTGTTTTCACAAACATAGTAAGAGAATGTAAAAGGTTGATTTTCAGCTCTTAAATTTACATAAGATGGTTCTTCATAAATCTCTCTCTGAAATCGGAACATAATAGACGAGCTATCACATTTAGATTTTTTTGTTCTTGTTTTTACCAAAATAACTTTTCCATGTTACAACAAAGAAAACAAGTTATTCTTTGAATTAACATCTTTGAAAAACATTTTGAAACATCCTCATCAATGAGGCCAGTATGGCCGACTTTCATCACTATCAAACGGTCATGGGCATTTGCAGTCATTTATTTTTCTTTTTTTTGGGGGGGGGGGGGCTAAGCCAAACTCAAAGGGATCAGGTTAATGCTGCAACTGACCCCCCTCCCACGGATGCCTATGCACAGTAATGATTATAAATTGACCCATGGCTTTTATTTTTTTCTTGTGCAAAATCGTGTTTACTTCGCATTATATTTACAAACCAAATATTGTGTAAAGAGTTGTTGATGAGTAACAATATTGCAACTTACTATACTGTTATCATTTAATGTGTATCTTGCGAGTAACATCTCAAACCAGTAAACCTACTTATTTTATTTTCATTCAAACTTTTGAAAATGTTGCTAATATTAATGAACATAAATATATTATTATATTAACACTCCTATAATATAACACTTCATGTAACCAAAGATCAGAAAGTTATTTTAAAGACAGCATTATATTTTGTGTTCTAGAACTATTACCATCATTGGCTGGTGAATCAAACGGATATAATCTTAGAAATAGTAATAACTTCATGCAAATGAACTCTAAAAGTAAGTAGGAATTCATTTTTACATTCTACCATCCATAGTTGGAATAATCTCCCCGATTCAATAAAGAAGCAGGTCAGGACCACACGTGTGCGATCCTATTATGGAGATGGGGATAGAAATAAAATATCCTGCATGCCCGAATTTGGAATAAATGTAGTGACACTACGAGTTAGGAATAAATGTGGTGACACTACGACTTGGGAATAAATGTAGTGACACTTCGACTTGTATATGAACCACTTAAAATAATCCTGTGTGTGTGTGTGTATATATATATATATATATATATATATATATATATATATATATATATATATATATATATATATATATATATATATCTCTTTCAAGGCTTTATAGCTCCCTATAATGTACATTACTTGTTCCTGCCTCAGTCAATCAGTCAAACTCTCCTTTTTTTCTCTCCTAGTAATATCAGATTGTAATATTCATTTGCCGATATCCATGTACAACATAAAACTCTGTAGGGAAAGGGCTTTTTAATATCAGTAATACGTACCTGTCACTATTGTTAAGCCTACTCTTTTCACAATGGAAAAGCCTTATCCGTGCTAGTTGCACCATCCTCCTGTTCTAGAAATGCTTAGAACACGTTCATCGACCCAGTCGACTTGCCATAATTGGCCCATGCGCAATAGCTCATTGTCATTCTTTTTTTGGACATCTTAAGTCAGACATTGAAAAAAAACCTCACTTGAAGAAAAATACCAACAGTGATGGTCGTGCTCTATCAGGAACTGATATTCATATTTCTTTTTAGCGAAAAGTTATGTCAGTCCGCAATTATCAAAAGTATCGTTTGATAGTCCAGTGGATTTTGTTTAGTGTGTTCGCACGACAAGGGTTTGGGAATTACTTGTAGTAATATGTATAATTACTAACGGGTAGTCAAAATTGGTCATTCAGTGTTTGCACTTGAATGTTTACATGTTGTACGGGGGTTCGTCTGTTAGTCTAATTATTGTTATTTATGCAATGTGTTATTAACAGCAATTAATCTCCCAACGATCTCTAGTAAAGATTACATGCTCCTCCATTTTTTAATTATGCTTTTAGCATTAATATAATTTATACATGATGTTCCTATGTTTATAATTCATTTAGTGAAATACGAATAAAGGTGTTTTTTTTTTAAAGTTTTTTTAAAATAAGTAGTAAGGATAACAAGGTGGCTGACGAAACCGTTATTATTATATGTCATCAGTTGTTTTGGTCGTCTAAAAAATTTCAAGTTCCAGAAATTTCTTTTCAGATATCATAAGTGTGGGTAAGTTTGAGCATAAGAAAAGCCCTATGGGACACTCTCACCACATGTATTTCGTGTACAAAGTGTAAATGAATATACATATGTCCAATTGTTGTCATTTTCTGACAGTACAATCGTACATAATAAAAGGAGGAAAGAAGTGCGTTCTCTTTCCTCTCTCTCTTGAAGCCTTAAGATTCTCTGTGTGTACATGCTATAACTGGAATTGATTTCGTCTCGATGAAGAAAACAAGGAGAGATGGTGACTTCCAGGAGAGAACCACTGTTACCACCCTCAGTGAGGTAACAGCTACTTCTAAGATGATTGATTGCACTCCCCTGAATCAAACAGAGAGGATCAGCAGCATCCCCGATAAGACAGTGTCTTCTAAGAAGAGGGCAGCATCCGTCGTTCAGGGCTACAAGGTTGCTGGGATCGAGTGCATCCCACCCAGCCCCAACTACAGGAATGAATGGAAGCGCTATCCAAAGCACAAGCACGGTCTTACTCCCGCTGGTGATAGAACTGAGCTCTATTATGGAGTATGGTTACGCCTCCCCCCCCCCCCCTGCACACACACTTTGTGGATGGGAGAGGAGTTCAACATTCTCCAGGTTCCCGAGGTCAGCCGATTAGCAGTTCACGCAACCCCAAGAGGGTAATTTGTCGTTCCAGCTTTTTTAGTTCTGGGAAAAGTTATTTCCACTGATCTAGATCGCCAGGGGCGAGGAAAATTCTCGACCTTCAGACAAATTACCAATTAGGGACAGATCAGTTGCTCCCTCATGAAGAGTCGCAGAACATCTATGATCCTACTTCCCGGTCTTCCCCGTGTTTAATACTCGTGTATCCCACTGAGTTTGGAACAGCAAGATGATAATGCCTTATATATCATAGTAGATTCTCAGGAATTTGCGGATGATCATCGGGAGAGGGTACACCCTCTCTTCATATGATGTCCAAACCCCTCCCACCAAACTTCTCACGTGGTTGAAGAGGAGAAGACATGGTCATTCGACAAGGCATGAAGTATTCCGTCTCCTTCGCCGTGATATGTGCCCCTTTCCTACGTGCTCCGGTGACACAAAAATTCTTTTAAGACTTAAAAAGAATTTCGGGGGTCAATGCCTAGAACAGACCTGCTCTTGCTTCCTCGCTCATCTATGGTCAGAGGACTTGGGCAGAGAATGGAAAAAGGAAAAGAATTGGCGAGGCAAAATGGGGGGTGTTCAGTCCCCCTTTCTGCGCTGAGACCTTTAGTATCAGCCTCCAGCTATATGGTTCTTTCCCCCTCCTGGGCCGTAACCCCCATCCTTTGGACGCCGCAACTTCTCAAGGGGGATTTTGTGGGGGCTGTTTGCTCGCCTCTCTGTTAAATCATTAGAGTCGAAGGTCAGGTTCTTAGTGACTACAGCATCACACGCTGATCTGTTCTCAAAGAATTCCCTCAGTCTTCAGTCTTCTGACGGAAGAATCATTATCTGCTCAAGGGTTATTGGAGGCAGTGGCAAGAAATCAAGACAAGCATTGTCTACGACCATGGCGTTATTGTAGGCGGAGCTCCTCCACGTCCGTAGGGATGTCACATTGCGCACTTCTTAAGGCTGCACCCCTGGAATCTGAGACTTTTTTTGGCGGTCCTATTCCTGCCAGTGCATCTTAGGATTTTAAGGACCACCAACATATGTCCCTTGCGTCGTTTACTGGCTTGTCAAAACTGGCCAACAAATAAAACACAGCCTGATTGAACCTTTGGTCAACCCAATTTCCAAAGAAGAGTATGTAGTAAAGTAGCCTACCATCCTATAAGCCTATTCCATATCAATCATACTCGAGATGGAGACGTTGGAGAGGCAAGGGCAAGGTGATGAAGACTACTCTCTCGTCCTTTTTTTTCAAGAAAAGGGGGGGGGGGGGAGGGGTCCCAAGCAAACACCTCACCTCTCCTACAATGTAATCCTCTTTAATACAAGTAGTTGCTCGATTGGTCAGCTTCATAGGCCTGGTCGAGCATCACGGAAGATTAGTGGGTCCTTTCCATAATGAAAAAGGGTTTACGTCGGCAATTTACAGAGCTCCCTCCTGTCTCAAGGCCACCCATCCTCTTCCATCAGTCAATTACATCAAGTTAAAGGAAGAGATGCACCTCCTTCTTCAGAAGGGTGCAGTAGAGAGGGTTCAAACACCCAGTCGCCAGCATTCTACTTCCGGTTATTTCTGGACCCCAAAAGGGCGGGAAACTGAGGTTGATTATAGATCATTTCTCCCTAAACAAATTTCTGCGAGATGAAACCTTCAACATGGTAACTGCAGCATCAGTTCAGAACGCTATCAGACCCGTAGACTGGTCAGTTTCTATGGATCTCCATGGTGCGTATTCCACATCTCGATCTTTCCTCCGCACAAGAAATACTTCCGGTTTTCGATAACGGACAGGAGGTATTCAATTCCGAGTCATATCGTTTGGTCTAGCCTCTGCCCAGGGTCTTCACCAGAATTATGGGAGTAGTAGCTGCGCACTTGAGGTATTCAGGGGATTCAACTCATCCAGTACTTCGACGAGTGGCTGCTGCACAATAGCAGCAACCAATCCTTATTATATCATATGATCAACTATTAATATACGAAATGCACACTTTCTACATTACTCGACTCTTGATATTGTCGCCAATAATAATATCGGTTCATTAATGAATTAATTGATTGATTACTAATTGTTTTTCTTGATTCATTGCTTGATCACCTGATTGATTAAATAACTTTCACCCACCTGAGAATTTATTTATATGTTACCTTTGAAGGAAAAAACTTACATCAGAATATTACTTAGGAATTGTTAGTTTAACGATAGAGTAAGTCACGGGTTTGAGAAAGAATAATGGTGGGAGCATTGATCTGGATAGGAACTTTTTGTTGTTGTTGTTGTTTTTGTAATATTTCAAAGTACATGTATTCTTGTCTAGAAGGTTTTGTGGCTCTGATAAGGGCTGTTTGTTTTCAAGTTGTGATGCTTGGCGGTGCGCCAATTCACTGGAACATATAATCCGTGTCGGACTCAGTAACGATCTCCACAATTACACCAAGGAGTTCTCTTCGCAGTTCTAAAACCTGATTGGCTGTGTTGTATGCGTAGTCGTAATACATGTTCCTGACCCCTTCCACAACTGCCAGGCGAAGTCGCATAGTGTATCGCAAGGGTCCCATGTTCTCTTGCTTGAATTTCTTGTAGCGTTTCTACAGATCACGGATCTTGTGATTTATTGAAGGGGGTAGAGGACCTGTCTAGTTAGTCATGTCGATTACTGCCATGATGGTGACATTGGGGTATTGAGAAGATCCATTTGAGCTGACATTCCACTCACTTGCCACAAATAATGTGAACACGTGCCGTCTGTCCAACCGTGACGAGATACTGCTAAATGTTTATTGTGCCTCTATTCAAGGATTTCACACATGAAACTGAACAGGTACAACTGATATACAGTTGGACTATGCGATGGCTATCTCACGCTAAAATATGTAGTGCAAACAGAATACAACATTTGGATTGAAAGTAACATAACATAACGAGAGATTTACAGAAAATTCCGATCAAGAATAGCAGTCATTCTTTCTCTGAATATCATGATAAGTGAAAACGATAAATGTAGAAAAAAAGATATCCGGAAGGAAACTGGGAAATTATAGAAGGTGCATCTTCAGTAATATTTCGCAGCAGCTGCTTCTATTACTGAAGAAGATGTTGATTATAATAATTTGTATTATCATTATAATGTCATTTATTATTATTGTTGTTGTTATTGTTTTTGTTGTTGTCTTTGATTGCTTGATACTAAGTGATGACTGCAATCCAAGACATTTTCATGATAATCATCAAAATAATCATAATCAGAATTATAATGATGATGATAATAATGATGATGCTCATGACTTGATAGAAAGGGAAGCTTTCATCTATCTACATTTTGAATAGTAATGATAATAGGTATAATATTAATTGCGGTGACGATGAATATGATGATGATGATAAAGATGAAGTAAAGACGGGTTAAATTTCACTTGGTCGTCCTGTGCTAATAATAGCCCTATTGTCAATACGACTTCTACCACTACAACTAGTACCACCACAGCTACAACTATTACTAATATACAAAATCCATTCCTTCTGTTTCAATTTCCTCTTGATTATGTCAACAATATTAATATTATTGATTGATTGATTAATTCATTTATTACTAATTGATTGATTGATTAATTGAATGATTCACACCTACCTGTAAATTGATATTGATGTTGCCCTTTGAAGAAAAAGTTCGATATACGAATATTAATTATGGTTTGTGACCTAAACGGCACTGTCGACCACAGAATTGATAAAGCTTATAGGTGAGAACAAGGCTCTGGATTGGAATCTTTTTTTTTTTCTTCTTCTTCTTTTTTGCCGGGGGTGAGTGTGTGGGGGTGGAGGTGGAATATTGGAAAGTATTCTTGTCTAGAAAGTTGTATGGCTCTGATAAGGGCCGTTTGTCTTCAAGTTGTGATGCTTGGCAGTGCGCCAATTCACTCGGACATGTAATCCGTGTCGGACTCGGCAATGATCTCCACAATTTCACCAAAGAGTTCTCTTCGCAGTTCTGCAACCTGATCGGCTGTGTTGTGTGCGTAGTCGTAGTACATGTTCCTGACCCCCTCCACGACTGTCAGGCGAAGTCGCATATTGTATTGCAAGGGTCTCATGTTGTTTTGTTTGGCTTTCTTGTAGCGTTTCTGCAGATCACAAATTTTGTGATTAAGTAGAATGATCTGCTCGCAGGCTTTCTTGAAGTGCCTTTCCTTCTGGAAAAGTGTAAATCTCTTGTCGAGCGATTTCTTGGATTGCATCTTGTATCGCTGAGGAAAAATCGAAAGTTTGATGCTGGGACTGCACGCCAGCGTTTTTTATAGAAGGGGGTAGAAGACTTGTCTAGTTAGTCGTGTCGAGTATTGCTATGATGGTGACATTGAGATACTGTATTGAGAAATGATCCACTTTTGAGCTGACATTCAACTCACTTCTTACAAACAATGTGTACACGTGCCGTCGTTCCAAGCGTGACGATATACTGCAAAACGTTGAATGCGGGTCTATACACGGAATTCATGCATACAATTCAACGGGGAGAACTCATATACAGTGTGACATTGCGACGGCTATAGGACGATCAAGTATGTTGTGGAAGCATAATACAATATTTGTTGTGCCAGTAAAGTGTTATAGGACACATTTAGATAAAATTCAACTGAACACTATCGGTCATTATTTTTCTACAACATGTTGCGTGAAACCGATAAATGTTGAGAAACAAATTCCGACAGGTCAACGTGAAAATGTAGCAGTTAAATCTTCATTAGTATTCCGCGGCTACTGCTTGTGCTACTGAAGATGTTGATAATAACAATTATTAAAAGATTGGTTTTATTTTGTTATTGTGAATATTATAATCATTTTTATTGCTTTTGTTATTGTTTGATTGTTAAATCCTAAGTACTGACTGCAATCCGTAACATTTTCATCATAATGATGAAAATAATCAGAAACAGTGGAATGAAAGTGATCATGATTTGGATACAAAAGGAACCTTTCATGTATCAATATTTGAACAGGAATGATAAAAGGCATGATATTAACTGCGATGTTGCTGCTGCTGATAATGATGATGAGATATGATAAGGATGAAGTGAACATAGGTTAAAATGTTCTGTGTTCGCCTAGTGCTAATGATTGACCTGTTGCCTATACGACTGCTGCTGTTACCACTAGCACCACAACCACTACAACAACTAGTAATATACGAAATGCACACTTTTTATATTAGGCGCCTCTTTGATACTGTAACCAATACTAATATCGGTTAATAAATTAGTTGATTTATTACTAATTGTTTGGTTGGTTCACTGATTGATCAATTGATTGATTGAATCACTGACACCTACTTGCAAATTGATTTATATGTTGCCTTGAAAGAAAAAATTGACAACAGCATATTACTTAGGAATTGTGAGTTTAAAGATAGAGTAAGTCACGACTTTGAGAAAGATTAGTGGTGGGAGCATTGCTCTGATTGGAACATTTTGTTGTTGTTGTTGTTTTTTTTGTAATATTTGAAAGTATTCTTGTCTAGAATGTTTTGTGGCTCTGATAAGGGCCGTTTGTTTTCAAGTTGTGATACTTGGCGGTGCGCCAATTCACTGGGACATATAATCCGTGTCGGGCTCAGTAACGATGTCCACAATTTCACCAAAGAGTTCTCTTCGCAGTTCTACAACTTGATCGGCTGTGTTGTATGCGTAGTCGTAATACATGTTCCTGACCCCTTCCACAACTGCCAGGCGAAGTCGCATAGTGTATCGAAATGATCTCGTGTTGTCTTGCTTGAATTTCTTGTAGCGTTTCTGCAGATCACGGATCTTGTGGTTAAGTAAAACGATCTGATTGCAGGCTTTCTTGAAATGCCTTTCCTTCTCAAAAAGTGTAAATCTCTTGTCGAGCGATTTGTTAGATTGCATCTTGTATGGCTTAGGGAAAATCGCAAGTCTGATGATAAGGCTACATGCTAGCAGTTTTATAGAAGTGGGTAGAGGACCTGTCTAGTTAGTCATGTAGAGTACTGCCATGAAGGTGACATTGGGGTATTGAGAAGATCCATTTGAGCTGACATTCCACTCACTTGCCACAAATAATGTGAACACGTGCCGTCTGTCCAACCGTGACGAGATACTGCTAAATGTTTATTGCGCCTCTATTCAAGGATTTCACACATGAAACTGAACAGGTACAGCTAATATACAGTTGGACTATGCGATGGCTATCTCACGCTAAAATATGTAGTGCAAACAGAATACAACATTTGGATTGAAAGTAACATAACATAACGAGAGATTTACAGAAAATTCCGATCAAGAATAGCAGTCATTCTTTCTCTGAATATCATGATAAGTGAAAACGATAAATGTAGAAAAAAAGATATCCGGAAGGAAACTGGGAAATTATAGAAGGTGCATCTTCAGTAGTATTTCGCAGCAGCTGCTTCTATTACTGAAGAAGATGTTGATTATAATAATTTGTATTATCATTATAATGTCATTTATTATTATTGTTGTTGTTATTGTTTTTGTTGTTGTCTTTGATTGCTTGATACTAAGTGATGACTGCAATCCAAGACATTTTCATGATAATCATCAAAATAATCATAATCAGAATTATAATGATGATGATAATAATGATGATGCTCATGACTTGATAGAAAGGGAAGCTTTCATCTATCTACATTTTGAATAGTAATGATAATAGGTATAATATTAATTGCGGTGACGATGAATATGATGATGATGATAAAGATGAAGTAAAGACGGGTTAAATTTCACTTGGTCGTCCTGTGCTAATAATAGCCCTATTGTCAATACGACTTCTACCACTACAACTAGTACCACCACAGCTACAACTATTACTAATATACAAAATCCATTCCTTCTGTTTCAATTTCCTCTTGATTATGTCAACAATATTAATATTATTGATTGATTGATTAATTCATTTATTACTAATTGATTGATTAATTAATTGAATGATTCGCACCTACCTGTAAATTGATATTGATGTTGCCCTTTGAAGAAAAAGTTCGATATACGAATATTAATTATGGTGTGTGACCTAAACGGCACTGTCGACCACAGAATTGATAAAGCTTATAGGTGAGAACAAGGCTCTGGATTGGAATCTTTTTTTTTTTCTTTTTCTTTTTTTGGGGGGTGAGTGTGGGGGTGGAGGTGGAATATTGGAAAGTATTCTTGTCTAGAAAGTTGTATGGCTCTGATAAGGGCCGTTTGTCTTCAAGTTGTGATGTTTGGCAGTGCGCCAATTCACTCGGACATGTAATCCATGTCGGACTCGGCAATGATCTCCACAATTTCACCAAAGAGTTCACTTCGCAGTTCTGCAACCTGATCGGCTGTGTTGTGTGCGTAGTCGTAGTACATGTTCCTGACCCCCTCCACGACTGTCAGGCGAAGTCGCATATTGTATTGCAAGGGTCTCATGTTGTCTTGTTTGGCTTTCTTGTAGCGTTTCTGCAGATCACAAATTTTGTGATTAAGTAGAATGATCTGCTTGCAGGCTTTCTTGAAGTGCCTTTCCTTCTGGAAAAGTGTAAATCTCTTGTCGAGCGATTTCTTGGATTGCATCTTGTATCGCTGAGGAAAAATCGAAAGTTTGATGCTGGGACTGCACGCCAGCGTTTTTTATAGAAGGGGGTAGAAGACTTGTCTAGTTAGTCGTGTCGAGTATTGCTATGATGGTGACATTGAGATACTGTATTGAGAAATGATCCACTTTTGAGCTGACATTCAACTCACTTCTTACAAACAATGTGTACACGTGCCGTCGTTCCAAGCGTGACGATATACTGCAAAACGTTGAATGCGGGTCTATACACGGAATTCATGCATACAATTCAACGGGGAGAACTCATATACAGTGTGACAATGCGACGGCTATAGGACGATCAGGTATGTTGTGGAAGCATAATACAATATTTGTTGTGCCAGTAAAGTGTTATAGGACACATTTAGATAAAATTCAACTGAACACTATCAGTCATTATTTTTCTACAACATGTTGCGTGAAACCGATAAATGTTGAGAAACAAATTCCGACAGGTCAACGTGAAAATATAGCAGTTAAATCTTCATTAGTATTCCGCGGCTACTGCTTGTGCTACTGAAGATATTGATAATAACAATTATTAAAAGATTGGGGTTTTTTTTGTTATTGTGAATATTATAATCATTTTTATTGCTTTTGTTATTGTTTGATTGTTAAATCCTAAGTACTGACTGCAATCCGTAACATTTTCATCATAATGATGAAAATAATCAGAAACAGTGGAATGAAAGTGATCATGATTTGGATACAAAAGGAACCTTTCATGTATCAATATTTGAACAGGAATGATAAAAGGCATGATATTAACTGCGATGTTGCTGCTGCTGATAATGATGATGAGATAATGATAAGGATGAAGTGAACATAGGTTAAAATGTTCTGTGTTCGCCTAGTGCTAATGATTGACCTGTTGCCTATACGACTGCTGCTGTTACCACTAGCACCACAACCACTACAACAACTAGTAATATACGAAATGCACACTTTTTATATTAGGCGCCTCTTTGATACTGTAACCAATACTAATATCGGTTAATAAATTAGTTGATTTATTACTAATTGTTTGGTTGGTTCACTGATTGATCAATTGATTGATTGAATCACTGACACCTACTTGCAAATTGATTTATATGTTGCCTTGAAAGAAAAAGTTGACAACAGCATATTACTTAGGAATTGTGAGTTTAAAGATAGAGTAAGTCACGACTTTGAGAAAGATTAGTGGTGGGAGCATTGCTCTGATTGGAACATTTTGTTGTTGTTGTTGTTTTTTTTTGTAATATTTGAAAGTATTCTTGTCTAGAATGTTTTGTGGCTCTGATAAGGGCCGTTTGTTTTCAAGTTGTGATACTTGGCGGTGCGCCAATTCACTGGGACATATAATCCGTGTCGGGCTCAGTAACGATGTCCACAATTTCACCAAAGAGTTCTCTTCGCAGTTCTACAACTTGATCGGCTGTGTTGTATGCGTAGTCGTAATACATGTTCCTGACCCCTTCCACAACTGCCAGGCGAAGTCGCATAGTGTATCGAAATGATCTCGTGTTGTCTTGCTTGAATTTCTTGTAGCGTTTCTGCAGATCACGGATCTTGTGGTTAAGTAGAACGATCTGATCGCAGGCTTTCTTGAAATGCCTTTCCTTCTCAAAAAGTGTAAATCTCTTGTCGAGCGATTTGTTAGATTGCATCTTGTATGGCTTAGGGAAAATCGCAAGTCTGATGATAAGGCTACATGCTAGCAGTTTTATAGAAGTGGGTAGAGGACCTGTCTAGTTAGTCATGTAGAGTACTGCCATGAAGGTGACATTGGGGTATTGAGAAGATCCATTTGAGCTGACATTCCACTCACTTGCCACAAATAATGTGAACACGTGCCGTCTGTCCAACCGTGACGAGATACTGCTAAATGTTTATTGTGCCTCTATTCAAGGATTTCACACATGAAACTGAACAGGTACAACTGATATACAGTTGGACTATGCGATGGCTATCTCACGCTAAAATATGTAGTGCAAACAGAATACAACATTTGGATTGAAAGTAACATAACATAACGAGAGATTTACAGAAAATTCCGATCAAGAATAGCAGTCATTCTTTCTCTGAATATCATGATAAGTGAAAACGATAAATGTAGAAAAAAAGATATCCGGAAGGAAACTGGGAAATTATAGAAGGTGCATCTTCAGTAGTATTTCGCAGCAGCTGCTTCTATTACTGAAGAAGATGTTGATTATAATAATTTGTATTATCATTATAATGTCATTTATTATTATTGTTGTTGTTATTGTTTTTGTTGTTGTCTTTGATTGCTTGATACTAAGTGATGACTGCAATCCAAGACATTTTCATGATAATCATCAAAATAATCATAATCAGAATTATAATGATGATGATAATAATGATGATGCTCATGACTTGATAGAAAGGGAAGCTTTCATCTATCTACATTTTGAATAGTAATGATAATAGGTATAATATTAATTGCGGTGACGATGAATATGATGATGATGATAAAGATGAAGTAAAGACGGGTTAAATTTCACTTGGTTGTCCTGTGCTAATAATAGCCCTATTGTCAATACGACTTCTACCACTACAACTAGTACCACCACAGCTACAACTATTACTAATATACAAAATCCATTCCTTCTGTTTCAATTTCCTCTTGATTATGTCAACAATATTAATATTATTGATTGATTGATTAATTCATTTATTACTAATTGATTGATTGATTGATTGAATGATTCGCACCTACCTGTAATTGATATTGATGTTGCCCTTTGAAGAAAAAGTTCGATATACGAATATTAATTATGGTTTGTGACCTAAACGGCACTGTCGACCACAGAATTGATAAAGCTTATAGGTGAGAACAAGGCTCTGGATTGGAATCTTTTTTTTTTTCTTCTTCTTCTTTTTTGCCGGGGGTGAGTGTGTGGGGGTGGAGGTGGAATATTGGAAAGTATTCTTGTCTAGAAAGTTGTATGGCTCTGATAAGGGCCGTTTGTCTTCAAGTTGTGATGCTTGGCGGTGCGCCAATTCACTCGGACATGTAATCCGTGTCAGACTCGGCAATGATCTCCACAATTTCACCCAAGAGTTCTCTTCGCAGTTCTGCAACCTGATCGGCTGTGTTGTGTGCGTAGTCGTAGTACATGTTCCTGACCCCCTCCACGACTGTCAGGCGAAGTCGCATATTGTATTGCAAGGGTCTCATGTTGTCTTGTTTGGCTTTCTTGTAGCGTTTCTGCAGATCACAAATTTTGTGATTAAGTAGAATGATCTGCTTGCAGGCTTTCTTGAAGTGCCTTTCCTTCTGGAAAAGTGTAAATCTCTTGTCGAGCGATTTCTTGGATTGCATCTTGTATCGCTGAGGAAAAATCAAAGTTTGATGCTGGGACTGCACGCCAGCGTTTTTTATAGAAGGGGGTAGAAGACTTGTCTAGTTAGTCGTGTCGAGTATTGCTATGATGGTGACATTGAGATACTGTATTGAGAAATGATCCACTTTTGAGCTGACATTCAACTCACTTCTTACAAACAATGTGTACACGTGCCGTCGTTCCAAGCGTGACGATATACTGCAAAACGTTGAATGCGGGTCTATACACGGAATTCATGCATACAATTCAACGGGGAGAACTCATATACAGTGTGACAATGCGACGGCTATAGGACGATCAGGTATGTTGTGGAAGCATAATACAATATTTGTTGTGCCAGTAAAGTGTTATAGGACACATTTAGATAAAATTCAACTGAACACTATCAGTCATTATTTTTCTACAACATGTTGCGTGAAACCGATAAATGTTGAGAAACAAATTCCGACAGGTCAACGTGAAAATATAGCAGTTAAATCTTCATTAGTATTCCGCGGCTACTGCTTGTGCTACTGAAGATATTGATAATAACAATTATTAAAAGATTGGGGTTTTTTTTGTTATTGTGAATATTATAATCATTTTTATTGCTTTTGTTATTGTTTGATTGTTAAATCCTAAGTACTGACTGCAATCCGTAACATTTTCATCATAATGATGAAAATAATCAGAAACAGTGGAATGAAAGTGATCATGATTTGGATACAAAAGGAACCTTTCATGTATCAATATTTGAACAGGAATGATAAAAGGCATGATATTAACTGCGATGTTGCTGCTGCTGATAATGATGATGAGATAATGATAAGGATGAAGTGAACATAGGTTAAAATGTTCTGTGTTCGCCTAGTACTAATGATTGACCTGTTGCCTATACGACTGCTGCTGTTACCACTAGCACCACAACCACTACAACAACTAGTAATATACGAAATGCACACTTTTTATATTAGGCGCCTCTTTGATACTGTAACCAATACTAATATCGGTTAATAAATTAGTTGATTTATTACTAATTGTTTGGTTGGTTCACTGATTGATCAATTGATTGATTGAATCACTGACACCTACTTGCAAATTGATTTATATGTTGCCTTGAAAGAAAAAGTTGACAACAGCATATTACTTAGGAATTGTGAGTTTAAAGATAGAGTAAGTCACGACTTTGAGAAAGATTAGTGGTGGGAGCATTGCTCTGATTGGAACATTTTGTTGTTGTTGTTGTTTTTTTTTGTAATATTTGAAAGTATTCTTGTCTAGAATGTTTTGTGGCTCTGATAAGGGCCGTTTGTTTTCAAGTTGTGATACTTGGCGGTGCGCCAATTCACTGGGACATATAATCCGTGTCGGGCTCAGTAACGATGTCCACAATTTCACCAAAGAGTTCTCTTCGCAGTTCTACAACTTAATCGGCTGTGTTGTATGCGTAGTCGTAATACATGTTCCTGACCCCTTCCACAACTGCCAGGCGAAGTCGCATAGTGTATCGAAATGATCTCGTGTTGTCTTGCTTGAATTTCTTGTAGCGTTTCTGCAGATCACGGATCTTGTGGTTAAGTAGAACGATCTGATCGCAGGCTTTCTTGAAATGCCTTTCCTTCTCAAAAAGTGTAAATCTCTTGTCGAGCGATTTGTTAGATTGCATCTTGTATGGCTTAGGGAAAATCGCAAGTCTGATGATAAGGCTACATGCTAGCAGTTTTATAGAAGTGGGTAGAGGACCTGTCTAGTTAGTCATGTAGAGTACTGCCATGAAGGTGACATTGGGGTATTGAGAAGATCCATTTGAGCTGACATTCCACTCACTTGCCACAAATAATGTGAACACGTGCCGTCTGTCCAACCGTGACGAGATACTGCTAAATGTTTATTGTGCCTCTATTCAAGGATTTCACACATGAAACTGAACAGGTACAACTGATATACAGTTGGACTATGCGATGGCTATCTCACGCTAAAATATGTAGTGCAAACAGAATACAACATTTGGATTGAAAGTAACATAACATAATGAGAGATTTACAGAAAATTCCGATCAAGAATAGCAGTCATTCTTTCTCTGAATATCATGATAAGTGAAAACGATAAATGTAGAAAAAAAGATATCCGGAAGGAAACTGGGAAATTATAGAAGGTGCATCTTCAGTAGTATTTCGCAGCAGCTGCTTCTATTACTGAAGAAGATGTTGATTATAATAATTTGTATTATCATTATAATGTCATTTATTATTATTGTTGTTGTTATTGTTTTTGTTGTTGTCTTTGATTGCTTGATACTAAGTGATGACTGCAATCCAAGACATTTTCATGATAATCATCAAAATAATCATAATCAGAATTATAATGATGATGATAATAATGATGATGCTCATGACTTGATAGAAAGGGAAGCTTTCATCTATCTACATTTTGAATAGTAATGATAATAGGTATAATATTAATTGCGGTGACGATGAATATGATGATGATGATAAAGATGAAGTAAAGACGGGTTAAATTTCACTTGGTTGTCCTGTGCTAATAATAGCCCTATTGTCAATACGACTTCTACCACTACAACTAGTACCACCACAGCTACAACTATTACTAATATACAAAATCCATTCCTTCTGTTTCAATTTCCTCTTGATTATGTCAACAATATTAATATTATTGATTGATTGAATAATTCATTTATTACTAATTGATTGATTGATTAATTGAATGATTCGCACCTACCTGTAATTGATATTGATGTTGCCCTTTGAAGAAAAAGTTCGATATACGAATATTAATTATGGTTTGTGACCTAAACGGCACTGTCGACCACAGAATTGATAAAGCTTATAGGTGAGAACAAGGCTCTGGATTGGAATCTTTTTTTTTTTCTTCTTCTTCTTTTTTGCCGGGGGTGAGTGTGTGGGGGTGGAGGTGGAATATTGGAAAGTATTCTTGTCTAGAAAGTTGTATGGCTCTGATAAGGGCCGTTTGTCTTCAAGTTGTGATGCTTGGCGGTGCGCCAATTCACTCGGACATGTAATCCGTGTCAGACTCGGCAATGATCTCCACAATTTCACCAAAGAGTTCTCTTCGCAGTTCTGCAACCTGATCGGCTGTGTTGTGTGCGTAGTCGTAGTACATGTTCCTGACCCCCTCCACGACTGTCAGGCGAAGTCGCATATTGTATTGCAAGGGTCTCATGTTGTCTTGTTTGGCTTTCTTGTAGCGTTTCTGCAGATCACAAATTTTGTGATTAAGTAGAATGATCTGCTTGCAGGCTTTCTTGAAGTGCCTTTCCTTCTGGAAAAGTGTAAATCTCTTGTCGAGCGATTTCTTGGATTGCATCTTGTATCGCTGAGGAAAAATCAAAGTTTGATGCTGGGACTGCACGCCAGCGTTTTTTATAGAAGGGGGTAGAAGACTTGTCTAGTTAGTCGTGTCGAGTATTGCTATGATGGTGACATTGAGATACTGTATTGAGAAATGATCCACTTTTGAGCTGACATTCAACTCACTTCTTACAAACAATGTGTACACGTGCCGTCGTTCCAAGCGTGACGATATACTGCAAAACGTTGAATGCGGGTCTATACACGGAATTCATGCATACAATTCAACGGGGAGAACTCATATACAGTGTGACAATGCGACGGCTATAGGACGATCAGGTATGTTGTGGAAGCATAATACAATATTTGTTGTGCCAGTAAAGTGTTATAGGACACATTTAGATAAAATTCAACTGAACACTATCAGTCATTATTTTTCTACAACATGTTGCGTGAAACCGATAAATGTTGAGAAACAAATTCCGACAGGTCAACGTGAAAATATAGCAGTTAAATCTTCATTAGTATTCCGCGGCTACTGCTTGTGCTACTGAAGATATTGATAATAACAATTATTAAAAGATTGGGGTTTTTTTTGTTATTGTGAATATTATAATCATTTTTATTGCTTTTGTTATTGTTTGATTGTTAAATCCTAAGTACTGACTGCAATCCGTAACATTTTCATCATAATGATGAAAATAATCAGAAACAGTGGAATGAAAGTGATCATGATTTGGATACAAAAGGAACCTTTCATGTATCAATATTTGAACAGGAATGATAAAAGGCATGATATTAACTGCGATGTTGCTGCTGCTGATAATGATGATGAGATAATGATAAGGATGAAGTGAACATAGGTTAAAATGTTCTGTGTTTGCCTAGTGCTAATGATTGACCTGTTGCCTATACGACTGCTGCTGTTACCACTAGCACCACAACCACTACAACAACTAGTAATATACGAAATGCACACTTTTTATATTAGGCGCCTCTTTGATACTGTAACCAATACTAATATCGGTTAATAAATTAGTTGATTTATTACTAATTGTTTGGTTGGTTCACTGATTGATCAATTGATTGATTGAATCACTGACACCTACTTGCAAATTGATTTATATGTTGCCTTGAAAGAAAAAGTTGACAACAGCATATTACTTAGGAATTGTGAGTTTAAAGATAGAGTAAGTCACGACTTTGAGAAAGATTAGTGGTGGGAGCATTGCTCTGATTGGAACATTTTGTTGTTGTTGTTGTTTTTTTTGTAATATTTGAAAGTATTCTTGTCTAGAATGTTTTGTGGCTCTGATAAGGGCCGTTTGTTTTCAAGTTGTGATACTTGGCGGTGCGCCAATTCACTGGGACATATAATCCGTGTCGGGCTCAGTAACGATGTCCACAATTTCACCAAAGAGTTCTCTTCGCAGTTCTACAACTTGATCGGCTGTGTTGTATGCGTAGTCGTAATACATGTTCCTGACCCCTTCCACAACTGCCAGGCGAAGTCGCATAGTGTATCGAAATGATCTCGTGTTGTCTTGCTTGAATTTCTTGTAGCGTTTCTGCAGATCACGGATCTTGTGGTTAAGTAGAACGATCTGATCGCAGGCTTTCTTGAAATGCCTTTCCTTCTCAAAAAGTGTAAATCTCTTGTCGAGCGATTTGTTAGATTGCATCTTGTATGGCTTAGGGAAAATCGCAAGTCTGATGATAAGGCTACATGCTAGCAGTTTTATAGAAGTGGGTAGAGGACCTGTCTAGTTAGTCATGTAGAGTACTGCCATGAAGGTGACATTGGGGTATTGAGAAGATCCATTTGAGCTGACATTCCACTCACTTGCCACAAATAATGTGAACACGTGCCGTCTGTCCAACCGTGACGAGATACTGCTAAATGTTTATTGTGCCTCTATTCAAGGATTTCACACATGAAACTGAACAGGTACAACTGATATACAGTTGGACTATGCGATGGCTATCTCACGCTAAAATATGTAGTGCAAACAGAATACAACATTTGGATTGAAAGTAACATAACATAACGAGAGATTTACAGAAAATTCCGATCAAGAATAGCAGTCATTCTTTCTCTGAATATCATGATAAGTGAAAACGATAAATGTAGAAAAAAAGATATCCGGAAGGAAACTGGGAAATTATAGAAGGTGCATCTTCAGTAGTATTTCGCAGCAGCTGCTTCTATTACTGAAGAAGATGTTGATTATAATAATTTGTATTATCATTATAATGTCATTTATTATTATTGTTGTTGTTATTGTTTTTGTTGTTGTCTTTGATTGCTTGATACTAAGTGATGACTGCAATCCAAGACATTTTCATGATAATCATCAAAATAATCATAATCAGAATTATAATGATGATGATAATAATGATGATGCTCATGACTTGATAGAAAGGGAAGCTTTCATCTATCTACATTTTGAATAGTAATGATAATAGGTATAATATTAATTGCGGTGACGATGAATATGATGATGATGATAAAGATGAAGTAAAGACGGGTTAAATTTCACTTGGTTGTCCTGTGCTAATAATAGCCCTATTGTCAATACGACTTCTACCACTACAACTAGTACCACCACAGCTACAACTATTACTAATATACAAAATCCATTCCTTCTGTTTCAATTTCCTCTTGATTATGTCAACAATATTAATATTATTGATTGATTGATTAATTCATTTATTACTAATTGATTGATTGATTAATTGAATGATTCGCACCTACCTGTAATTGATATTGATGTTGCCCTTTGAAGAAAAAGTTCGATATACGAATATTAATTATGGTTTGTGACCTAAACGGCACTGTCGACCACAGAATTGATAAAGCTTATAGGTGAGAACAAGGCTCTGGATTGGAATCTTTTTTTTTTTCTTCTTCTTCTTTTTTGCCGGGGGTGAGTGTGTGGGGGTGGAGGTGGAATATTGGAAAGTATTCTTGTCTAGAAAGTTGTATGGCTCTGATAAGGGCCGTTTGTCTTCAAGTTGTGATGCTTGGCGGTGCGCCAATTCACTCGGACATGTAATCCGTGTCAGACTCGGCAATGATCTCCACAATTTCACCAAAGAGTTCTCTTCGCAGTTCTGCAACCTGATCGGCTGTGTTGTGTGCGTAGTCGTAGTACATGTTCCTGACCCCCTCCACGACTGTCAGGCGAAGTCGCATATTGTATTGCAAGGGTCTCATGTTGTCTTGTTTGGCTTTCTTGTAGCGTTTCTGCAGATCACAAATTTTGTGATTAAGTAGAATGATCTGCTTGCAGGCTTTCTTGAAGTGCCTTTCCTTCTGGAAAAGTGTAAATCTCTTGTCGAGCGATTTCTTGGATTGCATCTTGTATCGCTGAGGAAAAATCAAAGTTTGATGCTGGGACTGCACGCCAGCGTTTTTTATAGAAGGGGGTAGAAGACTTGTCTAGTTAGTCGTGTCGAGTATTGCTATGATGGTGACATTGAGATACTGTATTGAGAAATGATCCACTTTTGAGCTGACATTCAACTCACTTCTTACAAACAATGTGTACACGTGCCGTCGTTCCAAGCGTGACGATATACTGCAAAACGTTGAATGCGGGTCTATACACGGAATTCATGCATACAATTCAACGGGGAGAACTCATATACAGTGTGACAATGCGACGGCTATAGGACGATCAGGTATGTTGTGGAAGCATAATACAATATTTGTTGTGCCAGTAAAGTGTTATAGGACACATTTAGATAAAATTCAACTGAACACTATCAGTCATTATTTTTCTACAACATGTTGCGTGAAACCGATAAATGTTGAGAAACAAATTCCGACAGGTCAACGTGAAAATATAGCAGTTAAATCTTCATTAGTATTCCGCGGCTACTGCTTGTGCTACTGAAGATATTGATAATAACAATTATTAAAAGATTGGGGTTTTTTTTGTTATTGTGAATATTATAATCATTTTTATTGCTTTTGTTATTGTTTGATTGTTAAATCCTAAGTACTGACTGCAATCCGTAACATTTTCATCATAATGATGAAAATAATCAGAAACAGTGGAATGAAAGTGATCATGATTTGGATACAAAAGGAACCTTTCATGTATCAATATTTGAACAGGAATGATAAAAGGCATGATATTAACTGCGATGTTGCTGCTGCTGATAATGATGATGAGATAATGATAAGGATGAAGTGAACATAGGTTAAAATGTTCTGTGTTTGCCTAGTGCTAATGATTGACCTGTTGCCTATACGACTGCTGCTGTTACCACTAGCACCACAACCACTACAACAACTAGTAATATACGAAATGCACACTTTTTATATTAGGCGCCTCTTTGATACTGTAACCAATACTAATATCGGTTAATAAATTAGTTGATTTATTACTAATTGTTTGGTTGGTTCACTGATTGATCAATTGATTGATTGAATCACTGACACCTACTTGCAAATTGATTTATATGTTGCCTTGAAAGAAAAAGTTGACAACAGCATATTACTTAGGAATTGTGAGTTTAAAGATAGAGTAAGTCACGACTTTGAGAAAGATTAGTGGTGGGAGCATTGCTCTGATTGGAACATTTTGTTGTTGTTGTTGTTTTTTTTGTAATATTTGAAAGTATTCTTGTCTAGAATGTTTTGTGGCTCTGATAAGGGCCGTTTGTTTTCAAGTTGTGATACTTGGCGGTGCGCCAATTCACTGGGACATATAATCCGTGTCGGGCTCAGTAACGATGTCCACAATTTCACCAAAGAGTTCTCTTCGCAGTTCTACAACTTGATCGGCTGTGTTGTATGCGTAGTCGTAATACATGTTCCTGACCCCTTCCACAACTGCCAGGCGAAGTCGCATAGTGTATCGAAATGATCTCGTGTTGTCTTGCTTGAATTTCTTGTAGCGTTTCTGCAGATCACGGATCTTGTGGTTAAGTAGAACGATCTGATCGCAGGCTTTCTTGAAATGCCTTTCCTTCTCAAAAAGTGTAAATCTCTTGTCGAGCGATTTGTTAGATTGCATCTTGTATGGCTTAGGGAAAATCGCAAGTCTGATGATAAGGCTACATGCTAGCAGTTTTATAGAAGTGGGTAGAGGACCTGTCTAGTTAGTCATGTAGAGTACTGCCATGAAGGTGACATTGGGGTATTGAGAAGATCCATTTGAGCTGACATTCCACTCACTTGCCACAAATAATGTGAACACGTGCCGTCTGTCCAACCGTGACGAGATACTGCTAAATGTTTATTGTGCCTCTATTCAAGGATTTCACACATGAAACTGAACAGGTACAACTGATATACAGTTGGACTATGCGATGGCTATCTCACGCTAAAATATGTAGTGCAAACAGAATACAACATTTGGATTGAAAGTAACATAACATAACGAGAGATTTACAGAAAATTCCGATCAAGAATAGCAGTCATTCTTTCTCTGAATATCATGATAAGTGAAAACGATAAATGTAGAAAAAAAGATATCCGGAAGGAAACTGGGAAATTATAGAAGGTGCATCTTCAGTAGTATTTCGCAGCAGCTGCTTCTATTACTGAAGAAGATGTTGATTATAATAATT
Organism: Margaritifera margaritifera; assembly: GCA_029931535.1. Lineage (NCBI taxonomy): Eukaryota > Metazoa > Mollusca > Bivalvia > Unionida > Margaritiferidae > Margaritifera > Margaritifera margaritifera. The sequence goes on along the minus strand of JAQPZY010001381.1, from coordinate 966,078 downwards.
TGTATTATCATTATAATGTCATTTATTATTATTGTTGTTGTTATTGTTTTTGTTGTTGTCTTTGATTGCTTGATACTAAGTGATGACTGCAATCCAAGACATTTTCATGATAATCATCAAAATAATCATAATCAGAATTATAATGATGATGATAATAATGATGATGCTCATGACTTGATAGAAAGGGAAGCTTTCATCTATCTACATTTTGAATAGTAATGATAATAGGTATAATATTAATTGCGGTGACGATGAATATGATGATGATGATAAAGATGAAGTAAAGACGGGTTAAATTTCACTTGGTTGTCCTGTGCTAATAATAGCCCTATTGTCAATACGACTTCTACCACTACAACTAGTACCACCACAGCTACAACTATTACTAATATACAAAATCCATTCCTTCTGTTTCAATTTCCTCTTGATTATGTCAACAATATTAATATTATTGATTGATTGAATAATTCATTTATTACTAATTGATTGATTGATTAATTGAATGATTCGCACCTACCTGTAATTGATATTGATGTTGCCCTTTGAAGAAAAAGTTCGATATACGAATATTAATTATGGTTTGTGACCTAAACGGCACTGTCGACCACAGAATTGATAAAGCTTATAGGTGAGAACAAGGCTCTGGATTGGAATCTTTTTTTTTTTCTTCTTCTTCTTTTTTGCCGGGGGTGAGTGTGTGGGGGTGGAGGTGGAATATTGGAAAGTATTCTTGTCTAGAAAGTTGTATGGCTCTGATAAGGGCCGTTTGTCTTCAAGTTGTGATGCTTGGCGGTGCGCCAATTCACTCGGACATGTAATCCGTGTCAGACTCGGCAATGATCTCCACAATTTCACCAAAGAGTTCACTTCGCAGTTCTGCAACCTGATCGGCTGTGTTGTGTGCGTAGTCGTAGTACATGTTCCTGACCCCCTCCACGACTGTCAGGCGAAGTCGCATATTGTATTGCAAGGGTCTCATGTTGTCTTGTTTGGCTTTCTTGTAGCGTTTCTGCAGATCACAAATTTTGTGATTAAGTAGAATGATCTGCTTGCAGGCTTTCTTGAAGTGCCTTTCCTTCTGGAAAAGTGTAAATCTCTTGTCGAGCGATTTCTTGGATTGCATCTTGTATCGCTGAGGAAAAATCAAAGTTTGATGCTGGGACTGCACGCCAGCGTTTTTTATAGAAGGGGGTAGAAGACTTGTCTAGTTAGTCGTGTCGAGTATTGCTATGATGGTGACATTGAGATACTGTATTGAGAAATGATCCACTTTTGAGCTGACATTCAACTCACTTCTTACAAACAATGTGTACACGTGCCGTCGTTCCAAGCGTGACGATATACTGCAAAACGTTGAATGCGGGTCTATACACGGAATTCATGCATACAATTCAACGGGGAGAACTCATATACAGTGTGACAATGCGACGGCTATAGGACGATCAGGTATGTTGTGGAAGCATAATACAATATTTGTTGTGCCAGTAAAGTGTTATAGGACACATTTAGATAAAATTCAACTGAACACTATCAGTCATTATTTTTCTACAACATGTTGCGTGAAACCGATAAATGTTGAGAAACAAATTCCGACAGGTCAACGTGAAAATATAGCAGTTAAATCTTCATTAGTATTCCGCGGCTACTGCTTGTGCTACTGAAGATATTGATAATAACAATTATTAAAAGATTGGGGTTTTTTTTGTTATTGTGAATATTATAATCATTTTTATTGCTTTTGTTATTGTTTGATTGTTAAATCCTAAGTACTGACTGCAATCCGTAACATTTTCATCATAATGATGAAAATAATCAGAAACAGTGGAATGAAAGTGATCATGATTTGGATACAAAAGGAACCTTTCATGTATCAATATTTGAACAGGAATGATAAAAGGCATGATATTAACTGCGATGTTGCTGCTGCTGATAATGATGATGAGATAATGATAAGGATGAAGTGAACATAGGTTAAAATGTTCTGTGTTTGCCTAGTGCTAATGATTGACCTGTTGCCTATACGACTGCTGCTGTTACCACTAGCACCACAACCACTACAACAACTAGTAATATACGAAATGCACACTTTTTATATTAGGCGCCTCTTTGATACTGTAACCAATACTAATATCGGTTAATAAATTAGTTGATTTATTACTAATTGTTTGGTTGGTTCACTGATTGATCAATTGATTGATTGAATCACTGACACCTACTTGCAAATTGATTTATATGTTGCCTTGAAAGAAAAAGTTGACAACAGCATATTACTTAGGAATTGTGAGTTTAAAGATAGAGTAAGTCACGACTTTGAGAAAGATTAGTGGTGGGAGCATTGCTCTGATTGGAACATTTTGTTGTTGTTGTTGTTTTTTTTGTAATATTTGAAAGTATTCTTGTCTAGAATGTTTTGTGGCTCTGATAAGGGCCGTTTGTTTTCAAGTTGTGATACTTGGCGGTGCGCCAATTCACTGGGACATATAATCCGTGTCGGGCTCAGTAACGATGTCCACAATTTCACCAAAGAGTTCTCTTCGCAGTTCTACAACTTGATCGGCTGTGTTGTATGCGTAGTCGTAATACATGTTCCTGACCCCTTCCACAACTGCCAGGCGAAGTCGCATAGTGTATCGAAATGATCTCGTGTTGTCTTGCTTGAATTTCTTGTAGCGTTTCTGCAGATCACGGATCTTGTGGTTAAGTAGAACGATCTGATCGCAGGCTTTCTTGAAATGCCTTTCCTTCTCAAAAAGTGTAAATCTCTTGTCGAGCGATTTGTTAGATTGCATCTTGTATGGCTTAGGGAAAATCGCAAGTCTGATGATAAGGCTACATGCTAGCAGTTTTATAGAAGTGGGTAGAGGACCTGTCTAGTTAGTCATGTAGAGTACTGCCATGAAGGTGACATTGGGGTATTGAGAAGATCCATTTGAGCTGACATTCCACTCACTTGCCACAAATAATGTGAACACGTGCCGTCTGTCCAACCGTGACGAGATACTGCTAAATGTTTATTGTGCCTCTATTCAAGGATTTCACACATGAAACTGAACAGGTACAACTGATATACAGTTGGACTATGCGATGGCTATCTCACGCTAAAATATGTAGTGCAAACAGAATACAACATTTGGATTGAAAGTAACATAACATAACGAGAGATTTACAGAAAATTCCGATCAAGAATAGCAGTCATTCTTTCTCTGAATATCATGATAAGTGAAAACGATAAATGTAGAAAAAAAGATATCCGGAAGGAAACTGGGAAATTATAGAAGGTGCATCTTCAGTAGTATTTCGCAGCAGCTGCTTCTATTACTGAAGAAGATGTTGATTATAATAATTTGTATTATCATTATAATGTCATTTATTATTATTGTTGTTGTTATTGTTTTTGTTGTTGTCTTTGATTGCTTGATACTAAGTGATGACTGCAATCCAAGACATTTTCATGATAATCATCAAAATAATCATAATCAGAATTATAATGATGATGATAATAATGATGATGCTCATGACTTGATAGAAAGGGAAGCTTTCATCTATCTACATTTTGAATAGTAATGATAATAGGTATAATATTAATTGCGGTGACGATGAATATGATGATGATGATAAAGATGAAGTAAAGACGGGTTAAATTTCACTTGGTTGTCCTGTGCTAATAATAGCCCTATTGTCAATACGACTTCTACCACTACAACTAGTACCACCACAGCTACAACTATTACTAATATACAAAATCCATTCCTTCTGTTTCAATTTCCTCTTGATTATGTCAACAATATTAATATTATTGATTGATTGAATAATTCATTTATTACTAATTGATTGATTGATTAATTGAATGATTCGCACCTACCTGTAATTGATATTGATGTTGCCCTTTGAAGAAAAAGTTCGATATACGAATATTAATTATGGTTTGTGACCTAAACGGCACTGTCGACCACAGAATTGATAAAGCTTATAGGTGAGAACAAGGCTCTGGATTGGAATCTTTTTTTTTTTCTTCTTCTTCTTTTTTGCCGGGGGTGAGTGTGTGGGGGTGGAGGTGGAATATTGGAAAGTATTCTTGTCTAGAAAGTTGTATGGCTCTGATAAGGGCCGTTTGTCTTCAAGTTGTGATGCTTGGCGGTGCGCCAATTCACTCGGACATGTAATCCGTGTCAGACTCGGCAATGATCTCCACAATTTCACCAAAGAGTTCTCTTCGCAGTTCTGCAACCTGATCGGCTGTGTTGTGTGCGTAGTCGTAGTACATGTTCCTGACCCCCTCCACGACTGTCAGGCGAAGTCGCATATTGTATTGCAAGGGTCTCATGTTGTCTTGTTTGGCTTTCTTGTAGCGTTTCTGCAGATCACAAATTTTGTGATTAAGTAGAATGATCTGCTTGCAGGCTTTCTTGAAGTGCCTTTCCTTCTGGAAAAGTGTAAATCTCTTGTCGAGCGATTTCTTGGATTGCATCTTGTATCGCTGAGGAAAAATCAAAGTTTGATGCTGGGACTGCACGCCAGCGTTTTTTATAGAAGGGGGTAGAAGACTTGTCTAGTTAGTCGTGTCGAGTATTGCTATGATGGTGACATTGAGATACTGTATTGAGAAATGATCCACTTTTGAGCTGACATTCAACTCACTTCTTACAAACAATGTGTACACGTGCCGTCGTTCCAAGCGTGACGATATACTGCAAAACGTTGAATGCGGGTCTATACACGGAATTCATGCATACAATTCAACGGGGAGAACTCATATACAGTGTGACAATGCGACGGCTATAGGACGATCAGGTATGTTGTGGAAGCATAATACAATATTTGTTGTGCCAGTAAAGTGTTATAGGACACATTTAGATAAAATTCAACTGAACACTATCAGTCATTATTTTTCTACAACATGTTGCGTGAAACCGATAAATGTTGAGAAACAAATTCCGACAGGTCAACGTGAAAATATAGCAGTTAAATCTTCATTAGTATTCCGCGGCTACTGCTTGTGCTACTGAAGATATTGATAATAACAATTATTAAAAGATTGGGGTTTTTTTTTGTTATTGTGAATATTATAATCATTTTTATTGCTTTTGTTATTGTTTGATTGTTAAATCCTAAGTACTGACTGCAATCCGTAACATTTTCATCATAATGATGAAAATAATCAGAAACAGTGGAATGAAAGTGATCATGATTTGGATACAAAAGGAACCTTTCATGTATCAATATTTGAACAGGAATGATAAAAGGCATGATATTAACTGCGATGTTGCTGCTGCTGATAATGATGATGAGATAATGATAAGGATGAAGTGAACATAGGTTAAAATGTTCTGTGTTTGCCTAGTGCTAATGATTGACCTGTTGCCTATACGACTGCTGCTGTTACCACTAGCACCACAACCACTACAACAACTAGTAATATACGAAATGCACACTTTTTATATTAGGCGCCTCTTTGATACTGTAACCAATACTAATATCGGTTAATAAATTAGTTGATTTATTACTAATTGTTTGGTTGGTTCACTGATTGATCAATTGATTGATTGAATCACTGACACCTACTTGCAAATTGATTTATATGTTGCCTTGAAAGAAAAAGTTGACAACAGCATATTACTTAGGAATTGTGAGTTTAAAGATAGAGTAAGTCACGACTTTGAGAAAGATTAGTGGTGGGAGCATTGCTCTGATTGGAACATTTTGTTGTTGTTGTTGTTTTTTTTGTAATATTTGAAAGTATTCTTGTCTAGAATGTTTTGTGGCTCTGATAAGGGCCGTTTGTTTTCAAGTTGTGATACTTGGCGGTGCGCCAATTCACTGGGACATATAATCCGTGTCGGGCTCAGTAACGATGTCCACAATTTCACCAAAGAGTTCTCTTCGCAGTTCTACAACTTGATCGGCTGTGTTGTATGCGTAGTCGTAATACATGTTCCTGACCCCTTCCACAACTGCCAGGCGAAGTCGCATAGTGTATCGAAATGATCTCGTGTTGTCTTGCTTGAATTTCTTGTAGCGTTTCTGCAGATCACGGATCTTGTGGTTAAGTAGAACGATCTGATCGCAGGCTTTCTTGAAATGCCTTTCCTTCTCAAAAAGTGTAAATCTCTTGTCGAGCGATTTGTTAGATTGCATCTTGTATGGCTTAGGGAAAATCGCAAGTCTGATGATAAGGCTACATGCTAGCAGTTTTATAGAAGTGGGTAGAGGACCTGTCTAGTTAGTCATGTAGAGTACTGCCATGAAGGTGACATTGGGGTATTGAGAAGATCCATTTGAGCTGACATTCCACTCACTTGCCACAAATAATGTGAACACGTGCCGTCTGTCCAACCGTGACGAGATACTGCTAAATGTTTATTGTGCCTCTATTCAAGGATTTCACACATGAAACTGAACAGGTACAACTGATATACAGTTGGACTATGCGATGGCTATCTCACGCTAAAATATGTAGTGCAAACAGAATACAACATTTGGATTGAAAGTAACATAACATAACGAGAGATTTACAGAAAATTCCGATCAAGAATAGCAGTCATTCTTTCTCTGAATATCATGATAAGTGAAAACGATAAATGTAGAAAAAAAGATATCCGGAAGGAAACTGGGAAATTATAGAAGGTGCATCTTCAGTAGTATTTCGCAGCAGCTGCTTCTATTACTGAAGAAGATGTTGATTATAATAATTTGTATTATCATTATAATGTCATTTATTATTATTGTTGTTGTTATTGTTTTTGTTGTTGTCTTTGATTGCTTGATACTAAGTGATGACTGCAATCCAAGACATTTTCATGATAATCATCAAAATAATCATAATCAGAATTATAATGATGATGATAATAATGATGATGCTCATGACTTGATAGAAAGGGAAGCTTTCATCTATCTACATTTTGAATAGTAATGATAATAGGTATAATATTAATTGCGGTGACGATGAATATGATGATGATGATAAAGATGAAGTAAAGACGGGTTAAATTTCACTTGGTTGTCCTGTGCTAATAATAGCCCTATTGTCAATACGACTTCTACCACTACAACTAGTACCACCACAGCTACAACTATTACTAATATACAAAATCCATTCCTTCTGTTTCAATTTCCTCTTGATTATGTCAACAATATTAATATTATTGATTGATTGATTAATTCATTTATTACTAATTGATTGATTGATTAATTGAATGATTCGCACCTACCTGTAATTGATATTGATGTTGCCCTTTGAAGAAAAAGTTCGATATACGAATATTAATTATGGTTTGTGACCTAAACGGCACTGTCGACCACAGAATTGATAAAGCTTATAGGTGAGAACAAGGCTCTGGATTGGAATCTTTTTTTTTTCTTCTTCTTCTTTTTTGCCGGGGGTGAGTGTGTGGGGGTGGAGGTGGAATATTGGAAAGTATTCTTGTCTAGAAAGTTGTATGGCTCTGATAAGGGCCGTTTGTCTTCAAGTTGTGATGCTTGGCGGTGCGCCAATTCACTCGGACATGTAATCCGTGTCGGACTCGGCAATGATCTCCACAATTTCACCAAAGAGTTCTCTTCGCAGTTCTGCAACCTGATCGGCTGTGTTGTGTGCGTAGTCGTAGTACATGTTCCTGACCCCCTCCACGACTGTCAGGCGAAGTCGCATATTGTATTGCAAGGGTCTCATGTTGTCTTGTTTGGCTTTCTTGTAGCGTTTCTGCAGATCACAAATTTTGTGATTAAGTAGAATGATCTGCTCGCAGGCTTTCTTGAAGTGCCTTTCCTTCTGGAAAAGTGTAAATCTCTTGTCGAGCGATTTCTTGGATTGCATCTTGTATCGCTGAGGAAAAATCGAAAGTTTGATGCTGGGACTGCACTCCAGCATTTTTTAAAGAAGGGGGTAGAAGACTTGTCTAGTTAGTCGTGTCGAGTATTGCTATGATGGTGACATTGAGATGCTGTATTGAGAAATGATCCACTTTTGAGCTGACATTCAACTCACTTCTTACAAACAATGTGTACACGTGCCGTCGTTCCAAGCATGACGATATACTGCAAAACGTTGAATGCGGGTCTATACACGGAATTCATGCATACAATTCAACGGGGAGAACTCATATACAGTGTGACAATGCGACGGCTATAGGGCGATCAAGTATGTTGTGGAAGCATAATACAATATTTGTTGTGCCAGTAAAGTGTTATAGGACACATTTAGATAAAATTCAACTGAACACTATCAGTCATTATTTTTCTACAACATGTTGCGTGAAACCGATAAATGTTGAGAAACAAATTCCGACAGGTCAACGTGAAAATATAGCAGTTAAATCTTCATTAGTATTCCGCGGCTACTGCTTGTGCTACTGAAGATGTTGATAATAACAATTATTAAAAGATTGGGGTTTTTTTTGTTATTGTGAATATTATAATCATTTTTATTGCTTTTGTTATTGTTTGATTGTTAAATCCTAAGTACTGACTGCAATCCGTAACATTTTCATCATAATGATGAAAATAATCAGAAACAGTGGAATGAAAGTGATCATGATTTGGATACAAAAGGAACCTTTCATGTATCAATATTTGAACAGGAATGATAAAAGGCATGATATTAACTGCGATGTTGCTGCTGCTGATAATGATGATGAGATAATGATAAGGATGAAGTGAACATAGGTTAAAATGTTCTGTGTTTGCCTAGTGCTAATGATTGACCTGTTGCCTATACGACTGCTGCTGTTACCACTAGCACCACAACCACTACAACAACTAGTAATATACGAAATGCACACTTTTTATATTAGGCGCCTCTTTGATACTGTAACCAATACTAATATCGGTTAATAAATTAGTTGATTTATTACTAATTGTTTGCTTGGTTCACTGATTGATCAATTGATTGATTGAATCACTGACACCTACTTGCAAATTGATTTATATGTTGCCTTGAAAGAAAAAGTTGACAACAGCATATTACTTAGGAATTGTGAGTTTAAAGATAGAGTAAGTCACGACTTTGAGAAAGATTAGTGGTGGGAGCATTGCTCTGATTGGAACATTTTGTTGTTGTTGTTGTTTTTTTTGTAATATTTGAAAGTATTCTTGTCTAGAAAGTTTTGTGGCTCTGATAAGGGCCGTTTGTTTTCAAGTTGTGATACTTGGCGGTGCGCCAATTCACTGGGACATATAATCCGTGTCGGGCTCAGTAACGATGTCCACAATTTCACCAAAGAGTTCTCTTCGCAGTTCTACAACTTGATCGGCTGTGTTGTATGCGTAGTCGTAATACATGTTCCTGACCCCTTCCACAACTGCCAGGCGAAGTCGCATAGTGTATCGAAATGATCTCGTGTTGTCTTGCTTGAATTTCTTGTAGCGTTTCTGCAGATCACGGATCTTGTGGTTAAGTAGAACGATCTGATCGCAGGCTTTCTTGAAATGCCTTTCCTTCTCAAAAAGTGTAAATCTCTTGTCGAGCGATTTGTTAGATTGCATCTTGTATGGCTTAGGGAAAATCGCAAGTCTGATGATAAGGCTACATGCTAGCAGTTTTATAGAAGTGGGTAGAGGACCTGTCTAGTTAGTCATGTAGAGTACTGCCATGAAGGTGACATTGGGGTATTGAGAAGATCCATTTGAGCTGACATTCCACTCACTTGCCACAAATAATGTGAACACGTGCCGTTCCTTAAACCGTGACGAGATACTGCAAAACGTTTATTGCGCCTCTATACAAGGATTTCACACATGAAACTGAACAGGTACAACTGATATACAGTGGGACTATGCGATGGCTATCTCACGCTAAAATATGTAGTGCAAACAGAATACAACATTTGGATTGAAAGTAACATAACATAACGAGAGATTTACAGAAAATTCCGATCAAGAATAGCAGTCATTCTTTCTCTGAATATCATGATAAGTGAAAACGATAAATGTAGAAAAAAAGATATCCGGAAGGAAACTGGGAAATTATAGAAGGTGCATCTTCAGTAGTATTTCGCAGCAGCTGCTTCTATTACTGAAGAAGATGTTGATTATAATAATTTGTATTATCATTATAATGTCATTTATTATTATTGTTGTTGTTATTGTTTTTGTTGTTGTCTTTGATTGCTTGATACTAAGTGATGACTGCAATCCAAGACATTTTCATGATAATCATCAAAATAATCATAATCAGAATTATAACGATGATGATAATAATGATGATGCTCATGACTTGATAGAAAGGGAAGCTTTCATCTATCTACATTTTGAATAGTAATGATAATAGGTATAATATTAATTGCGGTGACGATGAATATGATGATGATGATGATGTATATGATGATGATGATGATAAAGATGAAATAAAGACGGGTTAAATTTCACTTGGTCGTCCTGTGCTAATAATAGCCCTATTGTCAATACGACTTCTACCACTACAACTAGTACCACCACAGCTACAGCTATTACTAATATACAAAATCCATTCCTTCTGTTTCAATTTCCTCTTGATTATGTCAACAATATTAATATTATTGATTGATTGATTAATTCATTTATTACTAATTGATTGATTGATTAATTGAATGCTTCGCACCTAGCTGTAAATTGATATTTATGTTGCCCTTGAAGAAAAAGTTCGATATACGAATATTAATTATGGTTTGTGACCTAAACGGCACTGTCGACCACAGAATTGATAAAGCTTATAGGTGAGAACAAGGCTCTGGATTGGAATCTTTTTTTTTTTTTCTTCTTTATTTCCGGGGGTGAGTGGGTGGGGGTGGAGGTGGAATATTGGAAAGTATTCTTGTCTAGAAAGTTGTATGGCTCTGATAAGGGCCGTTTGTCTTCAAGTTGTGATGTTTGGCGGTGCGCCAATTCACTCGGACATGTAATCCGTGTCGGACTCAGTAACAATCTCCACAATTTCACCAAAGAGTTCTCTTCGCAGTTCTGCAACCTGATCGGCTGTGTTGTGTGCGTAGTCGTAGTACATGTTCCTGACCCCCTCCACGACTGTCAGGCGAAGTCGCATATTGTATTGCAAGGGTCTCATGTTGTCTTGTTTGGCTTTCTTGTAGCGTTTCTGCAGATCACAAATTTTGTGATTAAGTAGAATGATCTGCTCGCAGGCTTTCTTGAAGTGCCTTTCCTTCTGGAAAAGTGTAAATCTCTTGTCGAGCGATTTCTTGGATTGCATCTTGTATCGCTGAGGAAAAATCGAAAGTTTGATGCTGGGACTGCACTCCAGCATTTTTTAAAGAAGGGGGTAGAAGACTTGTCTAGTTAGTCGTGTCGAGTATTGCTATGATGGTGACATTGAGATGCTGTATTGAGAAATGATCCACTTTTGAGCTGACATTCAACTCACTTCTTACAAACAATGTGTACACGTGCCGTCGTTCCAAGCATGACGATATACTGCAAAACGTTGAATGCGGGTCTACACACGGAATTCATGCATACAATTCAACGGGGAGAACTGATATACAATGTGACAATGCGACGGCTATAGGACAATCAAGTATATTGTGGAAACATAATACAATATTTGTTGTGCCAGTAAAGTGTTATAGGACACATTTAGATAAAATTCAACTGAACACTATCAGTCATTATTTTTCTGAACAACATGATGCGTGGAAACTATAAATGTTGCGAAACAAATTCCGACAGCTCAACGTGAAAATATAGCAGTTAAATCTTCATTAGTATCCGCGGCTACTGCTTCTGCTACTGTAGATGTTGATAATAACAATTATTAAAAGATTAGGGTTTTTTTGTTATGGGAATATTATAATCATTTTTATTGCTTTTGTTATTGTTTGATTGTTAAATCCTAAGTACTGACTGCAATCCGTAACATTTTCATCATAATGATGAAAATAATCAGAAAGAGAGGAATGAAAGTGATCATGATTTGGATACAAAAGGAACCTTTCATGTATCAAGATTTGAACAGGAATGATAAAAGGTATGATATTAACTGCGATGTTGCTGCCGCTTATAATGATGATGAGATAATGATAACGATGAAGTGAACATAGGTTAAAATGTTCTGTGTTCGCCTAGTGCTAATGATCGACCTGTTGCCCCTAGGACTGCTGCTGTTACCACTAGCACCACAACCACTACAACAACTAGTAATATACGAAATGCACACTTTTTATATTAGGCGCCTCTTTGATACTGTAACCAATACTAATATCGGTTAATTAATTAGTTGATTTATTACTAATTGTTTGCTTGGTTCACTGATTGATCAATTGATTGATTGAATCACTGACACCTACTTGCAAATTGATTTATATGTTGCCTTGAAAGAAAAAGTTGACAACAGCATATTACTTAGGAATTGTGAGCTTAAAGATAGAGTAAGTCACGACTTGGAGAAAGATTAGTGGTGGGAGCATTGCTCTGATTGGAACATTTTGTTGTTGTTGTTGTTTTTGTAATATTTGAAAGTATTCTTGTCTAGAAAGTTGTGTGGCTCTGATAAGGGCCGTTTGTTTTCAAGTTGTGATGCTTGGCGGTGCGCCAATTCACTGGGACATATAATCCGTGTCGGGCTCAGTAACAATGTCCACAATTTCACCAAAGAGTTCGCTTCGCAGTTCTACAACCTGATCGGCTGTGCTGTACGCGTAGTCGTAATACATGTTTCTGACCCCTTCCACAACTGCCAGGCGAAGTCGCATAGTGTATCGAAATGATCTCGTGTTGTCTTGCTTGAATATCTTGTAGCGTTTCTGCAGATCAAGGATCTTGTGGTTAAGTAGAACGATCTGATCGCAGGCTTTCTTGAAATGCCTTTCCTTCTCAAAAAGTGTAAATCTCTTGTCGAGCGATTTGTTAGATTGCATCTTGTATGGCTTAGGGAAAATCGCAAGTCTGATGATAAGGCTACATGCTAGCAGTTTTATAGAAGTGGGTAGAGGACCTGTCTAGTTAGTCATGTAGAGTACTGCCATGAAGGTGACATTGGGGTATTGAGAAGATCTATTTGAGCTGACATTCCACTCACTTGCCACAAATAATGTGAACACGTGCCGTCTGTCCAACCGTGACGAGATACTGCTAAACGTTTATTGCGCCTCTATTCAAGGAATTCACACATGAAACTGAACAGGTACAACTGATATACAGTGGGACTATGCGATGGCTATCTCACGCTAAAATATGTAGTGCAAACAGAATACAACATTTGGATTGAAAGTAACATAACATAACGAGAGATTTACAGAAAATTCCGATCAAGAATAGCAGTCATTCTTTCTCTGAATATCATGATAAGTGAAAACGATAAATGTAGAAAAAAAGATATCCGGAAGGAAACTGGGAAATTATAGAAGGTGCATCTTCAGTAGTATTTCGCAGCAGCTGCTTCTATTACTGAAGAAGATGTTGATTATAATAATTTGTATTATCATTATAATGTCATTTATTATTATTGTTGTTGTTATTGTTTTTGTTGTTGTCTTTGATTGCTTGATACTAAGTGATGACTGCAATCCAAGACATTTTCATGATAATCATCAAAATAATCATAATCAGAATTATAACGATGATGATAATAATGATGATGCTCATGACTTGATAGAAAGGGAAGCTTTCATCTATCTACATTTTCAATAGTAATGATAATAGGTATAATATTAATTGCGGTGACGATGAATATGATGATGATGATGATGTATATGATGATGATGATGATAAAGATGAAATAAAGACGGGTTAAATTTCACTTGGTCGTCCTGTGCTAATAATAGCCCTATTGTCAATACGACTTCTACCACTACAACTAGTACCACCACAGCTACAACTATTACTAATATACAAAATCCATTCCTTCTGTTTCAATTTCCTCTTGATTATGTCAACAATATTAATATTACTGATTGATTGATTAATTCATTTATTACTAATTGATTGATTGATTAATTGAATGATTCGCACCTACCTGTAAATTATTATTTATGTTGCCCTTGAAGAAAAAGTTCGATATACGAATATTAATTATGGTTTGTGACCTAAACGGCACTGTCGACCACAGAATTGATAAAGCTTATAGGTGAGAACAAGGCTCTGGATTGGAATCTTTCTTTTTTCTTTCTTCTTTATTTCCGGGGGTGAGTGGGTGGGGGTGGAGGTGGAATATTGGAAAGTATTCTTGTCTAGAAAGTTGTATGGCTCTGATAAGGGCCGTTTGTCTTCAAGTTGTGATGCTTGGCTGTGCGCCAATTCACTCGGACATGTAATCCGTGTCGGACTCAGTAACAATCTCCACAATTTCACCAAAGAGTTCTCTTCGCAGTTCTGCAACCTGATCGGCTGTGTTGTGTGCGTAGTCGTAGTACATGTTCCTGACCCCCTCCACGACTGTCAGGCGAAGTCGCATATTGTATTGCAAGGGTCTCATGTTGTCTTGTTTGGCTTTCTTGTAGCGTTTCTGCAGATCACAAATTTTGTGATTAAGTAGAATGATCTGCTCGCAGGCTTTCTTGAAGTGCCTTTCCTTCTGGAAAAGTGTAAATCTCTTGTCGAGCGATTTCTTGGATTGCATCTTGTATCGCTGAGGAAAAATCGAAAGTTTGATCCTGGGACTGCACGCCAGCGTTTTTATAGAAGGGGGTAGAAGATCTGTCTAGTTAGTCGTGTCGAGTATTGCCATGATGGTGACATTGAGATACTGTATTGAGAAATGATCCACTTGAGCTGACATTCAACTCACTTCTTACAATGTGTACACGTGCCGTCGTTGCAAGCGTGACGATATACTGCAAAACGTTGAATGCGGGTCTATACACGGAATTCATGGATACAATTCAACGGGGAGAACTCATATACAATGTGACAATGCGACGGCTATAGGACAATCAAGTATATTGTGGAAACATAATACAATATTTGTTGTGCCAGTAAAGTGTTATAGGACACATTTAGATTAAATTCAACTGAACACTATCAGTCATTATTTTTCTGAACAACATGATGCGTGGAAACTATAAATGTTGCGAAACAAATTCCGACAGCTCAACGTGAAAATATAGCAGTTAAATCTTCATTAGTATCCGCGGCTACTGCTTCTGCTACTGTAGATGTTGATAATAACAATTATTAAAAGATTAGGGTTTTTTGGTTATGGGAATATTATAATCATTTTTATTGCTTTTGTTATTGTTTGATTGTTAAATCCTAAGTACTGACTGCAATCCGTAACATTTTCATCATAATGATGAAAATAATCAGAAAGAGAGGAATGAAAGTGATCATGATTTGGATACAAAAGGAACCTTTCATGTATCAATATTTGAACAGGAATGATAAAAGGTATGATATTAACTGCGATGTTGCTGCCGCTTATAATGATGATGAGATAATGATAACGATGAAGTGAACATAGGTTAAAATTTTCTGTGTTTGCCTAGTGCTAATGATCGACCTGTTGCCCTTAGGACTGCTGCTGTTACCACTAGCCCCACAACCACTACAACAACTAGTAATATACGAAATGCACACTTTTTATATTAGGCGCCTCTTTGATACTGTAACCAATACTAATATCGGTTAATTAATTAGTTGATTTATTACTAATTGCTTGCTTGGTTCACTGATTGAGCAATTGATTGATTGAATCACTGACACCTACTTGCAAATTGATTTATATGTTGCCTTGAAAGAAAAAGTTGACAACAGCATATTACTCAGGAATTGTGAGTTTAAAGATAGAGTAAGTCACGACTTGGAGAAAGATTAGTGGTGGGAGCATTGCTCTGATTGGAATATTTTGTTGTTGTTGTTGTTGTTGTTTTTGTAATATTTGAAAGTATTCTTGTCTAGAAAGTTGTGTGGCTCTGATAAGGGCCGTTTGTTTTCAAGTTGTGATGCTTGGCGGTGCGCCAATTCACTGGGACATATAATCCGTGTCGGACTCAGTAACGATCTCCACAATTTCACCAAAGAGTTCTCTTCGCAGTTCTACAACCTGATCGGCTGTGTTGTATGCGTAGTCGTAATATATGTTCCTGACCCCTTCCACAACTGCCAGGCGAAGTCGCATAGTGTATCGAAATGATCTCGTGTTGTCTTGCTTGAATATCTTGTAGCGTTTCTGCAGATCAAGGATCTTGTGGTTAAGTAGAACGATCTGATCGCAGGCTTTCTTGAAATGCCTTTCCTTCTCAAAAAGTGTAAATCTCTTGTCGAGCGATTTGTTAGATTGCATCTTGTATGGCTTAGGGAAAATCGCAAGTCTGATGATAAGGCTACATGCTAGCAGTTTTGTAGAAGGGGGTAGAGGACCTGTCTAGTTAGTCATGTAGAGTACTGCCATGAAGGTGACATTGGGGTATTGAGAAGATCCATTTGAGCTGACATTCCACTCACTTGCCACAAATAATGTGTACACGTGCCGTTCCTCCAACCGTGACGAGATACTGCAAAACGTTTATTGCGCCTCTATACCAGGATTTCACACATTAAACTGAACAGGTACAACTGATATACAGTGGGACTATGCAATGGCTATCTCACGCTAAAATATGTAGTGCAAACAGAATGCAACATCTAGATTGAAAGTAACATAACATAACGAGAGATTTACAGAAAATTCCAATCAAGAATAGCAGTCATTCTTTCTCTGAATATCATGATAAGTGAAAACGATAAATGTAGAAAAAAAGATATCCGGAAGGAAACTGGGAAATTATAGAAGGTGCATCTTCAGTAGTATTTCGCAGCAGCTGCTTCTATTACTGACGAAGATGTTGATTATAATAATTTGTATTATCATTATAATGTCATTTATTATTATTTATTATTATTGTTGTTATTGTTTTTGTTGTTGTCTTTGATTGCTTGATACTAAGTGATGACTGCAATCCAAGACATTTTCATGATAATCATCAAAATAATCATAATCAGAATTATAACGATGATGATAATAATGATGATGCTCATGACTTGATAGAAAGGGAAGCTTTCATCTATCTACATTTTCAATAGTAATGATAATAGGTATAATATTAATTGCGGTGACGATGAATATGATGATGATGATGATGTATATGATGATGATGATGATAAAGATGAAATAAAGACGGGTTAAATTTCACTTGGTCGTCCTGTGCTAATAATAGCCCTATTGTCAATACGACTTCTACCACTACAACTAGTACCACCACAGCTACAACTATTGCTAATATACAAAATCCATTCCTTCTGTTTCAATTTCCTCTTGATTATGTCAACAATATTAATATTATTGATTGATTGATTAATTCATTTATTACTAATTGATTGATTGATTAATTGAATGCTTTGCACCTACCTGTAAATTGATATTTATGTTGCCCTTGAAGAAAAAGTTCGATATACGAATATTAATTATGGTTTGTGACCTAAATGGCACTGTCGACCACAGAATTGATAAAGCTTATAGGTGAGAACAAGGCTCTGGATTGGAATCTTTTTTTTTTCTTCTTCTTCTCTTTTTCCGGGGGTGAGTGTGTGGGGGTGGAGGTGGAATATTGGAAAGTATTCTTGTCTAGAAAGTTGTATGGCTCTGATAAGGGCCGTTTGTCTTCAAGTTGTGATGCTTGGCGGTGCGCCAATTCACTCGGACATGTAATCCGTGTCGGACTCAGTAACAATCTCCACAATTTCACCAAAGAGTTCTCTTCGCAGTTTTGCAACCTGATCGGCTGTGTTGTGTGCGTAGTCGTAGTACATGTTCCTGACCCCTTCCACGACTGTCAGGCGAAGTCGCATATTGTATTGCAAGGGTCTCATGTTGTCTTGTTTGGCTTTCTTGTAGCGTTTCTGCAGATCACAAATTTTGTGATTAAGTAGAATGATCTGCTCGCAGGCTTTCTTGAAGTGCCTTTCCTTCTGGAAAAGTGTAAATCTCTTGTCGAGCAATTTCTTGGATTGCATCTTGTATCGCTGAGGAAAAATCGAACGTTTGATGCTGGGACTGCACGCCAGCGTTTTTTATAGAAGGGGGTAGAAGATCTGTCTAGTTAGTCGTGTCGAGTATTGCCATGATGGTGACATTGAGATACTGTATTGAGAAATGGTCCACTTGAGCTGACATTCAACTCACTTCTTACAAACAATGTGGACACGTGCCGTCGTTGCAAGCGTGACGATATACTGCAAACCGTTTAATGCGGGTCTATACACGGAATTCATGCATACAATTCAACAGGTAGAACTCATATACAATGTGACAATGCGACGGCTATAGGGCGATCAAGTATGTTGTGGAAGCATAATACAATATTTGTTGTGCCAGTAAAGTGTTATAGGACACATTTAGATAAAATTCAACTGAACACTATCTGTCATTATTTTTCTGAACAACATGATGCTTGAAAACGATAAATACTGAGGAACAAATTCCGACAGGTTAACGTGAAAATATAGCAGTTAAATCTTCATTAGTATGCCGCGGCAACTGCTCCTGCCTCTGAAGAAGTTGCTGATAATATCAATTATGACAAGATTGTTTTTTGTTATTGTTATTATGATTATTATTATTATTTATTGCTTTTGTTGCTGTTTGATTGGTAGATCCTATGTACTGACTGCAATGCGAAACAATTTCATCATAATTATGAAAAGAATCAGAATCAGAATCATAACGATGATTATAGGAATGAATGTGATCCTTTTTTTTATAGAAAAGGAACCTTGCATTTATCATCATTTTAATAGGAATGATAAAAGGCGTGATAATATCTGGGTATGCCTGATGTGTTTTGTGTTGTCTGCGTATTTTCCCTCTGCCATACAGGATGGAATACAGGTAATCGCTCGACAAGAGATTTACACTTTTTTGAGAAGGAAAGGCACTTCAGGAAATCCTGTGAGCTGATCGTTCGACTTTAACCAGACCATTTTTGCTCTGCAGATGCGCTGCAAGAAAGACAACATGAGACACTTGCGATAGAATATGCGACTTCACCTGGCAGACGTGTAGGGGATGAGGAACATGTACTACGACTACGCACACAACACAGCCGATCAGGTTGAAGAACTGCGAAGAGAACTCTTTGGTGAAATTGTGGAGATCGTTACTCAGTCCGACACGGATTACATGTCCGAGTGAATTGGCGAACCGCCAAGCATCACAACTTGAAGACAAACGGCCCTTATCAGAGCCACAACACTTTCTATAAAAAATACTTTCCAATATATGCCAACTTCCCAAGAGAGGTTCTAATCCGGATCTTTTTTATTTTTTTAATTTTTTTTTAAATTTTTGTTTTGAACAGTGTTTATTGAAGAGAACATCTTTACGTATTATTTATTACAATACAATATATGGGGTTCAGTAGAAAGCTGGGAGTTTATTTAGAACTGTCTCCCCTATTACAGAGAAATTTTAACAAATCAATAATTGTCTACTGATTTGAAATAGATAGGCCATTTTCAAATATAAATATATATAAGTTCAGATCATATAATACAGTAAAACCTGTCATGAGAGACTGCCCCTTCTGCCAGCAAAAAGCGGTCTCTCAAGACAGGTGGTCTCTCATAACAGGTTTGTACAAGAGACCAGATTCCAAGGTCGAAATTCAGCACTGTTTAAGAGGGAAAAATAAGCACAATCATGTACATTTATTGTAATCTTTGTTCATAGTTCTTGTTAAAATATTGCATGCATTAATCTGAAAATAATTTTAAATAGTAATAAAGATATACATCTATCATTAAACATGAATCACATTTATATTTGAAGATCACACGAACATGTACTAGTATTAGCATATGAGTTCGTTTCTAATTGACTCCTTGTCTTTTATAACACCCTAAATTTGAGTTTGCAATCGGCATGTACTCAAGTCTGGTTTACAATCTATAACATATGACACTACATGCATGAGCTGTACAATTCATGAAACCGGTAGCCAGCCTAATTTGTTTTTAAGTTTTTGATTTTGCTGTCTTCGCTTCTTAAGCGGTCGTGGTTACAAAGAGTTAAATAAAGGTCAGTTGTGTTTATCTCTGTTTTTGTGATGGGGTCGTTCATAGCAGTGTCGAAATGCATATTTTGCCAAGAAATCGCGGTTTATATAATAAAATTGATCCGTGCATTACGATTGTGGTCGCTCATGACAGGTTTTACTGTATTATACATTTCCATACAATATCAATGCTTAAATAATGAGTATATTTTTACCAAAAAGGGGAGACAAAAAATCTATAATTATTTATGAAATTCCATTCTTCTGAATATTTTGCTTTTTTTCATTAGATATGTTATACCTGTCCCTGTTGTTATTACTGTAAGTGTAGTTGTGAACAGAGTGAAATAATATCATTATTATTATTATTATTATTATTATCTGCTGCCAGAAGAAAAAAATTGGAAGATCTTTTATAGTGAATAAAAACTTAAAAATGTATATAATTATTGTTTTCTTTGAGAGAGAGGGAAAGAGAAAGTGACACCCATCCCATTCTGCCAGCATTCTATAAAGAATTATGCTCCATGAATTTTTGTTTAAAAAAAAAATCGAATAATAAAATCTGTTAAAATGAATGTGGTTCTCTGCAAGAGAGATCTAATTCGGTATCGAGATGGTATTGGTAGTTATTTCCCTTGTTTACAGTCCAGAGACTGGTTAACCAATCACAAAATATGCACATAACTTATTTTTGAGGCACTACTAGCACAGGACTGCCAAGGCAGCCTTGTTCTCAAACAGGCTTCATTTTTAAGTTTTGAACTGTCACAATTTCAGCTCGTTGATTCGGTAAATTTCATTGCAAGTACATGTAGTAAGAAAGATGGAATATACTTGTGTGGTTGTGACCTGTGTGTTAATTTAAAAAACGTTTTGATAATTTTATGATGGTTTGCACTGCCAAAAATATTTGCGTAGTTATTTCAGCAAAGTACATAGAATTACCGGATAATAATGTCCTAATTGTAAGTCCGTATGGTAATGTGAAGAGAACACACTGTCTTAGAGTTGTATATTTTGAACATTCTGACAGAAAGTGTTCAGTTGTTTAGACTTGTCCATATGTGCAGTACCTATTGTTAGAAACATGATTTTGGAATAATTCGTTATTTAAGCTGCTGTATTTGGTTCTCAATCGCGTATGCTGAACTTGATCAACCCGATCACCAACATAATAGTACGAATGAGTTTAATGTTTATCCCAATTCAGGTAAGTTTTAAGATTTTGAATGGATGCGTTACTTATTTTTTCAATCAGTAATGTGTTCCACAGTTGAATTGTGGAAGGCAGAAATGACTTTTTAGACAATGTAGTTCTGTACAAAGGGTGCCAAATAATATTCGATGATCGAGTGGTGTAGGTCTCATTATTAACAACAAAAGGTTGAATTGCATCTTGTAAACACTTTGGTACAAAACCATGCTACATTTTAAACAAGTGAATTAATTTATGCTTATAACATCGAAAATTCAGGCTATCCCACCCGGTTTCCTCATATAACAGTGCCCGAGCCGCACTCTTTGTAGCACCTGTTACTATTCTCATAGCCTCCAAATGTATTTTTTTCAATGATTCTTTTTCCTGCGTTGTACAATTATCCCAGATGCAATCAGCATAGTCAAAGAAAGGAAGTATATTAGATTTATACATTCTTTGCAAGAACAAGCGATTCTATCTACATTTCAAATTCTGCAAAGTATTAACTTACTCTGAAACCTTTTCAGACAAATGCTTGACATGTACGTGCCAAGCGGGATCACCAGACAATATAATACCTAAATGCTTATATTGGACTACTTCTTGAATATCTTTGCTACACATCTGCAGTATAAGATGGTTATTTCAATTATGTTTTCGTATTATGAGCATTAACATGAGCATTAACTGTTTTGTCTGGGATAAAGGTCACTGGCCAATGACGGGACCAGTCATGTCATTTTTGAATGTCCGAATTTAGAATTTGACCAGCCTCGTTTGGATTTTCAACGATTATATATAGTGTAGTATCATCAGCGAATAGTCTAAGTGATAATTGTATATCATTTACGATATCATTTATATAAACTAAAAATAATAATGGTCCAAGGATCGATGTTTGAATGACTCCTGCATTAGTAGTTTGAAAATCTGAGAAGCGGGAATTCAGGACAACTCTTTGCTTTCTTAATGACAAGTAATGTTCTAACCACAACAGTAAACTACCTTGAATGCCGATCTTCCTAAGTTTAATAAGTAATCCGGAATGCCAAAACGACCAAACGCTTTACTTATTTCAAAGAAAACAGTTCTAACTTCCTGTCCCTGGTCTAGAGTTAAACAAATCGTATTATAAATATCTAGTAACTGATTTGTTGTAGAGTTACCAGGTGTAAAGCCTGATTGATTAGGTGCAATCAAATTATGCTGGACAATATAATTATGCAAATATTTGCATTCACTTTTCAAACACGTTGGACAAAATACAAAGGATTGATATAGGGTGATAGTTTGAAACATTTGTTCTACATCCTTTTTTATATATTGGGACCACATTTGCTAATTTAAAAGAATCTGGAAATCTTGAGGTATTAAGAGAAATGTTAAAAATGCGACACAGTGGATACTTAATTAAACTTGCAACTCTTTTAAGTAGCTTGGGATGCAATAAATCTGGACCACACGCATTGGATTGATTTAAACCGATAATAACGTTGTGTACATTGTCTTCACTAATTTTGAGTGGAGTCTGGAAATTAATGTGTGTCCAGTTTAGCAAGTTGACATTGTGTTATATTATCAGTTTGTATTGTATAATGGTCGCAGAAGAAATCGTTAAATATTTTAGCTTTCTCTCCATTATCAGTTATTGTAGCCCTGTTTATAATCAATGAAATCACAAGATTTCTTATTAGACTTTTCCTGGATGTCTTTAAGAAGTTTATACCACTCCTTAGAATTACCTGAAGAATTTTTACTTTGATCTGACAATCACAGATTGTAACAATATTTAGATTAACATATTTCACTAATAAATTTATTTCTTTTTTGAAGATATAGTAACCAATGTTGTGGTTTTTGTGTGCGTTTTGCTCGATCGTAAAGCCGCTTTCTTTGTCTAATAAGTTTTCTTAAATTTATCGTCTCTAAATACGCATGCTATGAAAGAGAAACCTGGTTACACGACCAAGGGAATAATACTCTTTTGAATTCAATACTCGTGTCTATCTCTTGGAACAGTGTAATTAATGAAAATGATGTCAATTAATGTCTGTGCTGAGAATTTTATAGATATACAACAGAATGCAGTAAGAAAATGTGTACCACACAAACGTGTTACTATTCGCAATAAAAATCCACATTGGATGCATAATGAAATTAGGAAACTATTAAGGCAGAGAAAATGACTGTACGATCAAGCGAAACGTATTCAAAATCCCAGGCACTGGTTTGTTTACAGGCAAAAGAGAAACTTGATTATTAATGAGATTAGGAAGTCTGATCATTTCAACACTCTGATGGAACGAATCAGGTCTTCACATGGTAACTCGAAAGACTGATGGAAACAAATTAGAAAAATTCAAGGAAGGTCAAAAAAGAAATATTGCGAATCTTTGATTGTAAATGATATAGTTATAAGCGAGGACGACGAAAATTTACACATGGTAACCCGAAAGACTGGTAGAAACTAATTCGAGAAATTCAAGGAAGGTCAAAAAAGAAATCTTGCGAATCTTTAATTGTAAATGATACAGTTATAACTTAGGACGACAAAAAGGCAAAAAGCTTTCAATGACTTCCTTTGTGAACAGTGAACTATAAAACCGAAAGTTTACCCCAAATTCCCGAACTAGTCCTACAAGATTTATCTAATCCTGCTCTTGATAACATTACTGTAACCGAGGATGATGTTTATAATGTCTTAGTAGGTCTCAATCCATCGAAAGCATGTGGCCCTGACTTACTGAATACTAAATTGCTGAAAATAAATTGCACAATCAATTAGGTATCCACTGTGCTGCATTTTCAATGTCTCCTTGCAAACTTGTGTTTCCAGATCACTAGAAATTAGTAAACGTAGTGCCTGTACATAAGAAAGGTTCCAAAACCGTTTTGTCAAACTATCGTCCTATATCTTTACTCTGTATTTTATCTCAAGTTTTTGAGAAGTGTGTATATAAAGATCTACATTGTGCAACATATAATTTCACAGAATCGACCAGGTTATTGGACAACAAATCAGTTAACAGACATTTACAATACAATTTGTTTTGTGCTAGACCAATGTAAGGAGGTTGGGACCGTTTTCTTTGATATTAGCAAGGCCTTCCACAGAGTTTTGGCATAAAGGGTTACTCTTAAAACTAAAAAGTATTGGTCTTCATGGACATTTGTTATTATGGTTTAAAAGTTACTTACTGTCAAGAAAAGAACGATTTATTATAATTTTAAATCATCAGATGTTCGATACATCAATGCTGGAGTCCCCTAGAGTATATTTGGGGACCCTTATTATTTTAATTTTCATCAATGATGTTGTAGACAATATAGAATCATCAATTAGACTCTTTGCTGATGATACATCATTATATATAATAGTTGACAATCAGATCTTAGCTGGTGAAATCTTGAACTCAGATATTGAGAAGATAAATGAATGGTCCAGACGTTGGCCGTTACATTTAATCGGGATAAGACTGAATCAATGCTAATATCACGTAAACGTAACCATAACCACCATCGTATATTATACATGGCCGAAACAAACCTACAATAGGTTTACTCAGCACAAACATCTGGGCATTATACTAGCCAGTGATGCCACTAGGCACACGCATATTAAATATATTTCTGATAAAGCCTGGGAGAAATTAAATTGCTTAAAAAGTTTTAAATTCAAACTGGATCGATTATCTTTGGAAAAAAATGTACAAATCTTATATTGTACCAACTTTTGATTACGCTGATCACATCTGGGACAATTGTACAATGCAAGATAAAGAACTCCCAGAAAAAATAAATATCGAGGCGATGAGAATAATAAAAGGTACAACCAAAAGTGCATCCCCTACACAATTGTACCATGAAACTAATTTGGAAATCCTAAGCTCTCGTCGTGTTCTTTCTTTTATAATTTGCTGTAGGTTACAAAGAGTGGCATAGTTGAAGTACTTTATTATTAGAAACAAGAAAATTTTCATTAAAATCTCCCATAAGAACCTATTAGTCTGGTTTAGTGTTCTGGGCTCTCTCAATGCTTAGTTCAATATGATCCCAAATGGATGATTCACTATTTGGTTGTCTATATAGCCCTCCAGTTCATATTTGTAAAGAGGTCTACAGCATTATTTTTTTAGGAAAAATGGAAAATAAAAAAGTTTGTATTTTGCACTAGGTCAGATAGTGAGGGATTATAACCGATTGTGGATGTTCTCCCTGTAATTATATTGTCATTCTGAACAACATGATGCGTGAAAACGATAAATGTTGAGAAACAAATTCCGACAGGTGAACGTGAAAATATAGCAGGTAAATCTTCAGTAGTATGCCACGGCAACTGCTTCTGCTACTGAAGAAGATGTTGATAATATTAATTATTAAAAGATTGTTTTTTGTTAATGATATTATTATAAGTATTTTTATTTCTTTTATTGTTGTTTGATTGTTAGATCCTACGTACTGACTGCAATCCGTAACATTTTCATCATAATCATGAAAATAATCAGAATAAGAATCATAACGATGATTATAGGAATGAATGTGATGATTATTTTGATAGAAATTAAAACTTTCATCCATCAACATTTTAATAGAAATGATAATAGGCATAATAATGACTGCAATGCTGCTGGAGATGATGATGATAATGATAATGATAAAATGAGCACAGGTTAAATTTTCTGTGTTCGTCTTGTGCTAATGATGGACCTATTGCCACTACAACTGCTGCTGTTACCACAAGCACCACAACCACAAGCACAGGTTAAATTTTCTGTGTTCGTCTTGTGCTAATGATGGACCTATTGCCACTACAACTGCTGCTGTTACCACAAGCACCACAACCACTTGTTGTTGTTCATCCTTTGACTTCGAAAATTAAACATGACACTACTAACTGGTTTGGTTTCTGTGAGCACGTGAGTGGCTGATCAGGCCAATTTGTGCTCTCAACTGTCTGTGGCACACTGGGCAGGAGATTCCGCTTGTTGCTTGATCAATAGAGGATGTGCTGCAGTTCCGAGATTTATGCTGCTTGTGTCTCTACACTGCCTCCACAATTCTCCTCAGCTCATAGTCTGTAGCTCCAGTATGGTGGAACGATCCTGTGCGAGATCTTCCCAAGACTTAGGGTCAATGTTGAAGTGTTTTAAAGATGACTTGAGAAAGTCTTTGAAGCATTTCTTCTGACCTCCCTGAGTTCACTTTCTCTCCTTCAGCTCGCTGTAGAAGATCTTATTTGGTAGTCACTCTTCTGACCTCCTGGTGACATGGCCTGCCCATCTCATCTGTGATTTCATCAGCAGAGTGTGGATGCTTGGAATGCCTGCCAGTGTGAGCACCTCAGTGTATGTGACCTTGTCCTGACAACTTATCCTCATCAGTTTCCTCAGGCAACCCATGTGAAAATGGTTCAGCTTCTTGCATAGTGTCTGTACACTGTCCAGGTTTCACATGCATACAGCAGAGTTGGCAATACAATGACTTTGTAGACCTTAAGTTTTGTTTGCAGATTGATGTCTCTGCGCTTTCCCACATTTGCACGTAGTCTGCCAAAGGCCACACTTGCTCTGGCTATTCTGGCATTGGTTTGGTCATCAATGTGGACTGCACATGATAGTGTACTGCTGAGGGAGGTGAACCTGTTCACTGCCTGGAGGGTCTAACCATTCATTACGATGGTAGGCTCTACATAATGGTTTCCTGGTGTGGATTGGTGCATCACCTTGTCTTCTTGATATTGATTGTGAGACTGAAATTGTCCCAAGCTGAAGAGAAATGGTCCATACTCTGCTGCATGTCAGACTCAGATTTGGCATTTAGGGAACAGTCATCAGCTATTAGGCAATCACAAACAGTCACTTCTGTAACTTTGTTATCAGAGAACCACAACCACTACAACAACTAGAAATATACGAAAAATACACACATTGTATTTTAAACGCCTCTTTGATACTGTCACTGGGGCCCCGGGTGGCCAAGTAGTCTAAGGCACTTACAGATCACTCAGAACTCACCTCTATCTGCATGGTGTAGAGTCTTGGCTCAACCAACATGGGTATGTGAGAAAGCTTGCCAGTAGCTTCCTGTGGGTTGGTGGGTCTTCCCAAGTTCTTCCTACACTGGCTGCCATGTAGAGACTACAATATACTGAAAACTGGATTTAAACCCCACAAAATCAAACCAAACCTTGATACCGTCACTAAAAATAATAACTGTTAATTAATTAATTGATTTATTACTAATTGTTTTCTTGGTTTACTGACTAATTAATTGATTAATTAAATAACTCGCACCTACCTGAAAATTTATTTATATGTTGTCTTTGAAGGAAAAAGTTCACATCAGAATATTATTTATGAATTGTAATTTTAACAGTAGTGTCAGTCACAGGATTGAGAAAGATTAGTGGCAGAAGCACTGATCTGGACTGGAAGACTTTTTTTGTAATATTGGAAGGTATTCTTGCATTCAGTTATGCAACATGATTCGTTGTGTTGTATGCATAGTCGTAGTACATGTTCCTACCCCCCTCCACCAATCCAGGTGAAGTCGCATAGTGTATCGAACAGGTCTCGTGTTGTCTTGCTTGGCTTTCTTGTAGTATTTCTGCAGATCAAAGATATGGTGGTTAAGTAGAACGATCTGCTCACAGGCCCTCTTAAAGTGCCTCTCCTTCTCCAACAGTGTAAATCTCTTGTCGAGCAATTTCTTGGATTGCATCTTGTATTGCTGATGGAAATCGCAAGTTTGATGCTAAGACTACATGCTAGCATTGTTATAAAAGGGGGTTGAGGACCCATATCTTGTTAGTCATGTCGAGTACTGCCATGATAGTCACACTGAGGTACTGCCATGATAGTCGCAATGAGGAACTGCCATGATAGTGACACTGAGGTACAGCATAGAGAAGAGATCAACTTGAGCTGACATTCCACTCACTTGGCACATACAATGTATACACGTGTCATCGTTCCAAGTGTGACGAGATACTGCAAAATGTTTAATGTGGCTCTATACAGGGAATTCATACATAAAACTGAACAGTGACTATGAGATTGCTACAGCACGGTAAAATATGTTGTAGAAACATAATACAATATTGTTGTGCTAGGATAAAACTATACTCAAAACTATCAGTGATCTTTTTTTTAACAACATGATACATGAAAACGATAAATTTAGAGAAACAAATTCCAACAGATGAACGTGAAAATATAGCAGGTAAATCTTCAGTAGTATGCCACAATAACTGCTTCTGGTACTGAAGATGTTGATAATAACAATTAAAAGATTGTTTTTTGTTATTGTTATTATTATAATTATTATTGTTGTTTTTCTTTATTATTTGATTGTTTAATCCTATGTACTGACTGCAATTGTAACGTTTTCTTCATAATCCTTTCAATAATCATAATCAGAGGCAGAATGAAATGAAACCTCTAATTCTCTCAAAGCGAATCTATAAGTGGTTGACCCAAAACATTGCAGGGAGTTTTTCCCCCAAGGTGAATAAATCTTAATAAAAAATAAAAACTGCAGTTGTGTGTGTGTGTATATATATATATATATATATATATATATATATATATATATATATATATATATATATATATATATATATATATATATATATATATATATATATATATATATATATATATATACACACACACACACACTCATATACACACACACACATTCTCATAACTCCTGGTTTGTGCAAACAAATGTCCCAATAAAATGGAGTTTTGTTTTCTACACAATTTATGGTACACTGATTGGTTCTAATCTCCATAATTATGGGTAAAAACATTTGTCCCCACAATGCACATTCTGTCCTCACAGCAGAGGTCATAGGTTCACAGGTTTTGATGACCCTGTCTCTCTCTCCTGAAAGAGAGAGAGAGAGAGAGATCTTATAAAACAAGTGAAGAAGACCATTTAATTTTCTGTTGGAGGGGGGGAAACATTTCTGGTCCCCATAAAGCTTTGAAAAAAATTCTTGTTCTGATTTGTAGAAAAAGAAGACCTTATTCTATCCAACATTTTAGTTGGGGAAAAATATATCTTGTGATAAAGAGAAAGAAATATCCTGGTAGGAGATTTTTGGAAGGGGCCTCTGCATCATTTGGATACTTGTTACCCAGTAGAAATGATATTTGCTTGCTTGAATGACTTTATCTACCACATGCCTTTAGCACACTGCAAGAATGGAAGATCCTACCTCCCCTGACAGGCCCCTTGTAGCAGCCTCGCAAGATTTCCCACCAATAGTCTTGCATCATGGTGAGTCAGGTATGGACAACCCATATCTGAAAGCTACATTATTGTTTTGTCGTTTATATTTTAGACCCGGAAATTCTCTTTGCCACATACTGCTGAAACAGTGTATGATTTTTTAAATAAGGGGAAAAAACAATGTTGTTTTTTTTCTTCTTCTTTCTATTTGACTTATGTTATCTCTCACATGTTGGTATAAATGCACTTCTTTTGTTTCCACCTTAATAAATCTGATCATAATTGAGAAAGAACTAAAGTATTCGCCTACTCCCCAGGCAGTTATTACACCCCTATAAATTTGCAAAATGAAGAACCTCTATGATATAAAAAAATGCACAAAACTTAGTAATTTCATTCATTGACACCAATTTCATATAGGACCAACTAGACATAACAAAAAGTCTTTTAGTGAAAACCAAATGCTGATATGACCATTTATTCAGAAGGAGTAGTGATAACAAGACTGTAAAGATGGCCACTGTGGTGGCCATATTGGATGTCTGAGTGGCACCATTTTCATTTAGGCCCAACTAGACATTATAAGAAGTTTAGATGTGAAAACCCCATGTCAATATGATTTTATCTTCACAGGAGGTGTAGTGATAAGATTTTAAAGATGGCTTTCATGGCATCTATATTTGATTACCAAGCAGCATTATTTTCATTTACGACTAACTAGACATCATAAGAAGTCTTGTGGTGAAAACCCCTTGTAATATGACTTTTTGTTCTTGAGTAGCAATAACAAGATTTTCAAGATGGCCACTGTGGTGGCCATATTGGATGTCTAAGTGGCACCAATTTCATTTGGGATCTACTAGACATCATAAAACATCTTGCAGTGAAAACCCCATGTCTATATGATTTTCCATTCAGAAGGAGTAATGATAACAAGATTTTCAAGATGGCCACTGTGGTGGTCATAATGGATATCTGAGTGGTACCATTTTCATTTATGACCAACTGGACCATGGGATGAATGTGTGTGTAAACTTTCATTTATGACCAACTGGACCATGGGATGAATGTGTGTGTAAAGTTTCATGGCAATCCTTGAAGTAGTTTAGAGGAGTAGCGATAACAAACTTGTGCTAACGGATGAACAGGCGACGTACGACAGACAAGAGGCCGTCCCATAAGTTCTTCCTGTCTATGACCAGTAGAGCAAAAAGCAAAATTAAAAAGAATACAAAAATAAAGAATAAATGCAATTAACTGTTTAATGACATCTTTGTTCAAACTTATACAATAGCCTGATTGTCAAAGTATTTGTAGGCTTTAAACTCGCCAGACTTTTTGCCATCAATGTCATAATGCAATGCTTTGAAACACTGATCACAGAAGAAGCATGGGTTCTCTGGGGCATACTCACTGTCATACACAACCCACCTAAAATAAAAAAGAAATAAAAATAACAAAAGGTTCAAGTGGGCCTGATATCGCTCATCTGAGTAATTGACATGTGTCAGCTTGTGAATGTAACTTCACACATGTATTGAAGGGAAGAAGGAAGAAAAAGTTTGAAGCTAATAGTTGTCACATTGTCTATTAATGTTGGTGTCATGTATCTTCTTTACTAGGCCATGTTGACCATACATAAGATCACTTTTTCATCATAAAAAGGACAAATCATTTGTACAACCAGTATTCTCCCCTAGATCTCTCTGTGCTGCTGGGGACTAGGCCCTGATTCATAATTTAAAGTACATACATTTACTTGATAAGGAGAGTTAATCTTGCAGTCAACATAGATTTCTGGGTCTGTCTTTACCCCACTTGGGTTCTTTCTGGAATCATAACTTGGAAACCATTCAGATCCCCACCCAAGACAGCTGCGGTGGCTCAGTGGGTAAGGCATTGGACTCATGACTAAAGGGTTGTAGGTTCATTCCCACTATCTGATTAGCCAGGAACCTCATTAATATGTATGGATCTTGCTCATAATCAAACTCATCTGAGATTTTCATGAGACAAGCCTACAAAGCAAGTCTGATCCAAAATATGGTTTCTAGAGTGTTCACAAGCTCAGCCAATCAGATGCAAGACAACTTCATTAATATGCATGAATGTCACTCATAATCAAACTGAACTGCAATCTTGATACAAGCTTACATACCAGACCTAATTAAAATCTAATCAGAAATATGTCCTCTAGAGTGTTCACAAGCTCCGCCAAATCTGATGCAAGACCACCTCATTAATATGCATGGATGTTTGCCTGTAACTGATCTCATCCAAGATCTGGATGATATAAGCTTACACACCAAATCTGATCAGATATATGTCCTCTAGACTGTTCACAAGGTCAGTCAAATCTGATGCAAGACAACTTCATTAATATGAATATATGTTACTTATAACTGAACTCATCTGAGATCTCATTGATACAGAAATATGGTCTCTAGGGTGTTCAAAAGCTCAGCCATTCAAAGACAAGATCACCTCATTAATATGCTCATAATCAAACTCATCTAATGCCAAATCTGATCAGAGATATGGTTTCTAGAGTGTTCACAAACTCATCCATTCATGTGCAACATTACCTCATTAAGATGTGTGGCTGTCACTCATAATCAAACCAATCCAAAAATCTCAATGATATAAGCTTACATATCAAAACTGATCAAAATCTAATCAAAAATATGGTCTCTAGATTGTTCACAAGCCCAGCCAGTTGGATGCAAGATCACCTAACTAATATGTGTGGATGTCGCTGATACTGAACTCATCATAAGTCTTGAGAGTTTTTTCAAGGACTTTTCAGGGAGTTTTCAAGGACTTCTGAGAGTTTTCAAGGAGTATTTTTTTAAATGGAAACTGAAATTTCTCCATATGTTACTTTGTTTATCAGTGCATACAAAGCCTCAAAAGCAGAAGCAAAACATAATTGCCACTACAGCAAATGGACACTACAGCTAACTGACACTACAGCTAATTGACACTACAGCAAATGGACACTACTCCATCTGGTAATTACCAGTGTCATTTGTCTTTTGATTTACCCAATGTTATCCCATTTTACTTATTATTTTTGAAAATACATATATAACAAAAATTCTGAATTTAAACTGAAATATATTTTATTTAGTTTAAACTTTTTGTATTCTCTCAGATAAATTCACACAGATCATAGCAAAATTCAAGGACTTTTTTTTCAACAAATTCAAGGACTTTTCAAGGATGAAACCAATTTTTTTTTTAAATTCAAGGAGTTTTCAAGACAACTCCTCAAATTCATGGATATTTTTCAGGTTGTATGACTGTACATTTGTATGTCTGTCTGTCCTGGGTTGCTTGCTAGAAAGACTGCAGCACAAGAACCACTCAACATACATGAAATTTTGCAAGCATCTTTGTAAGCATGTGTAGACATGATTAGATTTTATGGCCATTACAACAATTTTTGAAATTTGTATGCACTTCTGAACTTTTTGCACTTTTTAAACAAAGGTTGCGTGCACAATTAGGTAAAAACCACTTGAGGTAGACAAATTAAATTGTAAAGGCATATTTGCTTTCATATGTAGCTGACCTGATTTAATTTTCGGGCCTATGTTCTACTGTCTACTTTTTCAATTTCTTTTAGGTTTTAACTTTTTTGTGACACAAACCTTGTTAGCAAAGTTAAGTAAAAACCATCTGAGATGGACAAATGAAATTTGTGAGACATTTTTGTATTTAGCAGGATATGTAGATGTCCTGACCAGATTTCCAGGCCATTTTTAGCATTTATTCATTTTTATTTCACACATTTTACAGCTTTTTGGACATGGACATTTTTTTTTTTTTTTTTTTACAAAAACCTTTTTAGCACTATTAAGCAAACAATAATTCAGGTAGACAAATGAAATTTGGTAAGCCTGTCTGTATGTATATGTAGATGATCCGATTAAATTTTCGTGCAAATATAGCAATATTTAAATAATTTCAAAATTGTTGCATTTTTTGGGACACAGACTTTTGGGTCTGTATGTCTGCAGTTGAAGCATATAAGTTTTACAAACACAACTATAGTTTAAAACATCTCTTGAGGAAACAAAATATCAGTGCCTCAGCAAGCATGCAAAATTATGCCCAGTTCTAACCATTAAGGTCTCAGTATTACAAACTTGATATTAATTTTTTTTTATCAAGCAAATAAAATCAAAGTCTGATTATTATTATTAAACAAGGGCAGTGAAATTACTAAAGGGTGCGGGATGAGTATTCATTGGGGAAATAAATAATTTTTAAACTTCATTTTCTCATTTATTTAGTAAAGTATCCCTGCATGGTTTGTGTAACTGATTAAGAGATGGAACTTTTTAATTAACTCTTTTTTTTCAGGGACGGGAACAGAAAGGTCTAATATTCTAAATACAATTCCTAAGTACTTAAAGCACCACGTTGCTCTTCCTTTTCTTTCTGTAAATTTAAAATGTAAAGTGGACTTGTATGCCAATAAAGTGGGCCTCATTCAGTCCTACCTTCAAGTTCCTGAGCCAACTTAAACTGTTTTTCACAACTGAAGCATTGCTACATGTATCTAAAAAAAAAGTGAATTTGCTCCATTTTTCAAAGAAATATAAGAAACATGTGATCTTGCTTGTGCTTGGCTGTATTACTTAGAGGTACTTATTTCTTCATCGTGTACCATAGTAACTCCTGGATCTGGTATTGATGTAGTATCTAAAAGGACCTGATGATCTTATAAATTTCATCTCCCTTCCCTCTCCAGATCCGGGATTGAGGCTAGGAATTTGTGGCTTTGGGAACATATGGAAGGAAGAATAATGACAGATCTGGAGAGATGCTGCTCTGCTACTGATGTTTCATCATCCTACATTATAATGAATTTTTCTAGTCTTCCTGTTTGCACAAATATGTACCATATATATTCGCATATATGTCGATACCAACTACAAACTGCATAGACCCAGATCTGCCATTGCATAATGCACCAGCAGATATGGGTCTATACAGTTTGTAAAGACTAATCAGTAGAATAAACAACATAGACCCTGATCTGACGGCGTATTATGCGATGGCAGATCAGGGTCTATGTTGTTTGCATTTTGACCTGGGTTATATGCGAGTATAAACGGTAGTTGTGTTTTGTTTGTTTGTGACATTGTCTTTCAGCATTAGATTGATCGCTGAATAAAACATTTTTAAACAGTGAAATTTACAGAGGAGCCCATTTTAATGAATTTGGATTTAATGAATTTCCTCTTTTGAAAAAGTACTCTGAGGTCAAAATGATTGTAAATCATTTTATTATCAATTAATAATTGCAATTTAGCAAAATGAGCTTATTTGTGACCCAAAAATTGCAAAATTATTGAATGACTTAATTTATACTATCCTGCATTGTTACATTTATCATGAAAACTAGTGTACATTTAAATTCAGTTTCCTTGCTGCTAGATTTGCAAAAAGCTCATGTCTCAGACATTTTTTTATTTTATAATGAGTATAATCAAATCTCATTCATAATGTACACATTGCAGCAGTCCCTTTGGACAGCCCTCTCAAGTCATAATTTCAAAATTTTTGGGATTTTATCAGGCATGGAGTCTCAAAAATAGAGGGATTTTATCAGGCATGGAGTCTCAAAAATAGAGGGATTTTATCAGGCATGGAGTCTCAAAAATAGAGGGATTTTATCAGGCATGGAGTCTCAAAAATAGAGGGATTTTATAAGAAAACCATAAAAATATAGGGACAATCATATGTTGTTATTTTTAGCTAAATACCATATTTTTAAGCATCTGAGAATGCAAATTAGCCAATATTTATTAGCATAAAACACTGAAATAAATTTTTGGACTAAAATATGTTTCCTTAATAATACTTACCTGATCATAATACATTAGGAGACCTTCCTGTGCCTTGCAAATCCAGCCCTCCCAAGCAGAAGAAAAGAAATCAACCATGTCTTTTGGCTTGTTTTAGCAGTGCTAAAACATTGCCTGCTTACCAAGATAGAAGCTAGAAAAGTGTGATCTCCCCTTAGACACAGGGATTGGTGCCAAATCCCATCATTCATCAGATAATACTGGAGCAGAAGTGCATGCTCTTCCCAGAATGCAGCTGCTGGGAGGGCTTCTGAGGGAGTGCCCATGTTAAGATTGGTTAAGACTTATTGCGGAAACACATTTTACTAAAAAAATTGGTTTCTTCTTCAAATGCATTACCCAATCATATTAAGTTAGGTGAATAGGTCAAAGGTGCAGGAGTTACATCCCCATACTCTGCAGTTGTCCCTGGCTCTGGTCT
This sequence comes from Margaritifera margaritifera, assembly GCA_029931535.1. Classification (NCBI taxonomy): domain Eukaryota; kingdom Metazoa; phylum Mollusca; class Bivalvia; order Unionida; family Margaritiferidae; genus Margaritifera; species Margaritifera margaritifera. Next base: position 930,387 of record JAQPZY010001381.1, on the reverse strand, counting down.
TGTAACATATGAGAAGCAGTTTAAAGTATTTTGTGAGATATGGGCAAGGGTTAGTTCAGATAAATGAAAGGACAAGGTCTTAAGGAAAATAAAATCTTACTGCAAATCCTCTGAAAGTAGAGAAACCCACATTTTTGAGAAGCTGCTGTGTGAACTGGGTATGTAGTCTGTTGTACTTGCTGATAGGTTGTTGAACTGAACCTTTTTGGATGAAAGGTCTCTCGGTTAGAAGCTGTAGGATGTCGTACAAGACTGCCATCTATTCACCTGAATAATTTTACTTCCATCTATTAGCCTGAATAATGTTAATCAGGCAACAGTTTTGCTTAAATGCTATGCTAACCTCATGAGGCAATATGCACAAGAAATTCATTTGGCCGTTGATTAATTCCTTGTAGGCTGAGTGGATAAACCAATGAATCCAGCACCAGAAGAAATATCATCCCTTCCTTCTTTGTGCAGTACAAAAAAAGAGATCTGCCTTTTCTGATTGGCTCAGTATGTTTCAGGTACCACTTCAATGCCCTGATGGGGTCCTGAGGATGCCTTTGTGACTGGCTCAGTATGTTTCAGGTACCACTCCAATGCCCTGATGGGATCCTGAGGATGCCCTTGTGAAGAAGAATCCAATGAAGACAACGGTTTCAAAATGAAAGACTGATTTCCCATCAGCAGGAACCTAAGATCGTTCAACCATGATTTCTCCCACTTAAGGAAAGCAATCCGGATTAGTCTGCACTCATTTTTCCTCACCTTCTGAATGACCTTGGGTATTGGAGGGGCTGGGTGAAGGACATACACAATGAGACCATTCCAAATCAGTAAAAGGCCATCAATTGACCGGCTTTTGAGTCTGAGAGGTAGGAGATGAAGATTGGGAGCTTGGCATTCCTCCTTGTTGCAAAGAGGCTGAAAAGGGGTTGACTCCAAAGGGCACTGATTCAGTTAAAGACTAATATTCCTAGCCTCAATCCCAGATCTGGAGAGGGAAGGGAGATGAAATTTATAAGATCATCAGGTCCTTTTAGATACTACCTCAATACCAGATCCATATAATGCTCATGGAAAGCTATCGCCTTGAGGCAGTTTATACAGTTGATTGTCATAGAGGTGATTAAAAGGTATGGCGTTCACAGATAAACAACTTCCAATGCACAGATTACTTAAATGGCTGACAAGAGCTAGGGTGTGTTGAGCACTCCTGTGGGAGAGTCCATTAGACTAATTTGCATAGGTAAAGTAAACAAAGTGATACAACCCAACTGGTTTGAAGTTAAGTAAATCAAAGAGATGCATGTTGAAGAAACAACTCTTACTCTTTGTTGCCTTGAATGATAATGTTTAAGTCCTCTTTATTCTAGATTATTGGCTAGTTTGAGATCAATAGCAATGTTTCTTTGAAATAAAATTTTACTCCATATTTTTTTTAAACATGCCAAACATGATTATTTCGAAAGTTGAAATAGTGTGGAAGTGTGATTGATCTTTTAAGGCAAAATGTTGAATTGCAGCTGTGATTCTGGGAAAGATAAGCCATCAACAAAGTGTCCAAAGCACAGCAAAACTAAATTTTAAACTCCTGACAGAGTTTGCCTTTGTGAAGCACAGCAGCAACAGGGAGGATTTTATTCTTTGCACATACAGCTAACAACATATCAACATTTAGACATTCTGGAGTGTATGACATCTGTTGACATAGTAACACCACCCAGCATCAAGAACATGCATAAATGCAGAGCTCAATCCCAAAAGTAACTGACATGTTTAAACATTATAACCAGCATGACTATAATGACACTTGTATCACCTTCAAACCCCCCACTGAACTAATGAGAATAGCAAAGACTGCATCTAGTCAAGACTGTATTCCATTGTCCAATGGATTTTAAAGACAAAAACTTACAGTATTTTTTTTATTTAATGTCTGTATGGTTGTGATTATGTGAGTGTGTATAGATGTGTGTGATGATGATATTTAACTACGCTAAGTCTAGCAAAAATTTTTTTTTTAAAAAGTGTTTTAAATGCTTCAAATAAAACATATTTTAGTTTCTTTCATTCAAAATTGAATTTCCATTCATTTTCTACAGGCTTATATCAGTAGATAACTTATTCTCAATTAATCAACGTCACTTTTTTCAGTTGCATGCACTGACCCCACTTGGGATCTCAAAACACACTTTTTTGAGTTTAAAAAAAAAAAAAAATAGTAAAGACTGCCTTTTGGGATATAAAGGAGGGGCTCTGGGTTGCTAGACCAGCATGTTGCATGCCCCCTTGGTGGCCTGTTTCCTAATCTCTTCTATGTGGCCATGGAATGAGAACTTGGAAGACAAAGACTGTAATCTATGGGCTGCCATGTAGTGATCTTCAAGCAGCGTGGACACGGATAGAAAGGCATCTCTCACTGCTAGCTGGAGTTTAATGGAATCAGGAATGGAACTGGAAAGCAAGTGTTAAGCTGCCCTATTCAGTACATAAGCCATGCACGAGACTGACTTCCAGGCATATCTGTCAGCAGAGGTCTCAATGATGGGACCTAGGCTATGTTGAGCTTGCTGAAAGATAGCCATGGAGACCTGACTGAGCACGAAACCAACAGCTATGATGTTGCCAATGAATTGTTGCATGTCTTGGAACAGTTTCCAGTCCATGCATAAAGAAGACAGCTTTGACATTCCCAGACCTACAATACCTTCATTGACAGCTGGGACTTTGGTGTGGAAAACCTGTGCGTTTTGTAGAAGGCCAGATTAAAGACAGATGAGAAAACAGGCAAGTTGATACTGGGTCTTGAAGCCTTTCAAAGCAGTGCAATATGTTAGTGACTCAGCCAGACTGTGGTATTTGTTTGAGGAAGGCTGGTCTTTCTTGGCTAAAATATTGCTGGATGTGGGATTTCAATAAGTGTTCATTGATGGAGCAGGAGAAAGACAGAACTCTGGAGGCAGTAGCCAAAAAGCTTCTTCAATGGGTGTACAGAAAACCAGTTTCCCTGGACATCGTTGGACTGAGTAGAGAAGAAGTTTGTGAACATATGACTTCAATGTCAGAGGTGTTGGGTGACAAAGAAGCCTCCTGTGAACATATCAAAGACTGAACTGAGAAAGCTGGAAGTCAGATATGATAAAAAGGCAAGAAACTCCATCCATGCTGAGAAACAGTAATCTCCATTAATTGGCTCTGAGTACTGTTGAAAGTCTGAGATGCATACCATGTATCCAAAAATCATTATAGCTGTGCATCGCCTGCTTGATTTTTTCATGTAATATCTATGGTTCTGTGTTGGCATTGTAAGCATGCAGCAAGATTTCTAGTATTACCTGTGTATATCATTACTATTTTGCAAATTATGCATATGGTTTTTTTACTAACTGTACAATGCTTTTGTAATTTTTATTTGACCCCTGACCCCCCCCCCCCCCCCCCAAGATATTTCCAGATGGGAGCCATAAATACAGCTGAGAGTCTACATTTAAGATTTTTGTCCACCATTCTGATCTTAGCAAAGCATTATGAGATTGGAAGTTTTCTTATTGAAATTAATTCTACAAACTATCTTTCATAGCTGAATTTGTAATAAAAAATAGAAATGTTCAACATAAGATTCATTTATTATTTTACATAACAACATCTGATTAAAATATGATCCTAACTAAAGTCTAACACAAAAGAACATCATCAAAATCTTTAATACTTTTATCGACATATAGCTCTTGAATTTTCTTTCTTTTCTCAATGTTAAATCATGTATATCGTGCTACATCACCTTCAAAAGTTACTGCATTGAAGTACTGTCACATTCGCAAAGCAATATGTATTGGGATATTCCAGCAAAAGTATTAAGAGCGATGCAGTATATCATTGCAGAAAATATTGCTATGCCAATACATATCAATGAATTGTTACACCTCTAGAAATCACCATAACTGATATTGTGTGGTTCGCAGCAGAGCTGGGACAAGTGATGACACTATCCATGCCAGTCCATGCTGATTTCAGACATACGATACCGGATATCGTAGGAGGCTAAATCAGAAACTATTGCACCAGTTACACTGTGCATCCATGACAAAGCTGAGGCTGTGAGTGCTGTGACCAGGTGTCAGACATCTATATTTTGGGTCTAGGACAGGGTCTGTTGGGATGACAGATCAATGTACCCAGAACTGGTGACATAAGACACAAGTCCAGACTATGCCGGGACTGGAATGGTCAAGGTATGAAACCAGCTAACAATCAGGTACCATGATCCAGTACAAGCTATCAAGGGATAGATCACCATAGCCAGTACCAGGGTGTACTTGCAGTATGGGGTTCTCCAAGACTGGTTCATATGGGCCACCATACTGTGTCGGTATTGGCCTGGTAGTATGTTCAGCGCTACCATGATCAAATAAGAGTGTAGTCATATGGGAGGCCTGCAATGGCAAAGAAGATTGTTCTTTATTTCATCTGCAACTTTGCTGTCTCAGTAAGTGAGACAGTTTGCTACAGAGACGGCATAAGCGCCAAAGATGATAACATCCACATTATTGGATTACCACTTTCTATCCATCTCAGTAGCCCAGGACTGTTGTTTGGCCAAAACAGTCCCCCATCTCTCCTCCATCCAAAGAGCACAGATTTCACATGCATGGCCTGACTGACACCCATACACGTAATACAGATGTGGTGATTATCTTCAGACTGCTTAAACCTTTTACATACCCACATCTAATCCTGCTCATTGTTACTTGTAATTCAAGAGAGCAAAACAATAGTATATACAAGTAAAATTAGACAAGTGTGACAGTAAGCTTACAGCGAAGTGGATGTTAAGAAATTAATGCTAAAGAGTATTACAGGAAGGATCTAATTACTGATAATCATTTGCTTGAAATAAGATCCAATAAGTGGAGTACTCTGATGTTGTGTAAGTACTTTTGAACATCATAATAGCACATTGATGCCACTGGTTAGCTTTTCTTCTGACAAAACAGACATTTAAGATGCAAAATATTCATCAATGATAGAGTGAAAGGCAGTGAAACAATAAGTGAAGTAAGAAAACTCCTTAGATTGCTAGAACTTGAGAAAAGGCACAAAATGGAAGGTATTTGTGAAGCCTTTTGAAGAAGGGTGCTGACAATGCATGAGAGGAAGTAGTAACTGACAAATTACAGTATTTGGCACCAATCCCTCTATCCAAGGGGAGACCAATCTTGTCCGACTTCCGTGTTGGTAAGCAGACAACATTTTAGCACCTTTATTGCTAAAACAAGCCAAAAGACATGGTAAACATCTTGCATCACTTGGGAGGACTGGATGTACAAAGCAGTGCAAGAACTCCTAAGGTATTATGATTGGGTAATGTATCTGAAGAAGAAATAATAATTTAAACATGTATCTTAGTTACATCAACAGGAATTTACAAACATGTACTGGGTGCATCCATCATCTTGAATCATTTTATATCCTTTTCAATCCATTTATTGAAAGAAAGTTTGAAGAAAAATTGGCACGTTTCTCCCCCCAAAAACCGGGATATTATAGGCATTTTTGAAAAATTTTAGGGAATAAATATAGGAATAAAAAATATAGGGACTTATACAAAATATAGGAATGGCAGGGAGGCCTGTTAGGGTCCTAAAGTACAAATGGGTTAAATTTTATTTACAAAATTACTAGTGTTGAAAACTTACTTGGCTGTGCGTGTCATACAGACTTTGCAGACATTTCTGCGAGAACGGATCCTGAAAGTCAGGAAGGGATACTCCCGAGTGTCCTGAGGATCTTCTCTGCTAAACAACCTGTGTGTAAAAATATATATTCTACACTCATCTGAATGTCATGAATTATATTACCACTACTGCTTTTCACCAAGAAATTGACCAACCAGAACTAATTTCAACATTATTTAATTCCCGTGTCATGCTGCCATACTTGCCTACCACTATTTGCCAGTCTAAAATGTGGACAAAAATACCCTTTTCTACACATTATAATGCCAATTGTCCCTGTTAGGCATTGATGTCCTCCTTAATAATTCTTTCAAACAGTAATTGCCTTTAGTGTACTCTTAACACTTTTGGCTACAACCATCATGCTGAAAAAGCATGAGTGGCATCTATGCAATATATATGAATGAAAATGTAGATCAGTTTCATTGCCATGTACAGCGTTATCCAAGGTGTATTTGTTTTAACCTTGGCAATTTAGAAATACTGATTTCTCTTCATTCACTGTTGCACACACAAAGCGCCAGCAGTGTGGAACAGATTTTACTTCAAGTTCTCTGGCCGTGGATGTGACCATGACCACAGAACTTATAGTCCAAATTCTCTCTATATCGCCACTTTACATATGAGTCTTGTCAGGAAGCTGCCCACTTTGTGAGAGCAATTTTCAGCTGTATAGCTGTCACGGGGAGTTGTCAACCCAGATACTGTATTCAATGGTGACATTAGTTTGAAGGATAATACTGGTTAACTCATTGTGAGGGGCCAGAGATTCTGGACCAAGAAGTCTGTGGAATTGGGAGGTTCTCAAGGGATCCTTCAGCAGGCTGGAAGAAGCAGACCACATGAAGACATTTTGTTTCAACATCTGTCGGTAGCTGTGGAATCAAAATCTCGTAATCATTGACTGCATGCCACGAGATAAATATCATCACAAGTGTTGATGGAATATAGATATATTAGGTTTTGAACCTAAAAATGAATGTCACTATATGTGTGGCAATCAATATAATACAGCATCATATTCGTTGATGAACAATATATTGATCATACTTTTGTTCATAATTCTTTATATCAATCATATTTGTTGATAATTCCATATATCAATCATATCTGTTGATAAATTCCATACATTGATCATATCTGTTGATAGATCCATATATCAGTCATATTTGGTGTTCCATACATTGATTATATCCATTGACATACAAGATCATTTGTAATTATTTATTGAAATTCATATCCATTTAGAATTAATATCATTTTGTTATTTCCATTGTTATAGTTTAGTTTATGACAGGTGTAAGTATGTGAGCTAGGATGTCAGAGATTCATTTATCATTAATTTGCATTTATAAATTAACATCTCATTCATATACTTGTATTAAATGTATTTGCTAAATCTAATCCAACCAAGTTTCATCCTGTTACAAGTTGAAATATATAAATCCTTGCAATTCTGAGATAAGAGGACCAACATGACATACATTTTGTACATTTAATTTCCACATTAAAAATGATTCACAGCTTTCATTTGAGGTTTGGATTTCTGACATCATAATAAAGAAAACTGATTCCTTCATGAAGAGATCTAGAATCACAAAAACTATGACATTATTTTAATGTAAGTTCAAATGACATGAGAATCTGCAATGGGCTTACACTGACATCTCCTAAACTCAGTGAAATTTATTCAATGACACAGGATTGAAATCTTACATTTTTGTGCAATTATTAAGAATGATACTTTACTGACTTTTAACTATTAAATCTTTCTTTAAAGTATATTTATCAAACTTCCCATTGACTCTGCCTGCCTGCCTGGCTATCTATCTATCTATCTATCTATCTATCTATCTATCTATCTGTCTATCTATCTATCTATCTATCTATCTATCTATCTATCTATCTATCTATCTATCTGCTCTTATCAATGAGGTCAGAACTAGTTTTATCACCAATCTCATTATGACACCAATTTTGTCTGTGGACAACAGTTACAGTTCTAACAAAAGTACATGGTTCAGTTTTGGTGCTTGTCCACTCAACAACTACAAGTAGTTTTGATGGGTGACAAGTGTTTTTTTCAAAGTGCTTGTCCTCTGCAAAAGTGGGTTTTTAAACTGACAAATGTATCATTTTGAATGATGATACATGCAAATTATGCACATCCAGATTGAAAATAAACATGAAATAAGCGATAATAGTAACTGTTATGCAGCTATCAAAAACAGGTGATAGACATCAGATATTTGGTCAATATATGTATACTATACAGTATTAATGAACTGTGCAGAATCAACCAAGAAGTTCCAAGTGATGTTTAAAGGCAGACTGGTCTACCATAAGTAATGAATTTATTCTACCAACTAATGTGGCTTCCTTTATTTGCATGCAGTCAGTCACTTGACACTGGAACTGAATTCTGGCTGTTATGATGCAGTAATTTCATAAATCATGCAGCAAAGCATTAAAGATCTTTTCAATAAGGGCAGCAGAACAGAAAGGCATTGAGACTAGTTGATTCTGATGTACCCGATGATCAGAGTGAAGCTGCAATGAAAGTTACTGAAGTGGTGTAGTTATGAAGAAAATGTTGACTTGGAATCAGAGAGTAGTGGTTGGTTCAGATGACTGACAGCAGTGTGTTACTTTGTGATAGCCTGAGAATGTGAAATCTGAGGTAAAAGGTTGTTAGTGGGCCAGTAAATAAAATGAACAAAACTAGTTGCAGTTTTTATTCCTTTCAGCTACTATTTTTAACAGTAAAACTGCTGTACAAGTGATCTACAACTTAAATCATACATTTGATTGATTAGAGCACATGAAAAATATTAAAACAAGATGTAACACCAGACACTTTTGATAACAAGAGTCCCTTGAAGGGACTGATGCTCTACTGGGTAAAAAGAATTTCCAGGAATTCAAGCTAAGACCATTTCTTCCTTTTAACTGCTGAATGTTGAAACTATCTGTGATATTTTTCAATGATAAGATTTTCAAATTAGCTGCTGTGGCGGACATATTGGATGTCAGATTGGCACCAGTTTCATTTAGGACAAAGCAGACATCATTAGAAGTCTTTTGGTCAAAACCCCATGTCATAATGATCATCCACTCAGTTGTAGTAGTGACAACAAGATTTTCACAACAGCCATCATGGCAGCCATATTGGATAAACGATTGGCACCATTTTCATTTAGGACCAATTAGGTATCATACAAAGTCTATTGGTGAAAACCCCACATTGATATAGCCATCCATTTGGGAGTAGAGATAACAATATTTTCAAGACAGCCACCATTGTGGCCATATTGAGGGTTAGTCATTTTCATTTAGGACCAAGTAGACACCATAAGAACTATTCTGATGAAAACCTCATATCAAAATGACTTTCACTTTAAAAGGAGTACATAAAACAAGATTTTCAAGATGGCCACATATTGGACGTCAGATCAGTACCATTTTAATTTAAGAGCAACAAAACATTACAAATAGTCTTTTAGTGATAACCCCATGATGATATGACTATTCATTCATGAGAAGTAGTGATAACAAGACTTTCTAGCTGGCCACTGTGGCAGCCATATTAGACCCCAGATCATCACCATTTTCATTAAGACCAAGTAGACTCCATAAGAAGACTTTTTGTGAAAAACCCATGTCAATATTACTTTCCGTTCAGGATGAGTAGCCATAAAAAGATTTTATAGATGGCTGCTGTAGCAGCCATATTGGATGTCAGATCGGCACCATTATCATTTAGGACCAACTAGACATCATAAGAAGTCTTTCAGTGAAAACTTCATTTTGATACAACAATCCATTCAGGAGGAGTAGCGATAACAAGATTTTCAAGATGGCCACCATGTGGAGGCCATAATGGATGCCAGATTGGCACCATATTTATTTAAGACCAACTGGACATCATAAGAAGTCTTTTGATGAAAACCCTATGTCAATATAACTTTCTGTTCAGGTGGAGTTGGAATCAAAAGATTTTCAAGATGGTGGCCATATTGGATTTCAGATCAGCACCATTTTTATTGAGGACCAACAAGACATCATAAGAAGTCATTTAGTGAAAACCCTATGTTGATATGACCATCCATGTATGAGGCATAGCAATAACAAGATCTTCAAGATGGCTGCTGTGGCAGATGATTCATCATATTTTTAGCGATAAAGATATTAGCATTGTTGAGAGCAAACTAAATGAAGATTTACAATGTGCTATGAAATGGATGGATGACAATAAACTTAGCTAAAATTTACAGAAAACCCAGTTAATGTTTATCTGATCAGCACAATGGGCAGCCAAATGTAAAGAATTGTACTTGGAAGTAAATCGTTCAAAAACTGAAACTTTTAAATGTGCCAAACCTTAAGGTATTCTTATTATTAATACTTTATCCTGGTCCAACCATTTTGAAACACTCTTGATAAAAGTATCTAAGAAAATAAGAATTTTAAAAAAGGGTTAAATGTTTTATGCTCGATCAGTTGATCCAAAAAGTATACAATACAGTTGTTTTTCCAAATTTTATCTACTGCTGCATTATGTGGGGAGAACCCCAAAATTCCTCTTACATGCAGAGACTATACAGTTTACAAAAAAGAGCAGCCAGGGTAGTTTTAAATGTCAAGGATACTTTAACACCCGCATCATCTCTTTTCAACATTCTTAGATGGATGCCAATCAAAGATTATATTATTTGAATGAAAAGCTGTTTTTACTTTCAAGGTCTGAAATTATTTAGCACCTGAGTAACTTAGTGTTTTCAAGTTCTGTAAGAAACATAAGCACAAGGAGTACACAGTCAAGTGCAAAGAATGAGTTATATATACCAAAAATTGGGACAGAGTATTTTAAGAATTATTTGGCTTATGCCGGTACAGTTTTATGGAATAGTTTGCAACATGATATTCGGCACGCACCTGATGTTTCCACATTTAACAAACTATACCTTTGTAGATATTTTAATGAGCAATCCTGATTTTATAACTGCATAACATTTGTAAATGGTGGCTGTGATAAATCTTTGTGATAACAGTATGTTAACCTTGCATAATTTGTACTAACTTCTGTTATATTTGTTTTCATTTATGCAGTAGATGTTAACCTTATAGACTTTTACTAATTACACATATATTTGTTGTATATTTGTCTTAATGTCAGAGCCATAATGTAACTAGATATTAGCTAATTATGTTACCCTGAAAAAATAAAGGATATTATTATCATTATTATCATTATTATTATTATTATTATTATTATTACATATACAACCCCCCCCCGACCAACATCCCCCCCCCCCAATCAATCAGGAACTTTTTTTGGCAGAGGGAAACACATATACAAAGTTGCATACAATGCATTGATCTTGGAGCTACTTACCCCAAAATCAATAGGATTCATCCTGGGGCTAAGGGAAATAAATGTACTGAATTTAATTTGTTGTACATAGACCAAATCTATTTTTAGCAAGTAACCATGACCTTAGAGCTACTGGCACCCATATCAATAGGTTTCTCCCTGGGGCTAAGGTGAACAAATGTACTAAATTTACTTGAATTCTATTATCTAGAACTTAAGTTATCATAAGGAAATGAAAAAATATGCCTAATGAATTCATAAACAAGAAATTCTTTTAACTTTAATGCCAATAGTTTTTGCTCCTCTGTTCACTCTTTCTGTTATGAGTTATCTCATTATTCATAAATTCCTAAAAAAATGCAGTGTCTCAGAAATGCAGTTACATGTAAATGCAAAAATCTAGCAGTAAGAAAATAAGTCACTGTGACCTACTCTTATCTATATAGAGTAATAAACCCAAGATGAACACACCTATCAAGTTTCATAGCTGAACATACAACAGTGTTAGAGACACTCGGCTACATGCAAAAACATATCCCATCGCTACCACCACTGATAATGACATTGGAAAAGTGATATCAAAGTCTTGCCCATGCTTGCAGACAAGACAAAAACTTAAAGAGTCACTGGAACATGTAATGCAGGTCAAACTGTCTGAATTTATTTTAAATGCCATTCTGTAGTGCTCTTCAGGATGTACAAGCACACAAAGTTTCATAACAGCACCAGCAAGTGGGTGGAGGATAAAGACAACCAAAAATAACCCCATAACATTCTTCACGTCAACAGTTACACAACAGCTGCTTCAACTACAACTTCCAAAATACCAGGGGTACCACAAATAATTTTCCATACTGTAGAACATCACATGTCTGTATGTCATTCATCCAGATTATTAGTTTATTCAAATTACATGCATGTCCCCAAAGCTTGAAGATTTGGTATAATCCTAACATGTTTATCCAAGCTTTGGTTCATTCCATTGTTTTCCATGTGCCAGGAAGTTCCAATAAATGAGGTTCTGCTACACTTTCATTAGGGTGAGATAAAAACAGTGGCCATTTGGAAAGGTTTTATGCTGACCAAATCTACTTATTAAAAACTTGTAACTTAAATACTATGAGATGGCAAAAAGATTCCTCACAAGGTTTTCCAGTGACTTACAAATGATTAGCATTTATTTTCATAAATAACTGTCATAAATTTGAATTTGTTTTTTAAAAAATTAATTGACAGTTCATGTAAAGATAAATTTCACACAAAATATATAATGATAAAATAAACATTAATACCCTCAGTGTCGCACCTAGAGCGCAGACTGGTCAGTTCCTCACAATTTTTTGTCCTATGTCCCCAAAATCTTGACCCTGTGCACCCCTCTGGGTGCGCTTTTTTGTCAGGAAAAGAAATAAAACAAATATGCCTACACTTTTCCTTCACAGATGTGTATCCATGTCTATGTTGGCACTAACAATGGCCAAAGTCGCTACAAGTGATAAAACCTGTAAGATGGCAATGAATATCCATTTCAAAACAATGAATCTGGCAATGAAAACATTCAAGGTTTGTGGTAGTTGGCCAAGTTGCTAAAGTCTTTGACCACCACTATTGTAATGTATTTTCGAGGTTAAAGTCACACCTACGGCAGTGAAGATTTAATTTATTCTCAGGCTGAATTAATAAAAAAGTTACTAATTTACGCAAATACACGATTTGTCATTTGATTAATGATTTAATACTTTTAAAAGAAAAGTAATTAAGAAAACATGGGTTTTTATTATAATAAATGCTAGTAGATATTGAGTGAACACTAAAGTGACATGAGAGCAAGATCAGCAACGGAAAATTCCATGGTGCAGTTCATTTCAGGTTAACCAGATATTTAAACATGTTAATGTTTTCATGAGTTACTTTATCACATGATAAAACATTTATTGCAATAATGTAAAAGTCCAAGGAAAATATGAGAAAGTTAAGGTGGCAAAACTGTCGAAGCAAATAATATTATCTCATTTGTTAGCACTTCTAGTGCATTATGCACTACAATTTTCCTTTGTCTCTTTAAAATGTTGTGTGTCCCCCAAATCTTGAGGGTGAGGGACACAGTGTCCCCTGACCTTGGGATCCTAGGTGCAACACCAACCTGATTAAAATGGTCAAACTTTACAAGGTAAACATACTCTTGAGGGCCCTGATTGGCATGAGGGAATGGGGGACAAGGGGATGGGGTAGGAAACCAAATACTAATAAAAATAAACAAATTTGAATGAACCACCACTGACCCTTACAGCTCTAGGTAATAAACTTATAACTACAAAGGTGAAAAGCAAGCAGGTTACCACTACACTATTTGAACACTGTACCTGATATCACTAAATATAATAAGATGTTCACAGTCCCCCTGATGGACATAGACATAGGGCTGTCCAAGACGTAGTTTCAGGTCCAGAAATGTGCACTCTTCCATTTTACGGGATTCCATGGGTCCCAAATTCCTCTGTTGAGCCCACTCTATTATATTTCTGAAAGATATTAGGGAGAACATGTGAACTGGTGTTAATCATAAAATTTTGACATGGAAATAATTTTGCAAATTTACCAAAAAAACTGAATTTGGAAAAATGCTTTTCACAGAAGAGATTACCAAATTACTGTATACACTTGTGTATAAGTTGGATCCAACTGCAAACTGCATAGACCCAGATCTGCCATTGTATAATGCACCGGCAGATCTGGGTCTATGCATTTCATTATCAGTAATCAGTATAACAAGCAACACAAACCCTGATTTACTGATGCATTATGCAACTGCAGATCAAGGTCTATAGTGTTTGTAGTTGGACCCAACTTATATGTGAATATATACGGTATAATGCAAGATTCCATACATTCAGTCAAACATTTATTTGTAAAAATTTATGTAACAATTATGCTTCATGTACTAAATCTGCAAACAGTTATTAAATCTGCAAACAGCTAAAATCTTAAAGTATGATTTATAGTAAATGTTTACTAGATTAATACTAATAAATATATTTTATTTCTAAGAAAATTGTTTCAATAAATCGAACTGATTATAATTCAGAATGAATATTTTTCAGTGTCTAAGTGGTAACATATTGTAGTGATTTTGTTTCAACTATCTGCTGGTGTGTTTTCTCTCTACCATGTATATTCATAGCTTGTAATTTGTTATATGATGAGTTTCCTCTCTCATTTTATTAACGAAAACTTTATCATGTATACACACCATAAATGATTAAGTGAAAGTATATATGCTTACTGGCATTACAAGGGTAGTTACCGTCTATACTCACGTATAATCTTAGTCCAAATGCAAACAACATAGACTTTGATCTGCCATCGCATGACGCAACAAACTGCATAGACCCAGATCTGCCAACCCTTTTTTTTGCGATGGCAGATCTGGGTCTATGCAGTTTGCAGTTGGTATCGGCTAATATGTGAGTATATACGGTAATCTTTGCAGTCGTCATAAATTCCTGGGTCTGTCCTTACCCCTATGGGGCCCAGCCCCTGGAATTATAACTTGGAAACCATTGAGATATGCATATGTTATATAACTAGCTTTGTCCACTGGATTTCTTCCAGCCCCTGGGGAGTTGAACCTAGTTCATAACTTAGAAACTGTTCATGTGATATTTTAGCAGTTGTTGTTTTTTATATTTTTAGTAACAGCAGACATATCCGATGGCAGATTGGCATCATTTGTATGCATTTAAAAGCCCTTCATGCCAGAATGTTTTTTGTAAGATGTGATAAAATTCTGTTGAGTAGTTTTTGAAAAGAAGACATTTAAAGGATTTACCATTTTTAATAATGGTGGTCATATTTGATGGAGAATTGAGATCATTTGTGTAAATTTAGATGCCTTTATTACCAGAATGCTTTCTGTTAAATTTGGTCAATTTCTGCTGAGCGGTTTCTGAGAAGAAGTCATTTAAAGTTTTGTCCTTTTTTGTGTTTCTTTTTAATGACATTCCATTTGATCCAAGCTGGTTTAAACAAGTGACAAGACCTCAAGACCATGTTTGTTATTTTCATTTTTTTTATACCATTTTCTGTTTGTCACTTACATCTTTGAAACTGATGCATATTTACCATACACATTTGTATTTTTTTGTACAATATCTCAAACTTCCATTAAAAAAAAGGTGGAATTTTCATTACATGGTAAAGTTTCTTTCTGACAGTGTTTAGCACAGAAGTTCTTTAGTCTAGGAATGTCTAATTTACCTCTTATCTGTATGAATAACTCTAGACAAAAAAAAGTCTACTTTCTTATTCTCTCTCCCTGACACCAATTGATTGATTTTCACACTAAGCAATCCTCATGCCATTAATATGAATACACTATGCCACTTTAAATGTACTTTGTATTTTCTCATATGCCACATACTACTTGTGTTCTGTTGTTTTGATTTAAATGCCCTTACCTATAGTAATGAGGTGAATCCAATGCTGGTATGAAATTTATAAAATCTCTAGTCTTGTATATTCAAAAGAAAATGGGGGGGGGGGTTGCTTGTATCACAAGCAAAATACCTAAGCTGGAGTGAAAAGAAGCTGTAATATATCAAGATAAGACATACAGCTGTTACAAAAGCTGTAATATATCAATATAAGAAATACAGCTGTTACAGAAGCTGTATTATATAAAACAAGACATACAGCTGTTACAGCAGCTGTATTATTTCAAAATAAGACATACAGCTGTTATATGGGCTGTAATGTCAAAACAAGACATACAGCTGTTACAGAAGCTGTATTATGACAAGATAATACATACAGATGTTACAGAAGCTGTAATATCGAGATAAGACATACAGTTGTTACAGAAGCAGTAATATCAAGACATACAGCTGTTATGGAAGCTGTAATATCAAAATATACAGCTGTTACAGAGGCTGTAATATAGCAAGATAAGACATGCAGCTGTTGCAGAAGCTGAAATATATCAGGACATACAGCTGTCACAGAAGGTGTGATATATCAAGACATAAAGCTGTTACAGAAGCTGTAATATGCCAAGACATACTGCTGTTACAGAAACTGTTATTTCAAGATAGACATACAGTTGTTATAGAAGCTGTAATCTATCAAAACATACAGTTGTTATAGAAGCTGTAATCTATCAAAACATACAGTTGTTATAAAAGCTGTAATATATCAAGATAAAGCTTTTACAGAAGCTGTAATATATCAAGATAAGACATACAGCTCTTACAGCAGCAAGTGTTCATTAAATACTGATGAAATAACCAGATGAAATACAAGGATACAACAAGTCTTCCAATCAACTTTGCATCTACTGAGTATTTACTCACTAGATTTGGTTTTAATTTGACACTTTCATTTTTCAATGGGGCAGTATCAGTTACCTCACCCATAGTTCAAGTTTCTTCTGACCTTTTCCACCAATGTTGGCGTGGGAGGTCAGAGGGCACCTGCTACCAAAAACATGGAATTTGCCAAAACCATGCAGTAGCAGGATAGGGTAGTCACTTTACACAAGGGCTAGCAAAATTATGCAATCTTATACTACACCCGACCTGCTTGAAATCATTAAGTAGCTAGATTAGCTTCTCATTCAGAACAGTTACAGCATATTCGTCTGTTTAATAAACCGACACAAGAGCCAAAATTAGTCTTTACAAAATGGACATCATATGAAGCCATTTCTCATATAACCCGGTCACATGATACAAATTTTACAGCCTACATTTTGTTGTGATATCAGAGGTCAAAAGATCCTGTGATACAAACAACTGACGTAGGGAAAAGTCCAAGGATAACTTGATTGCATTTGATTTCATAAGCTGCAAGATCTGTCATTCATGTGACTAAGCATCACAGATTAGAATCTGTTGATAAATACTGGATATCAGCTCAAATGTTGACTTTATTATGAATTATTCTTTAATTCCAATGCCTGAGAAGATAAATTTTCTACTTATTGATTTCAGACAGGCAGGAGTTGATACAAGTCCTCATAATTTTGCTAGCCCCTGGGTAAAGAATATACCCTATGCTGTGAATGCATGGTTTTCTTCATGAAATTGGATGCACCGTGACCTACAACCCCAACCTAATTGTCCAACTACCTAACACAGGATGTGAAAAGTTAAAAGAAACTTGGACTGTCTTACCCAAGGAATTTTCTTCCAAATGGTGATTTCTAATATTAAAATTATTAGCTAGTAGCTCATTTAAAAATTACCCATATACACAAATATGAAAATACAGTTAAAGTCTCAACATGAGAAGAAAACTCAGTTCAAACTTGGAGGATAAATCTCTTTCATTTTCAAGTCACAGAATAAAGCATACAAAAATACATACAGAAACAGGTGAACATCATATATGAATACTGTGGCTTTATTTATTTTGTGGGTCTCAATTTTCTTTGTTTTCTATAAAAAAAAGACACAATTTTGTGGGTATTCGTGGATTTGCCTGTCAAAGTTTGCATATTTGTAGACATTTAATTTCATGGATTAACATCTACAAATACCCAAAATAAAGAAAACAAAAGAACAAAAATAAGCCAATAACGGCGATCAATTGAATGGGTAAAACAATACTGCTACCTGTATGAGCATAAATCAAACATCTGTCAAGATCACTCACTTACATTATGTTTATGTCAAAGTGCTCAACATCATAAATTTGTGGTTCGGGGCAACAACAAAATCTATGTAAATTGGTACCCCACAAAAGTTAATCAAACCACAGCAATCTTCAAAAATTAAGGATATATGTAACTTCTATTTTTTTTCACATATAAAAGATTTCTAAATCTGGATCTGGACTTGTATGGAGAGGTAACCACAACTGGCATAAACACCAGTCAAGAAAGTATTAGTCTAAAAGCACAGGTGCTTGAAATTGTATGGGTACAGGTAAAGTAGACACTTTAATGACTTGATTATAATACCATTTACCATATATACTCGCATATAAGCCAAGTCCAAATGCAAACAACATAGACCCTGATCTGCCATTGTATAATGCGCCAGCAGATCAGGGTCTATGTTGTTTGTTTTACTGATTAGTCCTTACAAACTGCATAGACCCAGATCTGCTGGCGCATTATGCGACGTCAGATATGGGTCTATGCAGTTTGCAGTTGGTATCGGATTATACACGAATATATACGGTACATTGTTTACTGTTCCCATTCAAGCCCCTATGTCAGTAATCTAATTAAGGATAGATATAAACTGGTCCACCGTTGTTGCAAGTATCACACTGTCATCAAACATAGTTTTCACAAAGCAAATGTTATTGAACTCTTTTTATATTTTTGAAGATACAATTATGTTTACTAGGATCTTCAGAGCACTGGTCAATGCTATAGGAGTCTAACCACACTAACCTACCAACGTGTGAATGTGTTCACCACATATCAAACACCTGAATGATCTATATAAGAGAGATGCTCTCAAGATAAGGTATTTGCTAATTCTAAGCACTTGCATAACCAAAATGTAAAATTCTGGCTGATGCTCATGCTTTTTCCATACATATTTTACAGTAAGACAACAAGCTTGAGTATCAGACATTGCTAAACATAGTCCACAGTTTGACAGGTTTCCTTGTATGATTTCACGAATACGCTGGCTAATGAACACTGAATACATAATAGGATAATTGTTAACATTGTTCATATGCAACTTTTTCTTTTCTAAGTCGAGTCTTATTTCCTTTTTTGTATGTATATTGACACTGCTTATCCAGGACTTTGTATACAATGTCAAGAGTGTGATCAGGTTAAAGTGATATCTGGAGGTGACAGAAAAACTGCTAGAAAGTTTAATGGTTTACAAATGAGGAATAAAAAACATTGAGTGGTCAAATATGGAGAAAATCTTCAGTGGAAGAACTTTCATGGATTTTGTGAACTAATTATGTACATTACAAATCCGCTTTTCTGGAACAATTTACTCTAACCAAATTTCTAAAATTAAGCACTGAAGTCCGTGTAATAAAAATTCCTCCTCCCATAGATTTAAGTTTTAGAAATTTCTAGTCTAGAAGAACACAGACCCAGTCTGCTCCCCACATCACAGGCCCATGCACAACAGTGATCATATTTTTTAAAGACACAGACTACTTGTGGAACATTAAAGCTTGGTGGGAGGAGGGAATGTGGCAATAGAGACAAGTAAGTTTTACATCGTTCAAATTAGTTTCCCCCCCCCCCCCAACCTACATTTTAATAACAGTAATGTATTCCCAGTCGCTATTGTATAGCTGAATTTGCCAGTTCAGTGCAAAGCTGATGGCCTCAAATACTGGTATAACAAGAATATATTCACCCTTATTGTAGGAATGTCCACTACTGTAAATTGGTATCCACTTGAACCACATTTTGTGCTGTGACTATGGGCCCTAAAGAAAATATGCCTTCACTCTGGTGTGCCAAAAAATGAAGGTAGAAGGAGAAGAAGGTAGTGTGTGACTGCCAAAATGCGGCCTTTATAACATCCTCCAATGACGAATGAGTTAGATAAGCCCATGAGGTAACAATGGCTTGAACCTCATGAGCTTTAATCTTCATGAGTGAAAGGTCGCTCTCAGCAAAGGACTGATAAGCCCTCTTGATCGTTTGAACAATCCACCTAAAAATAGTGGATGCCAAATATCAGCATAGCCCTTTAAGGGAAGGAAAAGACGCTTCCTACTCTTTCTTCTCCCTTTAGAAGCAGCCAAATAAAATTGTAAAGCCCTAGCTGTGCATAAGAGTCAATCTTGAGTGGAGCTACCAAAGGAAGCTGGATTTCTGCTAAGAATCTGGTTGACAAAGAAGAGAAACCAACTTGTAATTGCCACTGAACCAAAGACAACCCTGTTCTATAGACAGGGCATGAAGTCTACTGCTTCATATCACAGACACTAAGGAGAACAACAAAACAGTCTTATGGGTAAGGTTCTTGAAAGAAGCTTCACCCAGAGGTTCATAGTCAGGTTTTGTTAAAGACCACAAGATGCATGAGAACCATGATCATTGGGGCCACAGTGCGTGAAATTGGAAAACCTCCCAGTTCATGACAAAACCAGAGGTACTTCCTGTGAGGAGGAAAAATAGGGATGTGAAGGTAGCATCCTGGAGGTCGATGGAGAATGCCCAGTCACCAGACTTTATAGCATTCCTGACTGAGGCAGTGGTCTCCATCTTAAACAATTCCTCCTAGAGAAATGTGCTTAAGGCAGAAAGGTCAATAATAGGCCGCAACTTTCCACATATTTTTGGATACCAGGAATATCCGGGCATAGAAGCCTAGAGACTGGTCATTTAATACCCTCTCTACTGCAACCTTCTGCAGAAGGGAGTGCAACTCTTCCTTTAACCGCACCAGATTTGACTGGTGGAATTTACCACCTTAACCTGCATAAATCCCCAATCACTAAAATATAAGAAGCCAAAATTTAAATTCCATTTTATATTAATTTGCCAAATATTCCATTTGCAAAAAAAACAAACCTTCTATACAGAAATCGTTAGACAGGCTATATGCAATTTTGTATTAATCATCAATATCAATTTTGTAAATTTCCACAGGAACACTTGACACTTCATTATAATCATAAATTCCTAACACTTTAATCATGATTTCAGCGTGGTTCTCATTCCTCTGTTCAATTTTTAACTCACCTATCAAGGAGAGGTAATGCAAGCTTCAACTTAAGAATTTTTTTTTCTTCCCACAATACTACCTCTATATTAGACCTTTAAAAAAACTATTTTATAAGCTTATTTAACAAATACAATTCATTATGGAGAAAGGACAAAACAAAGTTTTCCTTCACATACTGGCTGTAGTCTCTGCAATCTGGCTCTCTTGTATCATTGTAGAAGGTCCCCTCTATGTAGAAAAACCCTGACTTAAATATGTCCTGTAATTATAAAGGGGGAAATAAAAAGTAGAGAGAATATTGTCATAATTGATAACTACCATATTCATATATGTCAAAAGTGCAACCAACTAAAAACAGTGTTGACTCACATCTACCAGTGCATGATGCTGCCATCCCAGGGTATACATTGGTCTCTCAAAAATCATGAGTAAAAAACAAACAGTTTACACATTATCTGGTGGCAGATTGGATTCTACTCTGTTTGCAGTTGGTTGGGGATTGCAGTATACATGTTATTTTCCCTACACCTTTCCCCCAACTTTTTTGTCATTATATATATATATATATATATATATATATATATATATATATATATATATATATATATATATATGGTCTAACATAAGTATTAACAAGTTTTTTAATTTATTGAACATGCTCAATAATACTACCTGACTTCATGTGAAAGCTGCAAACAGCAAGTGGCACATAATATTATTCAACATATTTCAAAACTTTCATGACAACACAAGTTTAAGACTGTTTATCACAGTAATGAGCTTGTTTTGCTCAATATTATTGCTATGTTATATGTCACCATCTGACACATAATTTTCATGAAATACTGTATATACTCACTTTTAAGTCAGGTCCAACTTCAAACAACATAGACTGTGATCTGCCATTGCATAATAAGCCAGCAGATCTGAGCCTATGTTGTTTGTTGTACTGATTACTCCTAACAAACTGAATAGGCCTAGATCTGCCAGTGCATTATGCGATGGCAGATCTGGGTTTATGCAGTTTGCAGTTGGACCTGACTTATAAGCAAGTATATACGGTAATATATTATGATTCTAATTCATATTATTGATGTCATAAAATATTATATATACTGTATGTTATATATTATATCTACTGTATTTTCTGTACAATTTTCTGACCCTGTTTGTTTTTGGACACAAAAATTAATTACCAAAATAATTTGTTAATGCCTTGTAATTTTTGTACAATGTTTTACAAAAATCTTTGTCCTGAACTTATGTTCTCAGACACAATCTAGGAGACCTGGTGTCTTGTTTTCAAGTAAAAGCTTCAGTGTGTTTGCCAGAAATTAAACTGCAACAAAGTTCACTTCAATTGGTCATGAACAGGTACCTAATTATCAATGAAAATACTTGCGCATACTTAGCACAAAATATTTAATGTGCTCATGAATGCCTTGCCAAAAAGAAAGAAGATATCAGCTTTGCAAATTTCTACAAAGACAAGTAAATAGACATGGTTCATTGTTTTTGTTGCTAGTATTTCAGTAAAATGCAGAGGATTTATAGTGGGATAAATTTGTTACATAGTTTGTTAGTGAACATATACAAGATTTTTGGGGTCAGTGTGAAATTAGAATTGGGCTCGGTGTAAATGCCTCATGCAATATGAACTGCACACTGACCCCATAAATCTTGTGTACAGTCACTAACAAACAATATAACTAATATTATATGCCTGCCCTGTATTTAACAGTCATCCATGCTGGCATTATCAAGGTATTGTTGACTCCAGAGATTACTGACCAACAGGTCTCAATGATCTCTACCTTTGGTTATGGTATGCAGTCTTAAACTAAGCTTAATGTACACATACAATTTTTTTTTTCTTATTAGATTTAGCATGACTTTGACCTCTGGTAAAGGAACTTACTTTAAAACAGAAATTATTCTGCAAAACTGATTTTTGTTTGAGTCACAATGACCTTGACCTTTGTCCTCATGACCCCAAAATCAACAGGCCCCTTCCACACATTAAGTGCAAACCCTCCACAAACTTTGGTCAAGGTATGTGGTCTAAAACTAAAGTTATCATGCAACAAGAGCCCCTTGAAGGGACTGATACTCTACTGGCCAAAAAGAATTTCAGGAATTCAAAATAAGACCATTTCTTTCTTTTAACTGCTGAGTGTTGAAACCATCTCAGATATTCTTCAGCAATAAGATTTTCAAATTAGCTGCTGTGGTGGACATATTGGATGTCAGATTGGCACCATTATTATTTAGGACCAAGCAAACATTATTAGAAGTCTTTTGGAGAAAACCCCATGTCAGTATTCAGGGGGAAAAGTGTCAACAAGATTTTTAAGATGACCACTATGATGGCCATATTGGATGTCTGAGCAGACCCATTTTCATTTAAGACCAACTAGACATAATAAGAAGTCTTCAGTAAAAAAAACCCACACACACTAATATAATGATAAATTCAGGAGGAGTAGTGAAAACAAGATTTTCAAAATGGCTGCTGTAAAGGCCATACTGGATGTGCAAGGTGCACCATTTTCCTTCATTACCAAGTAGATAATATAGGAAGTCTTCTGGTGAAAATCCGATGTCAATATGGCTTTTCATTCAGGAGCAGTAGTGATAACAATATTTTCATGATGACTGCTGTGGTGGCCATATTTGACATCAGATCAGACCATTTTCATTTTGGACCAACAAGACACCCTAAGAAGGCTTTTAGTGAAAACCTTGTGTTGATATGACCATCAACCCAGAAGTAGTAGCAATAACAAGATTTTCAAGATGGCTGCCATGACAGCCATATTAGACATCAGATCAGCACCATTTTCATTTAGGACCAACTAGGGATCATAAGATGTCTTTTAGCGAAAACCCCATGTTGATATGACCATCAATTCTGAAGGAGTAAAATATGATTTTCAAGATGACCTCTGTGGTGGCCATATTAGATGTCGGAAAGGCACCATTTTCATTTGGTACGAACACGACAATGGGATGAATGTGTGAGTAAAGTTTCATTGCAATTCTCCAAGTAGTTTAGGAGAATTAGCAATAACAAACTTGTGCTAACAGATGGACAATGGACAAAAGACCATCCCACAAGCTCTTCTGGTCTATAACCTGTATAGCTAAGAACCATTTTTCTTCTTTCAGTTAGTGACATTGACACTGACCTTTTGACCGCAAAACCAATAGGCTTCTTTCTTACCCAACATCTAAGTCATACACAAACTTTGATGAAGGTATGTGATCAATTACTGAACAGAAAACATTTTTCTGCTTTCAAAATGACCTTGACCATTGACCTTTTGATCCCAAAACTGATTAGGCTTCTTCCTTTTCCCAAGTGTAAGCCATCGACAAAGTGTGGTCCAGGTCTGGGATGTAGAACTGGTGTTATTGTGTGGAAATCATTTTTCTTCTTGCAGTCACAGTGACCCTGACCTGTGTTCTTTTGACCTTGAAATCGATGGGGTTCTGCCTTACTCCAAGTGCAAGCCATCCACAAAGTTTGGTCACTGTTGATGGTGAAGAACTCAATTGATTGTGCAGAAAACATTTTTGTTCTTTCAGACAGTGACCTTGACCTTTGACCCCAACATTGATGGGATTTTTCCTATCCCCAAGTGCTAGTTTGGTAACTGTAGATTGTGGACACCTCAATTTGTCCAAAAATGAAATTGGTAACTGACAGATGGACAGACAGCATCATAACATAATGCATTCTGCCTTATGGAAAGTGTATACAAACTAGGCAAGTAATGTCTGGTTTCATTCATTACCCTACATGAAAACTTTCCTTTTGGTACCCACCCAAAAATATACAGAACAAATGGTAATTCTTACAATAAAATTCCTGAAATTTCTTTAATACACTCTTTATAAATTAAACTCATTTCTTTATTGAAACAAGTTTTGCATGTCACTCAGTCAAGTATAAAGAACAATATACAAACCTTAAGTTTTAGTATGTACTTATGTAATGTGAAATATGAGGACAAGTTACATGAGATAATAAATCTAGAACAGACAATAAGTTAGAAAATCAAACAATAGGTGATTTGTCAATTACAAGTTACATTTCTAATACACATTTAGTCTTTCCACTCCAATATCACTGTTTTCAGACTTGTTGCATAGCAGGGATCAAAGTGCTGACTCAGTTATGCAAGGTAGCCATCTTTTATTTTAGTGTTCCCAAAATAGAAGCACAATGAGATTAGGACCAAATAGCCCAGAACTGAAATCAGCTGGATTGTTGGTTACCTTACCATAATGATGACAATACAGGGAGTCAAGTTGCCCGGTTAAGCAACCTTTTCTTTCAAGAATTATTTCCCTTTCAGTAAGGCAAATTCTGTACTTCCTTCTCCGAGTCGTAGCAATTTCAACAAAATTTCATATGTGTCCAGGTTTTATCTTATCTGAACATGTCAAAATTTTTAAAGACATTTTACAATATACAATCTGAAAAACATGGACAAATAAAGGGACTGATTAATAAGACCAAATCAAGATACCCCTGATGCAAGCAGTAGTAGCATGAAAATCACTGACATTCCAGGACTTGGTCCTACCTGATTCTAGATGACCTAGACCCATATTCAGGAAACTTGATTGCACACTTAAACTCAAAATGACTTTGTCATAGGTCTTATCATTGTTAAATTGTTACAAAATAAACTATACATATTTTACAGACATCTGTATCTACCGTATATACTCGTGTATAAGCTTATACCAACTGCACAGACCCAGATTTGCCATCGCATAATGCGCCAGCAGATCTGGGTCTATGCAGTTTGTAAGGACTAATCAGTAGAACAAACAACATGGACCCTGATCTGCCGGCATCATGCAACGGTAGATCAGGGTCTATGTTGTTTGCATATGGACCCGGATTATACGCAAGTATATATGGTAAATGTATTACTACTTTGAAATCTCTTGTCTTTCAATTAGTTTATTCCAAATTTTAGTTTGTGTGTACACTTAAGTTGAGGAGTTTCGTAAATACATGGCCAGATGCTTTTATCCAGTGTCTGAAAATTTAAAACTATGTTTGTCATCAATCATTTTACCTTGGCATAGTTATGCATGACACTGTCTGGGTACTCACTCTGGTCCCCGGGGATGGCCAGATCATTCACACAACGAATGTAGTCTCTGAGTTCTGTCAACTTCTCCTGCCCTAGTACCATGAATGAGTGCTCATTTGTCAGCTGAAGAGATTAAAACTATGTATGTAAGAACCGTCTACTCTAGTTTATCTGATGAAGTCTATTGCATTTAATTTTTGTTGGATTAAACCCACTGTCTGATAAACAAATCCAGTGAAACCCCACATTAACACTTCGTTGTAGCACATATTCAGATATAGCGCAATTGTTACCAGGCTCCCAAAATTTTGCAATAATTTCACCTATTTTTTTAAGTACTACAAAGCTTTAGTTCCAAAATAAACAAGACTTTGATTTAATAATTTGGCAAAATGTGTTGTATTCTTGAAGAAAAAAAATATTCTTGCTTATTTTTGAAAAGCCATTAGCTCCTTAACAAGCTGATAATTGTTAATCTGATTATTATTGAACCATCAACAATAAAACCATTAGGTCTTTTTTGCATTTGTATTCAATGCATCGTGTGAACAATTGTTGCTCAATCCTGGGTAAACAGTAGCCAACAAATGTTTGCTCAGTCATTTGGCTTACTCAACAAAGCACCAAACAATGCAGGGGTCTTAAAAGTTTCTCACCCGAATTGATAAATCAATTAATTTACCCACCTATTTAAAGGAAACAATAGACCACCTGGGCCTGCTAAATCAATCATCATACACACCTATTGACAGAAGCTCCAAATCACCCATATACATAACCCACGGTAATGGTCAAGTTACATACATATACATGTACATAGCTTGGACTCACATGGACCACTGACTGGAACAGAACCATTTAAACTGTTGGGGTGGAGGGATTTGCTATTATAATCAAACATACAACTCCCTGTTTCACCTCTGACTCTAGTCCAAAGTCATAGTTATAAATACAATTTCAATTAATATTGGATTTTTTTATTTTTTTCCTCTGACTTTTAGAGAATGACAACTGTTTTTATGGAGATCACTCTCTACCCATTAAATTCAATGGTTTACTCCCATTCTGGGTCAAAGCAATTATAAACAACTGTTCCAGTGTTAGTTAAAAGTACATTACAAGGTCAATACCTCTGACCTAGATACAAGATACAAGAAATTTTATTTAACGTTAGTTGTCTGGGAAAAATGCATTAAACACTAGCTCTGTATAAGCTATTTTACCAACATTCTATGCATTTTCAGTTAAAATATTTTTCAAGCCTAAATACAATTTTAATTTTAGAAACTGCTAATGTCTGATATAAGCATTTTATTGTCGGTAAAAAAAAATCACCCTTTGGACATGTCCAGCAAATATGAATGTTTCAAAAATAGTTTTTCCTAAGTTAGTGTGAGTGTATTAGTAAGAAATTAAATATTTGGATTCAAATGGAATCTAGCAAAAAAATTATATAAATTATGCTTCTTTGTGCATATTTTCAATGGAATAATAATCATGGATACCATGAGATTGGCTGGTGAGTACATTTAAGTTGCCAGTTTTGTACACATACATTTATGTATCAATGAACGGTTCTCTGCAACAACAAAAATAAATAAAATATGTAATAACTGTTTTAAGTATTTCTCATTTAAAATTTAAAATGCATCAAGTTGGTAACTGCATCAATGAAGTCCATACTTTTGGCCCCCCCTCCCCCCCCCCCGTATTGTATATTTTCTTAAATTAAATGACTTGGTGTGATAAAGCACATTTCAATACATAGCACGATAGCATCTTGTAGACCCCAACCATCGTGTTATAGCGTGGTTTCACTGTATTACTGAAAGACCTTGTACTGTAAAGTCATGTGTACAAGTTCATTAGAGAAACTGCTATGTGCTAAATAATGATAGGATAATTGCATAACCCTTGACTAGATATACATGAAGTTATTGATTTTTGTGATTACAATGTTAAGCAACACAACTATATTGGCTTCATATGATGTGAACAATGAAGTAGCAGACAACAGTATTAATAGATGGATAATGCACATAATTTAATCATTTCATATCCAAATGATTTGTTTTTCATTTTGTTGGTTTTAACTGCACTTATAACACATTCCTGGCTTTATCAAGCTGAGAAATGGGAGCTTAGTGCCTTTGCCAAAGACACAGAGAGAAAGCCGACCTGGTTTGTTTGTTTGTTTGGTGCTTTACGGCACAGCAACTCAAGTAGGTTATTAAGAGCTGAGGCAATTGGAGTAAAGTGCCTTGCCCAAGGACACACCCCGGTAGCTGACCCAGGCTGGTCCCGTGGTAGGATTCGAACCCACACCCTTTCGGAAGCTGACCTGGGCTGGCCTGGGCAGGTATCAAACCTGTAACCCGTGGATTACCAGTCAAACACACTACAAACTGTTTTACTATGGCTCCCCCGTAGTCAAATGAAGACATTGGAGTTGGAACATAATACTTTCAGTTAAGCTTGTGGTTTTGACAACTGTTTAACAATATTTCATCATATAAATTTGAAACTCAGTTTTAAAAAAGTCTGGGTAAAGTTGAGTTGACTATATCTGATCACAATGACAATGTTAACAGTCATAAAGAAGTATCCAGTTTGTAGATTTACATATGTGTAGATTCTATATGATTTTATATACAGGTTCTTATTTTCTTTCCTTGTATGCTTACCCAACAAATAGTACTTTGGACATGAATTTGATAACCAAGCTAATTAAGATGATTTGTATGTGATCATGTGTAGAACTTACCACTCTAAGGATGAATTACTCTCTATAAAACTTACCACTCCAAGGATGAATAACTCTCTATAAAACTTACAACTCCAAGGATGAATAACTCTCTATAAAACTTACCACTCCAAGGATGAATAACTCTCTATAAAACTTACCACTCCAAGGATGAATAACTCTCTATAAAACTTACCACTCCAAGGATGAATAACTCTCTATAAAACTTACAAGTCCAAGGATGAATAACTCTCTATAAAACTGAATGCACAAAGTAGACTAAGCCACTTAAACTTTCACCTTGCCCTCATTTTGTTGTTGAATAGTAGACAGTACTTAAGTTTCCTCACAAATCAGATGGAGATGTCATGTATTTTTATTGAAGCCAGAAAATGTGTTTTATGTTGACATATTAAGTTAGTAGTACAACTTTATTCATACCATATCTATCGATGATATGCACTGTAAAAACAGTGAAGAACATTTCAAGTTTCAGATTCTCTAGAAAAGTGATGTGCATCAAATGGTCTTAAAGTATCAGACAATGCTGTTAATAAGTTTCATGTGTATATTCAGATAATAAATGTATCAATTATAACAAAGCAATGGAAAACATTAAGTATTGGAGGAAAAATAATTATATTTAATATATTTATATTCCTTGGTTAGGGCAGAGAAAACAAAGCTAAAATGGAAATATTTAGAAAATAAACCTATATATATATATATATATATATATATATACACACACACACACTAGAGCTAGGTACCATTAAAATTTTTGTACTGCAGTATTTCTATACATACCACAATACGTACCACAGTATACTGCAATTACATTATAGTTTAATTTGCTATGTTTATGGAAATTGTTGCATAAATTGTCATCTAAACACTAACTAAAGTGTGGATGATTCAGCTTCACTCTAGATGACACTCTGAACAGGCATTCTTCTGACCTGACATTAGAGAGCTCATGGATAAAAATGGGAAGTGCTGACACTGAAGCCTACACTTTACTAGCTACATTACTGATATATAAGGCAGCAAAACTTTAAGTGGGATGCCAACAACAATTCCAAAACATGGGCAAGATATTTATTAGAAAGGGTCAGTAAACATAAAACAAGAGTCCCTAGAATGAGCTGATGCTCCACTCGGTGAAAAGAGTTTCCAGGAAATCAAGATAAGACCATTTGTTCCTTTTAACCATGTGTACCATTTTTAATGATGAGAACATGTGGTTTCGCATCATTTTGTTCATGCTGCAAGATGGTGGCCAGGGAAACAATTGCTTAGAAGTACTTTGTCAAAATCAGTGAATATCATATGATTATTCATTCATCTAGTATTTATTCATCATGGATATTGTTCATCTAAGTACTTAAATGCTTTTGGCAAATTCTCATTGTGACTTATGCTGTTAAAAATTGTATTATTTTTGGAAAATACTAACCAGAGTTCTGCATACAAATAAAATGGTGGTAAATCTAACAATGTCAATACTTCAGAAAATTTTCAATGGATCCAGTCTATTTGAGTTCTCTGGATTCACCCAAGAGGATAGTCATGATGTGGAAGTAAATTCATACAGAAAGGTAATCCCAGATTTTTTATCCACATCAAAGAAATCAAGACAGTATTCCTATCCATGTCAAGAACAACTCATCAGTGAAGCAAATGAATGAACCTTACTAATTTCCAACTCTACAAGTACTCATAGCAACATGGGTATGTGTCCAAAAATCACTACTTCACATGAGAATAACGTTAAATGTACAGTATTCCCATCAACAAATACCATTTTATTTCAGGGCAGTGGATGCTTGGCTTGGACTAGTAATGGATTTCTTGAACTGTGCTAAGACATAAACAACAGATTTAACACCAGCACTGTGTCACTACAGCCATCCTCAGCTTGGCCCATAACCTCCACTCCTATAAGTGCCTGCCAAGCAAAGCCATATTTAATTGCAAACTCACTTGTTCATGTAGACACAAGCTACACAGGGCCTAATTACTTAACACCACATCTCCCCTGGCCCTGGTAGACCCAGATACACTTCATCAAACTGTAGAAGACAATGCCACTAATCAAGATAATGAAAACCCAAGTACATGTACATGTAGTGCTTGCCAAGCAAAACACCACTTCTTTACACCTTCATCTGCACAGACAGGTACAAGTCACATAGTGCCTAAATATATAACACCTCTAACACCTCCCTCTCTCCAAGCCCAGGTAGACCAAGATATACTTCATCAAAGTGTAGAAAACAATACAACTAATTATGATGAGACTTCTTTCAAACACAATGTAAGTCACAGTTCACAGTGCCATGGAAAACTACATTCTAAGTGACTTGATAGATACGATGTTATGATCAGGGATCTTAATCTATATTGCATGTGTCTATATATATATATATTTATGTATAGTTTCAAGGCAACCCTGAAAGTAGTTTAGGAGGAAAAGCGATAACAAACTTGTGCTAATGGATGGACGGATGATAGATCAGCACCATCAGGACCAAGTAGACATGATAATGAGTCTTTTAGTGAAAACCCCATGTTGATATGCCCATCCATTCAGGAGGAATAGCGATAACAAGATTTTCAATATGGCTGCCATGGTGGCCATATTGGATGTCAGATCGGCCCCATTTTCATTCTGGAACAACTAGGCATCACAAGAAGTCTTTTAGTGAAAACCCCACGTCAATATAATTTTCTGTTCAGGAGAAGTAGCGATAACAAGATTTTCAAGATGGCTGCCATGGTGGCCATATTGGATGTCAGATTGTCACCATTTTCACTTTGGACCAAGCAGACATCATAAGAAGCCTTTTAGTGAAAACCCCATGTTGATATTGCCATTCATTCAGGAGGAAAAGCAATAACAAGATTTTCAAGATGGCTGCCATGGTGGCCATATTGTATGTTAGATCTACACCATTTTCATTTAGGACCAACCAGATATCATAAGAAGTCTTTTAGTGAAAACCCCATGCTAATATGACCATCCATTCAGGAGGAGTAGTGATAACAAGATTTTCAAGATGACCACTGTGGGGGCAGAACCATTTTCATCTAGAACCAACTAGACTATGGAATGAATGTGTGTGTAAAGTTTCATGGCAATCCTCCAAGTAGTTTCGGAGGAATAGCGATAACAAACTTGTGCTAATGGATGGATGGACGACAGACAACAGATTATCTCGTCTATGACCAGTAGATCTAACAAAACAAAGTGACTCAGCAAACAAGAAAATATTTAATTGACAATTGAAATTATGCAAAATTCAAACAAAGAACAAATGCGGTCCTAAAAATCTTTGAATGATTCTTACCATTTAAAACTTAACATAAGGTAGTAAACAACTGAAAAATGGCATTCTGTCTAGAATCACTAGTCACTTGACTAGAATGATTTATGTGACTCTAAGTGTAAATGTAAATTTAAAGTCAATTTAAAAAATAATAGAAACATTTAAAAACACCTGAACAATGAGATTATGACATAGAATTACTACTGAGCATAGAGTGCTGACTAGAAGAATGATTTCTCAGCTAAACACAAATACTGTATATACTCGCGTATAAGCTGATATCAAATGCAAACTGCATAGACCCAGATCTGCCATCGCCTTATGTGCCTACAGATCAGGGTCTGTGTTGTTTGCATTTGGACCCGGATTATATGTCAGTATAAATGATAATTGCCCAATTTAATAATTAAAATGTTTCTGGGCACATCACTAAAAATAATGAAAAGCCAACTTTTATGATTAAACCAAAATAACATGAACTTGATGGAATTCGTCTGATCAATTGTTTCACTCAACTAAGTCAACTTATCTAATTTTGTTATGAAATTTCTTGGGTGATTCGGAAATCAGTGTCGTGAAATTACTTCATGTTTTTCTTCAGAAAGATTAAAGTACCCACATGCTTTGGTTTGAGGTTGACTCTTTGTGCAGATAAAATATCTCCTGCAGCAGAGAAAAGATGTCTGATGGACACAGCAAACATTTTACTATCCTTGCAAGCAGGGGAAATTTAGATTTGAATTTTCTTCCTCCACAAAAGTGGATCATCTTTAAGACCGATAGGTAGTTCTGAACAACTTTCAGCTGTGTGAGTTCATGGATGGACTTCTCTGGCTCTACATATGTAACACAGGTTCCACTCTACAAATTCCTAATTTGCATAGGGTTTGATTTTTAAAGAAAAAGAATTTCCCAGGTTTTCATCGCTGGTTATCCTGGTTATTTAGAAAAGACCTTTTATGTTAGGTATAATAAAATAACTTCTAATTCCCTTTCTTTTGGTGTACGAGTGTTAGGTGTGATTTGGGTTATAGTTATACAATTTGGTCTTACTTTAGATGTGCACCTCTCAAAAAACTGCTAGCTCTGCTTGGTCATTTTCACTTCCTGAATTCCAGAGGTAAATGGGAAAAAAACATTTATTGCACTTTCAGAAGTTAGTATTGTCTGATCTGTCAAAATTAATTTTCCCTATTTTAATAACTGCTAAAGTTGGTGTACTTTGGACTACCAGGTATTTCAAGTTCATTTCTCCAGCACATGGGAGCAGCCATTTCGATCAGCTGTCGGCTTTAGGCAGCATGTTGTTTGCCTAATACCACATATAAAGAAATTTCAGTCACAGTACATGACGGTAGCATAAAGGTATGTCAACATTCCCTCCAATGTGCTTTTTGCCAATGCACACAACTTCACCTTATACCAGTCCTGCTTTCATAAGTTCATAATAAATGGAGAGCGGAACCATAAACATCCCCCAACAGGTCATGTAAGACACCTTTGGCTGCCATCTCTGCATACGTGACATGCAACAACCTTGTGATTAATTAAAGTACATGAATACAAATTTTTTGTGATATTCTAAATTCATTTGTGACTAATACAATGATTTTGTAAAAAATTCACTCATTTTTTATATTATTGTCATGAAAAATGAAAACATGACTTAAACATCTTTAATTTGTAGCAAGAGTACTCATGAATTTCCGTACATTCTTTATTGATGGAAACTGCCCAAGTACCAGTATGGTCTAAAAGTACTGTGGTATGTACCACCAATATAAAATACCAATGTACCACCAATATAAAATACCAATGTACCACCAATATAAAATACCAATGTACCACCAATATAAAATACCAATGTACCACCAATATAAAATACCAATGTACCACCAATATAAAATGGTATACCAGTAATACAGTGCATCTCTAACACACACACACAAATATGTAATTTTGAGAACACACACACACACACACATGTAATTTTGAGAACACACACACATGTAATTTTGAGAACACACACATGTAATTTTGAGAAAACACACACATAATTTTGAAAACACACACAGACATGTAATTTTGAGAACACACACATGTAATTTTGAGAAAACACACACACATAATTTTGAGAACACACACACACGTAATTTTGAGAAAACACACACACACACACATGTAATTCTGAGAACACATCTAAGAATTGTGACATGATATATGAATAATATGAAAGAGCGATAAAATAAGATTTTTAAAACAAAATAACAAATAAATAAAAATATGTTCTAAATATTCCTCTGTACCTTTTTTAAAGATGGTTTCAAGAGCAAAATTTTAAATCAAATGAACTGAAGACAAAATTTTGTTGTGCCTTTGCTTCTCTGCATTTAGGCTAGAACTCAAATACTGTATATGAAATGCAGAGGGTCATAGTTCATTAGATGCGTCTTTAATAGTATGTTTTGGATGTCTCCTGAGATATGAAAATTCAATAACTGTAAGTGTTGGAAGAATACATTACTATTTTAGATCAAGAAGATTTAAAACTGACATGCTCTACTGATCTTAGTGACAGAAAAATCCATTGTCTGGCAACACAGAACAAATTAAAGTTTTGCTGAGTAAGTAAAATTTTCTGACACTTGACCAGAATTTTTTGTCCAGAATATGAAGATAAGGTTCATATTTTCATGCAGTGTAATGAAAATCTTGATTTAGGACAAGTAAGTTATTTAAGGATTTTTTTAAGGTCTGGGTCTGTTTTCAAAATCGGATGATTCAAAGTTTACATCAACAGGGGACTCGGATTAAAATCAGCATGTATACAAGACAAGGTTACAATTAAACATGAAGTAGCAAAAAGCACATTTTTCCTTCTGTACCTACTTTAATCTGATAGCAAAATGGCTTACCAAGTGGGAAAAGTTTTTACTTTACACAAGTTAAGACTGAATTACCGGTATGCACACATTCAATTTACCTGTATCTTATGGATACTTTTCAAACAATACTATTTTCATGGTACATGCTAATCTGCATCATAATTGCGAAGGTGCTTGATAGAAAATATCAGGAATTACAAAAAAGATCAACTTTCTTTTTTCATGTAAACATTGGTAATTTCAGCCTTTATCCTCTTCAGGTGGGAAGGTGTTGGAAAGGCTGTTTTTGATCAGCATAATTCAAACCTTGTGTTACTGAGAGTTCTTACTTTAAAAATTCTTGGTTACAAAATTTTCTCCTAGATTTTTCACCTAATAGCAAAACCATAAAAATGGTAGCAAATTTGCTACTTGCTTGTGTGTATTTCAAACCCTGTAGTAATGAACTCTTGTTACGTTACACAGAACAACATACTAAATTGGTTTGGTTTGGTTTGGTTTTTATGGGTTTAACGCCATTTTTCAGCACATGATAGGCCAGTATATCTGGTGGAGTAAGAACCCGGGAAAAATCCCAGGAAGAACCACTGACCCACGGGAAGCTACTGGCAAGCTTTCTCACATAACCACATTTGCCGAGCCCAAGACTCGAACCCACATGGACAGAGGTGAGATGGCAGTGATTGGTAAAGGCGAGCACCTTAGACCACTCGGCCACCCGGGGCCCCTACTAAATTGTGTATGCTAATGTTCACATGGGTATTAAACATGTCCTGATCCTGCAACATTCGTCAGACTGCATCTTAGTTACAGATCTGCAAGTGTGTAAGCATTTCAAATTTGGCATCTGGTATGCATTCAGAAAAGCTGTCTATCCATTTTCTAAATACTATATATACATGCATTTAAGTTGGATCCAACTGCATAGACCCAGATCTTCCATTGAATAATGCACCAGCAGATCTGGGATTATGCAGTTGGTTAAGAGTAATCAGTTGAGCAAGCAAAACATACCCTGATCTGCCATCACATTATGCGACTGCAGATGAGGGTTTATGTTGTTTGCAGTAGGACCTGACTTATAAGCAAGTACATGTAGTATTCCATATTTTGCTGACATACATTTTTATGTTTCGACAGAACAGATTGGTTATAAGATCTGCACAGACAGTAACCTATAGGTGTAAATGAAAACTTATTAAATAAGAATAAACTTAGTTCTACAGTTTTTTTACAATTTTAGTTTCCTTCTAAGTGCTGAACAGGTCCTCCCAAGGCCATTACATACCAGACAGGTGCTTGCCATATACCTCGAGTTTGCCAACATGCCCTAATTTTGCTGCCATGCTTTAATTTCTTGCCACCATGTCTTAAATTTACAGATTTACATGAATATTCAAAACTCACAACTGCAAAGATATTACGAGCTAGATTATTATTTTCTTAAGTGTTTAACAAAGTTGCTTTACTTTATATTGCCAGAATGATGTAAAGTACAAACTTAATCCCTAAAACTGTTTTCCAATGGGAAAAATTATGTGGCCAAATGTATTTCATATTGAAGAGAATCCATACAGCCCTATCTATCTAAACAGATTATCTCTTAGTGCCACCATGGCTTCAATTTTTTATACAGAAAGCCCTGTTAAAAGGTTTTGACTGGGAGGCAAGTAAAAACTTACTGTAGGTCTCTTGTCCTTGGTGGTCTGCATGGGTTTGTGTACATGTACAGTCAGGATAACTTCTGGATATGCCACCTGGAACTCTATGGGAATTTTTCTACTGGTTTGACTCAGTGTTGGTATATTCATCTGTCATTAGGCAAAAAAAAATGTCTTTATATTCCTTATGCATGCAGAATTTAAGTACTGTGAGCTCACTTTTTTTTGTGGTATGGATTTAGTGGTTGCTAAAACCCCAAAATTTAGACCCAATGAACAATGATTTTTCAAAGCCACTAATTTCAATACTGACAAAAATGTAATTTTTCCTACAACAATGAAAACTGATACCAATGAATACTGATACCCATGAAAACTGATATCCATGAATACTGATACCCATGAAAACTGATACCCATAAATTTCATGATACCCATGAAAAACTGACACCCATGAATAATAATACCCATGAAAAACTGACACCCATGAATACTGATACCCATGAAAACCATGAAAACTTATACCCATGAATATTGATACCCATGAATATTGATACCCGTGAATATTGATACCCATGAATACTGATACCCATGAATACTGATACCTGTGAATACTGATACCCATGAATACCCATGAATACTAATACCTGTGAATACTGATACCCATGAATACTGATACACATGAATACTGATACCTGTGAATACTGATACCCATGAATACCCGTGAATACTGATACCCATGAAAATATATAAATTCACAACATAACCAGTAAGTATTGGTTTCCAACCCAATATCCAACTTATGCAAATTCCACACTAAAAAAAAACTAATGTCTAACACTGTAAAATTGAGAAAATAAGTAAACACACTTATTTGTTAAATTTGTGATGCCCTGTGTGCTTATTTTGACTTAACAGATGAATTTGCAATGACTGCGGTAGAATGACATTGGCTATTTTGGAATGCCGAGCACAGATTACACTGTGTGCAGAAGTAACTGCTATTCCATGAACCATATGGTGTAAATAAACATGTATTTGATACCCAATCAGACACTTAAAGTCGGGATTATGCAGTCAAGCACACCATTATGTCACATGACTTTATAAACCTCGAGACAGGTCATCTTATTCTGAACAAGTTGTCTCTGCTGAATAAAGCTGGTGGCTGTTTCTGAATGGCAGTGCCTTCTTAAAAAAAATGTCCAAGACCTAATAATACAAAAAATTAATGTAACAATTTACCTACTGTTGATGTATTTGCAACCAGGATTGAGTTCCACTAATCATCACAGGATCACTATACTGTTTCTAAATAAGCCAATCCTCTCATCAGGGGTAGAAAAATTAATTGCCTGACAGCCTGGGATAACTAAATTCTAGCTTTGGCAAGCAAGTGTATGACAGTAACAGCCCAGTCTGGCAACTAGATTTTTATGGCCATGGTTTATAATGAGTCTGATTACTATGATGAAAAGTCAATTTTTATGGGCTACATGTGGGTCTGCAAATTTGTTATTTATGCCAGGTGTTAATGTTCACTAAAGATTTTATACCTAGCTGGTAGATTCAATCATGCGTAATAATCCTAATTATTGTCATCACCTGGTAATTCAGGGCTGGCTAATGCCAGATGTTAGGTTCACTGTAACAAAAGCATGTTTATTTTCTGGCACTGATTGAGGTATTGCAAAACAACAACCACCGAAAGCAGAGATACCAGGAATAAGTCTATACACAAATAACTATGTTCTCTTTAGCTACCATTCTTACACAGCCACATGCTGAGATTGTAGTTTTCAGTCCCTCCGCATCATGCAGAGCACCTTTATCTTAGAGCTTAGATATGGATGACTTCAACAGGAAATTACTATTCCATAATTCTATGCAAATATATAATAATGATAAATGCTTACACTGTGCTAATTATAACTGTATTTTTTTTAAAGTATGACAGATAGATAATTTAACAGTTTAACCTACAAAAATAGATTCAGTAACTTGCAAGATACATTCATATGCAGTTAAAGAGGAAAACAAAATCCACAAGTTGAAATGAAGTCAAATAATCTATAAATAAAAAAGAAAATTGTAGTAAATGAAAAAATTAACTTAGTAGGGTTTTCCATTTGGAAATACCCTCCTAACCTTCTTTCAGGGAGTGTATTTCTGAACGCAATGGTAAAAAAAAAGGATTAGGCGACAAGAGGCACTATGGGTAATTTTGTGTGGGAATGACCTCATTTCATTTTTTAGCAATGATTTTATGGGTAATTACACCTTCCTGTTGTACTACTGTATGAGAATGACCTCATTTCATTTTTAGCAATGATTTTTGGGGAATCACACCTTCCTGTTGTACTACTGGCTTAGCTAGTGATGACTTAGGACTTAATTACTTACACAACAGCATGAATTGTAGTAGATAATCATCTTCATAACAATGATTTATAACACACAAGCATATATAGCATCCAACTGGACAAGAAATCTTCATCCTTCAAACCATGCACATACAAATTTAAAATTTCCTAAGAAACACAACAGGGATTAGATGAATTGGTTTGGTAACTGTTCAAGCATAGTTCAAGTTCTCTGTCACATTAGGAGTTTTTCACTTTCTAACCACAATTACTTTTGTACTGGTCTTAAATATTTGAATATAAAAAGTTGCAATTGATTTTTTTAAAAATGCAATTGGCATGAATGATATATTCAGGAGCTGAAAATATAATTATGGCCCCTAGATAAAGACAAACTGAAATTATAATTATGGCCCCTAGATAAAGACAAACAGAAATTATAATTATGGCCCCTAGATAAAGACAAAATGAAATTATAATTTTGGCCCCTAGATAAAGACAAACAGAAATTATAATTTTGGCCCCTAGATAAAGACAAACTGAAATTATAATTATGCCCCCTAGATAAAGATAAACTGAAATTATAATTATGACCCCTAAATTAAGACAACTGTTGAGGAAAGATGTGTTTCCATAGTTAATGTATTCAATTTCTACATGTGTACCTATTTTTACTGCATGATAATGGAAAGGCATGTGCTTATCATCCAGATTCTATAGTACATTGAGTTTTTATTCTGAGAATGGCCAGACACTCTCTCTAAGTTGTATATCTCTACATCATGAGATACTTGATGTTATGAAGGTAAAACAGTCTCATAACACATAAAAGAACAAGTGTAAGAACTGCATGGAAAACTATAGCTAGTCTCTGAACCATCCTGAGTTCTATGACATATATGGTTTATAAACACACTTAAATTATAGCTAGCCTCTGAACCATGCTGAGTTCTATGACACATATGGCTTATAAACACACCTAAACACAAACTTCAAAGTTTACATTGTTGATGACACTAGAGGACAGTGATACCGCTGTCTTGCTACCTGTTCATAAAGGTTAGACAACTTCAGATAATCTGAAAATGTGTCTCCCTTGCATGCTGTCTGACTCCTACCCTGGTAGTCATTTTTTGGCGAATTTTTTTCTGAACTATCATGTTATATGCGGGGTCTTTCCTTTTTTCCATTTCCCTCTTCTGAAACCTGCAATACAAAAATCATTATGTTATAATCTACTGTAACAGCTAAAACTGATTTACTATGATCATGCAGTTATGTGAATGATGATGACAACAAATATTTTGTATTACAGCAAAATTCAAACTTCTTTCATGATGGACGGCAAACTGCAGCTTGACTATAAATAGACTTCTGCATCTCAGTTATAAATTAAAAGCATTACTTACTTAGCATTTTCAGTGTATGACAGCAAACATGATGAAGAGGTTGATATTTGATTTGGAGAAACTGTAGAAGACCCATGGATAGCTGACACCTGGGATTTAAACTTAGCCAGCATTGGGACAAAGCAGCTGTATTAACCACTGCCCTGCTTAAGCCCCTCATCTCAAGCTTCACAAAATGTAACAGAAGCATAATTGATAAACAAGACTGCTCAAATGACTAACATCTGCCTAATGCAACAACAACTGGACTAGATATCTGGGTCAGTAGAATACTCTCTGTAAAAATTTCTTCCAATGCTGTAAACTGCATATGCATATCGGAACTGTTTTAAGATTTCTCTATTTTTTTGTCTCTACAGCCATATCTGATTGCACATCAGCATTATTTGCTTAAGGCTGAAAAGGCTTATGCCAGGATGCCTTCTGTCAAAGCTTGTCAAATTCAGTTGAGCAATATTTTAGATAAAGCAGCTTAAATGTTTTAATATATCAGTAAATAAATCTGGTCATATCTGATTGCAGATTGGCATCACTGTCATTAATCTGAGATGCCTTCAAGAGAGGATGTATAATGTCAAATTTGGTAAAATTTTGTTAAGCAGTTTTTGACAGCAGCTAAAAGGTTTGTCAATTTTTAGTAATGGCAGCCATATTTGATGGTAGATGGACATTAT
Organism: Margaritifera margaritifera; assembly: GCA_029931535.1. Taxonomy (NCBI): domain Eukaryota; kingdom Metazoa; phylum Mollusca; class Bivalvia; order Unionida; family Margaritiferidae; genus Margaritifera; species Margaritifera margaritifera. The sequence goes on along the minus strand of JAQPZY010001381.1, from coordinate 889,451 downwards.
TTGTACAAAATTTAAAAGCCCTTACTGCCAGGGTGCTTTCTGTCAAATCTGGTCAAATTCTGAAAGACCAATTTTTGAGAAGAACTCATGGATAGTTTTTATTATATTTTCACTACAGATTGTCATCATTTCTACAATACGTAAACCCTTTTATGCCAGAGTGCTTTCTGTCAAATTTGGCCAAATTCAGTTCAGCAGGTTTTTCAAAGAAGTTATTAAAGTTTTTTTTCTGTTTTTATTTATGCTAGTCATATTTATGGTGTATCAGCATAATCTGTATAAATCTGAAAGCCCTTCATGATAGAGTGCTTTCTGACAAGGACAAGGTTCAATAAGGGCCGATTTTGACCCCCAAATTAAAAATTAAAGTGTAAGAGTATTTATGGTTATGCCATATCCACCATATGCTGACTGCAGCATATGTACACATGCTATAATGAAATAGTGTTAAATTAACAGTTAATTTGTTCTTAAATAGATGTGTGTTCAAAGGCTCAATTTTTGCCAGACTTCTGCATCTTCTGTCTTCAAAAACTAGCAGTGCAGTCGAGAGCATGTTTGATTTTATTTTATATAAGACACTTTTTCTAACCATCCAACTCATATGCAAATTTCATACATATTCTTGTTCCTCTTATCACTAACAAACAGAAAAATGAGGACACACTGTGTTTCTTAGATCACCCATTATATGTCCGTCACCATATGGGCCTACTTCACAGTATCATAAAAATGGCATTTTATTTTTCTGGAAACAAAACTGATGTTCAAATGATGATTGCTATTTAGTATGGAAGATTGTATTCCTTTTTTTTCTTTCTGTCTGATTGCCTTTTGGGGATGTTATTTAGTGCAACTCATAATTAATGGGAATATTTGGATTAGAGTAGTTAAATATAGAAGAGGCACATGAAGGTACAAGATCCACAGCAACAACAAAAACAATTTCTGCCATTCAAAACTGTCGAATGTTGAAACCATCTCTGATATTCTTCAGTGATAACAAGATTTTCAAATTAGCTGCTTTGGTACGCATATTGGCTGTCAGCTTGTCACCATTTTCATTTAGGACAAAGTAGACATCATTAGAAGCCTTTTGGTGAAAACCCCCATGTCATAATGATCATTCATTCATGGGGAGTAGTAACAACAAGATTTTTCAAGACTGTCATTATGGCAGCCATATTGGATGTACAACTGGCACCATTTTCATTTAGGACTTGGTGAAAACCCCTGTCATAATGATCATCCATTCAGGGAGAGTAGTGACAACAAGATGTTTAAGACAGTCATCATGGCAGTCATACTGGATTTATGACTGGCGCTATATTTCATTTAGGACCAACTACATATCATAAGAAGTCTATTGGTGAAAACCTCATGCTGATATAGCCATCCATTTGGAGAGGAGTAGAGATAACAATATTTTCAAGATACGACTTTCCATTCAGTAGGAGTAGCAATAACAAGATTTTTAAGATGGCTGCTGTGGTGGCCATATTGGATGTCAGATCAGCACCATTTTTAGTTAGGACCAGCTATACTTTATAAGAAATCTTTAAGTGAAATCCCATGTTCATATGACCATCCATTCAAGAGGAGTAGCAATAATAAGATTTTCAAGATGGCTGCCATGGCAGCCATATTGGACGTCAGATCAGCACCATTTTTATTCTGGACCAACTAGACATTGTAAGAAGTCTTTTAGTGAAAACCCCATGTTGATATGACCATCCATTCAGAAAGAGCAGTGATAAGAAGATTTTCAAGATGTCTACCATTTTCATTTAGGACCAACTAGATATTAAAAGAAGTCTTTTAATGAAAACCCCATGTTGATATGACCATCCATGTATGAGTGGTGGTAAGAAGATTTTCAAGATGGCCAATGTGGTGGCCATATTGGGTGTCAGATCGGCACCATTTTCATTTATGATCAACTAGACATCATAAGAAATCTTTTAGTGAAAACCCCATGTTGATATGACCATCCATTCAGGTGGAGTAGTGATAACAAGATTTTCAAGATGGCCACTGTGGTGGCCATATTGAATGTCCGAGCAGCACCATTTTTATTTTGGGACTAAGCAGACCATGGGATGAATGTGTGAGTTTCAAGGCAATCCTCCAGGTAGTTTATGAGTAGTAGTGATAACAAACTTGTGCTAACAGACAGATCGATTACAGACGATGGACAACAGACCATCACATAAGCTCTACTGGTCATAAGAAGCAGCCGATTATGCTCTTTTTTTACTGTCTGAAAAAGGAATGACTGTAAGAAATGAAAATCCCTGTGCATTATTTCATTACCTTGATCATTTAAGTTGCATAAAATTGTATTACCTATATTCTACCCTTATATAAATATATATATATTGGAACTCAGGCAAACAGAATCAGAATATTAATGTGAATCACACCCATACATTAAAGTTATGTAATCGTCACATAACCAAGTAAAACTGCAATATTCATTAGCATCGTGGTTCATTTGTTTCAATATAATGAATTATTTTACTATATAACTTAAAATTATCATCTGTAGACTAGATCTACTCAGGAGGCTACTGGTACAGTATAACATGTATAAAATTGATTACGACAGTTTTTGAAGAAATATTTATTGAACAAGGGGATTATATTGTACAATATGAGTTTACTTTTAATGCAATGATATGTAAAAAAATCTTTTCTTTATTAAATTTTTTTTTTTTTAATTACGGATGATCAAAGTTTTGGACATATTTACTTTTACCCTAAAGAACCTCACCAGGCCACATGTAATCTATATATAGTAAATTGTCAACGCAAAGATATGCAGTGTAAAAGTAAAATGGTTCAGTATATTGTCACAACTGAAAATAATAACAGCCATTCGAGCCCTACCACAACCTTAGATTTTTATGTGTTTCATGTAAACTGAATTGAAAAAGATCGGATTTTATCTTTTGGCATAATATTACTCAAGTACAACAAATATATGGCTACACTGTAGCTGTTGCAAGTGGATAGTCTTGTCCTGTATAACTCTCTATATATCGTCAAAAAGCATGAATTTTTGGTATCAAATATATATATATATATATATATATATTTATTTGACTAAGAGCATCTGTGACAAGGAAGACATTACAGTTGGTTATTCAATTATACTTCATGGTTTGACTTCTATATGTACATGTAATAGCATCAGAAAAGTGTCACTCTATAGGTACAATGCATCATTACTTGTGAAAGACAAATATTTGTCTACTTGTCATTATCTATCTCATTTCATATTAATCATGCCACTGTCTCATGAAGTTGAGCAATATATATTTCTTTACTCGTGTCCATTCATGTGTGTGTGCGAGAGAGAGAGAAGCTATGTAAATGACCCTAGCTAGGACAATTTTGTGGTGACAGTCCTTTTGGAGCATATCTTTAGCACTTTACCAGTGTTTTTCAACTTACTGTATACATGTGTGTTGCATATGAACATGTGTAAGTGTGTTAAATTCCTTATGTTGCCTAATGTTGAAGAACAAATTTCTGAAAAGTAGATGGCAAACTGCTCAGATCAGATGGCAAAGTCTGCCAACTGCTGCATCTTAAGTAAAACACTGACTGTACATTTTTGTTTCATCAACTCTTTTGCAACTGATTTGTTAAAACCAGAGGCCCAAGTTGCTCACCTAGCTGAAATCTTCCTGCATGGACAGCTGGTCAAAAATTCTGTGTTAATATGATGCTTCTAATATTTAAAGGTTTTTATATTTTTTTTAAATGTCAGCCATAATGGACTGCAGATCTGTATCATCTCTGCAAAACTTGAAAGGCCTTAAGCCAGGATGCTATCTGTTAAATTTTCTTAACTTCTGTTGACTGATTTTTGAAAATTTAAAGGCTTGTCAATATTTAACAGTGGGTCAGCATCATCTGTGCAAAATTGAAAGGACTTCATGTCTGTATGCTTTCTGTCTAATTTGGTCAAATTCTGTGAAACAGTTTTGTAGAAGTCATTTTAAGTTTTGTTGAGTTTTTTTTAGTAGTGTGCTCAAATTTTATGGCAAAGTGGCATCATGTGTACAAACTTGAAAGGCCTTCATGCAAAGATACTTTCCATCAAATTTAGTCAAATTCTGTTTGACATTTTTTAAGAAGCTGTTTAAAAGCTTTTCAATTTTCAGTAACAGTGGCCACATTTGATAGCAGATCAACTTAATTTGTACAAATACAAAAGACCTTCATGCCAGGATCCTTTTTGGTTAAACTTAATCAAATTATGTTCAGTGGTTTGTGAGATGAAGTCACTTAAAGGTTTTTCTATTTTTAGTAGTGGTGGCCACATCTGATGGTAAATCAGCATCATATGTATAAATTTGAAAGGTCTTCATGTAAGGATCCTTTCTGTCAAAGCGTCAAATCTGGTCAAATTTTGTTGGACATTGCTTGAGAAGTCATTAAAAGGTTCTTTTTTCTTTTTGTTAACAGCAGCCATATTTGATGGCAGATCTGCATCATTTGTATAAGATTAAAAGGTCTTTACGACAGAATGCTTTCTACTAAACATGGTCAAATTCTATTACATGGTTTGTGAGAAGAAATCAGTCCAAAGTTCCTCTGTTTTTAGTAATTTTGTCCCTAACTGACAGTAGATCGATGTCATATGTATAAAATAGAAAGCTCTTTTTGCCAGGATGCCTTCCGTCAAATTCAGTCAAATTCTGTTCAGCAGCTTTTGAGATGAAGTCACTGAAAGGTTTTTCTACTTTCAGTAGCAGCAGGCATATTTGACGATGGATTTGCATCATTTGTTCAAGCTTATATAGTTTTCATGCTGGATGCTTTTGTCAAATTATGTTGAGCAGTTTTTGAGAAGCTGTTAATGGTTTTTCTTTTTTTAGTAACAATGGCCATTATTTGATGGTGGATCAGCATCATTTGTAGAATCTTTAAAGACCTTCCATCACAAGTTTGGTTTAAATCAGTGCAAAGGTTTTTGAGAAGAAGTTGAAAAATAGCAATACTTGACAGTTGATACATGACCATACCTTAAACTCACCTGGCCTTATTGCCAGGTAAGCTAAAGATTACACACACATGCACACACACAGACTAATGTATTTGACACACCTGACACACATTAAATTCAAATCCTCAGGTATGTCTTCTAAAATCTTCCATCTGTCAATTGGCTCTTGTATACCCTTGAGGTGATCGAGACTGCAAAGGAAGATATGATGTATGAACACTTTTCATGCTAGATATTATGTATACATAACCAATCAAGGTTACTCTCAAATAACACCCAAGCTATTAGGATTGAGGGGGGTCCCTGACATATTAAGGTGCCAAGGCTGGATTTATCATTTACAAAATCAAAGTGCTCATCAACTATGTAAAAAAATGAAATATGTGATTTACACAGTATGAAAACGTTAAAAATAGCAAGTAAGTATAAATTGGTTATATCTATTTCACATCTATATGTCTCAAGCTGTCAGCAGAGAGTGAGAGAAAGAATGGGATGGTATGATATATGCATTTCTATCTGTCTATATTATCAATCACATAATGGAAAAATATAAAATACAAACTTTGCAACTATTATCATGATCATATCACTAAATGTGTGAAGTTTGGTTGGTATGTATGTATGTATGTATGTATGTATGTATGTATGTATGTATGTATGTATGTATGTATGTATGTATGTATGTATACTATGTAATTATCCATCAATCTATCTGTCTTTCTAACAGTTTTACAAATATTTTCACACCATGATTGAGTCCTCCATTCCTTTTATGTACCCTAAGTGTTGCATTGTGTGTAATATTATTCCCATCCAAAAAGAATCTGATAATGACAAATTAATGTGATGAACAAAGTATTTTAATTAATCTTATTTTTTTAAAACTGCAACATGTTGTTTCTTTTCAGGATTTGAACACTGAGCATCACATCACGAGTCCCAATGCTCTCTATATATAGCACTTGTGATAAAATGGGGAGTCCCAAACAGATTTTCACATATTTCTGAGAGTCAGGGACCCTCCCAATACATCTGAGCCCAAGAAAAACATTGAACAATATGGACATAATCTTAATCCTTGTTAGATTATGAAGCAATCAATAAATTTCCCATAAAATCATCAATAATATATAGCCAATCAGAAATCACTATTTAGATTTGGTGATGGGATAAACTCAGTTTTATTAATTTAAATTGCTTAATGATGAATAAAATTATTTAGGCCCTTCCAGAGTGCCAACTTTGTTTAGGACCAAAACTATATCACAAAAAGTCCATTAACATTTATACCCAAGAATTTTACATGATTAATTGTGACAAATTCTTCAATAATATTATTTAAGAATGTTAGAGCAAGATGAACAGTAAGATCACAGTAAGCTGAATGTTCCAGCCAAGGGAAACAGGGCTCTAGCCAATATATCAATATCATTATCATCAATATGTAGAAACAGAAATATCCCTCTCACAACATCAGGACACTGATGGGTGATATAACTTTAAAATTAACAAATTGCTGAATCAGAAATAACCATTCCTGCTAATCAACAGAATGTTTTTTTTAAAAATAAAAATTTCTTTGGAAAATTTCATCACTTTATTAGATTTTTGGTTCACAGTGAAAATTTCATGCAAATTGTTTGAAAGATAACAAAGTTAAAAACAGTTTGAATTTGTACATTTTACATAGTAATATTGGCCTATGTGACAGGCCAGGCAACTGTATTACACAGTAATACTGGCCAAGGTGACAGGCCTGGCAACTGTATTACACAGTAATATTGGCCTATGTGACAGGCCAGGCAACTGTATTACACAGTAATACTGGCCAAGGTGACAGGCCAGGCAACTGTATTACACAGTAATATTGGCCTATGTGACAGGCCAAGCAACTGTATTACACAGTAATATTGTCCAATGTGACAGGCCAGGCAACTGTATTACACAGTAATATTGGCCAAGGTGACATGCCAAGCAGCTGTATTACATAGTACTGGCCAATGTGACAGACCAGACAGCGGTATTACATAGTAGTATTGGCTAAGGTGGCACACCAGATGGCTGTATCAGACACTAACAAAAGTTGAAACATGAAGTCCAAGTGGGCCTGATATTGCTCACCCTGCATACACTAGTCTAAGAGGCAAATGTAGTAATAAAGATAGTGCCTTGGGAAGAAACTGGTGGTATCTGACCTGTTGTTTAACTGTGTTTCTACTTTGATAACTTTAGCAAGACTAGATGGTGCAGTGACATCTTCCGAATGAATATGAAAGATGTTTATGCTAGAACTCTCCCTATTACATTAAGTCTCATATGGTATGGCAGTTTTGGTGAGACAGTTGTTCTATAACAGGTTTGTTCAACATTAGTAACAATAGCCATACATGATGCAAGATAAGTACCATTTGTAGGTTCACTGCTCTGTTGCTTTAAAAGCCACACCACTGCCAGGGGAGCCACCATGAACACAGCTTTTTAAAGAGCATGTCTTAAAAAACATTCATACCAAGTTTGATTAAAACTGACTTGGCCATTTTAAAGAAGAAGTTGAAAATAGATTTCCTACATGTTTGCTATGGAAGCCATGCCTTTGTTATGTGAGCCACTTCAAACATAATTTTGCATGTTCTAAGAAACACTCCAACCAAGTTTGATCAAAACTGGCTCTGTTATTCTATAGATCAAGTTTAAAATAGGTTTTCCACCTGCTTGCTAAGGAAGCCACACCATCAACAGAGGAGCCACCCTGGACACAATTTTGATAAAGTATGCCCTAAGAAAAATTCCTACAAAATTGTATAAAAATTGGTTCAGCCATTCTGGCAAAGATATTGAAATTAGGTTTTCGATATGGCAGTTAAGGAGACCACAACACTGATAGGGATGCCACCCCAGACACGATTTTGATACAGCATGTCCTAAGAACTATTCTTATCATGCTTTATCAAAATTGGCTCAGCTATTCTAAAGAAGAAGTTGAAAATAGTTTTCTTTCCAAGTCATACTGTTGCCAGGGCAGCTACCTGCAGGGCTGAGCAAATTCCATAGCCCGCCATCCTGGACCATTCATTTTTTAAGTCAGGCAAGTAACATTTTCAAAGTTGCTAGTCCGGGACAAGTGATTTTTTCCTATTTAAAAAAAAAGTCAGGCAAGTGTTTATTTTCATGCCATAATCACTTTATCTACCTTCATCTGGCCATGCCATTCAAGCCCTCCGGGGGTACTGAATATTTGATTCTACCCCTCTCTATGTATTTATTTACATCCTGTATCACACCTGCTGATGGTCATTGATAACTGTTGCATGACATGCACACATTCTATTACCGCTTGACCGCATATTGGGCTAAGCGACCAAATTATTGGCCAATCAAAACACGCAGTGTTCAAAGAAAAATTTTTTCTGACACTGGCCCAGGGCTGGTACTTTGAAAAAATCCACAAGCCCTGACTCAAAATCCACAAGCCCTGACTCCAATACCATGTGCCCAAAAGGGCCCTTTTATTACTATTATTTTTCACACGACGTTGCACTTTGCAATTGCTGTTCTTTAAACACCCCTAGCATCTGCAGCCTATAAATCAACTATATTGACCAAATCGGTCTTCACTGTACCATCACATTTAATTCATATTTACATGGCATTTAGCATGCCAGCGATTTGAGTAACATTTAAAAAGAACATGTAATGTAGACATTATAATTAATTATTATTTTAATTATTACTTATTCTGCATGCATGTGTATATGTTTTTGTTTGCTTTTTTGTCTTCTATAATAATAATAATGTCTAAATTATTTACTATTTTAAATGTACTTAATTACGATTTTTACAAAAATATTACAATGCCATTTTTGTTCAGACTGCATTATTTTGGAAATGTGTGGCATATACCGTTAATTAACAAAGAAATGATAAAGTCTATATTCTACATACATTACATTTTTATGATTCAGAAATTTTTTCACAATAGTTTCGTAGCCTTTATTTTAATTTTACTGATTATAGCAGATGGTATTGTGCACGTTTTATACAGTATAAATGTACCGACTTTTAGTTTTACCTGCGCGAGGATCCGCATCGCACACATGCACCTTAGGACATGTATTGGGCTGTGCTTGTACTATAAATAGCATTTCTTTAACATTGCTCTCGCCATTAACAACTTTATTTTTCCAAATTAAAAAAGTTTGCGCAGACGGAACAAGGCTTGATTTGAAAATTTGTAAGGTATAAAGGGATTAAATAATCCTCAGCTAGATAGTAACTGGCCCAGGTAAATACTTTTGAAGACCGAAGGTGGTGTACGATTCAGAATGGAACGAGAATAGTGAGCAAGGGGCAGCTCAATTTATTCCTTGAAGTCAACTGAGCACTAATTATAGGTATGGTACATGTAACCCCAGGCAATCTGTTCCCGATTCATAGGTCACATGCCTCGCATTGTACTCAATGTGTACAGCTGTCTATAGAATTATGATCAGTAGACAAACTTCAAATGACTAAAGGGCCCACATGGGGATAAATATTTATAATGTACTGGTTTTTCAACAACATTAAAATAAAAGTCTGCATTTAATTAGCGAGATTGAAGTTTTCTCAGGCAAATTTAAATTTTTTTGTTCTATAAGCCCGATGGGCTTTTCACTTAAAATATAGGAGGGGCCTGATCTGAAATTAGAGGGGCCCCGGACATCAGGCTATTGGATTTTTTTAACACTGAAACACGTAAAACAAAAAACAAAGCCAGTATGATTAATTAGCAGCATTTCAAATGGTGTTTACTCAAACCAAATCCTCATGAACAACTCACCGTTTGATTTTAATCCAGCAAGTCAATCCAATTAAGTTAATGAAAGTCACTTTACCAACATCTGTGTCAGTTCCCTATATGAACTGATTAAATGGCAGTGACGATTCTTTAGATTTTAATTGATCATACAGAGATTAACTTTAGTGTCTGATATTGCATTTGAAGTGAAACAATTACGCTAATTAAGAAACTGTCTCTGTTCATATTTAAAGGATAAAATGTATGTTATGATCACTTTAGAAGTGACTGTCAGGCAAGGTGATATTTACTATGTGGATAAAGCGAGTTTACTAAATTATTTTCGCAAGGAAGTTAATAAGGAAGATTCAGATTAGGAAAATGCATGTGAAAGTGGAGGGGTAAAATGTAAGACTGCCGCTGGGTGTGAGGTAACTATTTCTCCAAAGAGACATAAGCTGGACTCTGTGGCAATAAAAAATGAGAAGAAGTTAGGGAAAGTCTGAATTCCAGTAAATTCCTTTCCATTCTTGCTTGTAGAAGTACTGATGCTACCGTATCGAAGCAAGAAATAGTGCATATAAGATACCTGGACAATAGAAAACGAAAACCTCTGATGTAATAAAATCTATAATTTCAACCTATGTTTTTGAAAAATTAAATTCGTTTAAGAAATAAATAAGTTGTACATCATTCTGTTTGTTCTATAGATTAAAATACATACATCGCATCAAATCTTGACAAGTGATGTAAATTTTGGGACAGGTGAAAAGGTAGGTGGGACAAATTAATATCTGAAACCACTTGTCCTGGACAAGTGGATGAAAATAATTTTGCTCAGCCCTGTTCCTGAAATAATTTTGACGGAGCATATTCTAACAAATATTCCTACCAATCTTGATCAAACTTGGCTCAGCAATTCTAGCAAAGAAATGAAAAATAGGTTTTTGATATGGTTGCTAAAGAAGACACACTGCTGCTAAGGGAGTCACCCCAAACATAATTTTGATAGAGCATGTCCTAAGAAATATTTCTACCAAGTTTTGATTAAATGGCTCAGTCATTCTGGACAAGTTGAAAATACTTTTTAAATGGTTGCTATGGAAACCACAGTTGCTAGGGGAGCCACCCTTGATCCAACTTTGATAAAGCACATCCTCAAAAAATCACTACAAAATTTGATTGAAACTACCATCTATACTCGCTTATAAGTCGACGTTTTTTACTTAGAATTTGACTCATGCAGAGTAGTGGTCGTCTTATAAGCGCGACATTAAAAAAATTAAAAAATCTTGGGGTAATGTTGGAAACTCTAGATGTCTGCAGTACATAAAAATACTGTCAATTCATATATTTTTACGTTTTCATGCCACTATTCCTATGCAGTAATGCATATATGGTATGCACTGTGTTTATCCGTTTCATGATGGTATTCATTACACAATACATGTATCTACAGTTATTTGGATTTTATTAATTTGAAAATATTACCGGTAAATTAAATACTACCTACCGCAAAATGAAGTGTCCGTCAATGTTTACCGTTGGTGTTCACTAGTAAATATCTTGCCTTCATTTTCGTGCAAGTCCGAACAACCTGTATTTGTATTAATATTTGTGTTTTGCTGTATTAAGACTGTGCTTGATGCAATAGAAGTTTTGATTTAATTTGTATTTTCCTTTTCCACAAGTCAGATTTCATTCCCAAGTGATATTTCCCAAGTTATCTGCCAGTGCACGTGGGCCAATAAACCTTTGGCTTGTAAAGGGACTCACTTTGTTTTCAAGTTGACAATCCTTTTGAACGAGCCGCCAATCTATACTTGTTCAGTGCCAAGTAGAGTTCTACAACTTCTTGTGCATATACTTTGACCTTAATCCCTTTGCTTGTAAAGGCACCACACTCTTTGTTTTCCCACGTGACAACCCTTTGATCAAGCCACGAGTTTGATATATGTTCAGTGCCAAGTAACAGAGGGTGGCTATTTGAACGCCCTGTGATCTTGCCGCACAATTGACATGTGTTCAGTTGTAGCCGTTAATAGATTTCTGACTTTATGATCAAAGTGTTACTCACAGAGCCCAAGCTCAGTCTTTGCATAACCACCCACATATGACAGTAAAGCCGAAAATCGGAGTTGGACAAGATTTACGATGACTAGACGACGATTTACGATGACTAGACGACGATTTACAATGACTAGACGACGATGTAGGATTTCAGAACTTTATCAGACAATGAGGATTAATTCTTGGACTTTGTACCAGATGACATTAGATAGTGACATTTATAGGATACCGTGAATCACAAAAAAGTGGACTCAACTTTCATTGTTTATTTGTACGACGTGTGGAATTAACATATTACGGGATATTGTGAATCAGATAATTCGGAACTTCTATTTTTATACCGGTATGTGACCTATAACTGAATTCATGGATTTATCATATAAATGGATTTAAAATGTCAAGCATTATGGATGTCAAATGACTTTATTACACAAAGATGGAAAAATTGTAAGTTGTCAATTTATGACATATTTCACTCAATAATATAATTGTATTTTACACTGGTTTTGTCTTTATTTCTCTTATCTATCTATCCAGTTTGGCTTGTTTATATTTCCAAAGTGCATTTCTGACTCACTAAGAAGCCACCCCTTTAGACAGATCTGACTTGCAAATACACCCCGACTTATAGGAGGGTCATAGCGAAATTCACTTTTTGCAGCCCTAAAAAGGGGGGGTCGACTTATAGTCGAGTCGACTTATAATCGAGTATATACGGTAGCTAAGCCATTCTAAAGAAACTGAAAAGATATTTATAAACTAGTTGCTAAAGAAGTTACACTATTGCGAGCAGAAACAGTTTTGATATAAAATGTCCTAAGAAACATTCCCAACAATTCTCAATGATACCTGCTGAGCCATTCTGGACAAGAAGTCAAAAATAGGTTCTCCATTTTGATTGCTATGGAAGCCACATCATTACTAAGGGAGCCACCCCAAACTAAATTTTGTTAAAGTTTGATTGAAATTGATCCAGTTTGAAAAAAAAAAAAAAAAGATGTTGAAAACAGCGATGTGGATGTATGATGCACACTGGACACAAGGTCATATAATATGACCACTTGGCTTAATGGCCAGATCAGCAAAAACAAAAATGATGGATTTTTATGTGTTGCTTTACTCATCAATTTTTGAGGCATTTTTCTACCTGTGAGATGCCTCAAATTTGACCCTGTTTGTTATTCATACAGGTGGGCTAAGGATATCTTGATTTTAATCTTCTTTAATACTCATTACACTAAAAATTAGAACTATTCACTAAGGTGTCGAAATTGCCTCTATTTTGCACAGATTGCCTGCACTTGGAACATCTCTAGTTTTTCTTTGCAAACATAAAACAGCACTGCAGAAAACAAAGAGGTGTTCAGAATGAGATTGCTTTTTGATCATCCCATTCAGAACTTGCATACATTACACAATCTTTAACTGCACTTCTCTAAGTTAAACTATTAACTGACTCTACAATATTTTAAAAATCTACTTACATAGCTTGTGTTTTCAATAAATTTCACCATCAGCAAAGAAATTCAAGCTGACAATGTGGGAAGGCATTGGTGCTTAATAAAGTACTACTTCTCTAATTATATCCCATTAACTATCCTTTTGAAAGTTAGGGAGTCATGAGTTCATACCATGGACTCTCAGAAATAGGCTGGGGACTCCTGAGTTTCATGAATGAAGAGTCCAGGACTCCTCATTCTGAAACTCTGTTGAAAGCCCTGAGCAGAGACAATCTGTTGGAAGGTTTTGAGAATTTTCTTTCATGAAAGGTTATATGATGCAGTTGCAATGAGACCTGACCTGGGCAAGGGCCAGAAAGATGGAAGGGAGTTTTAGCACTAAAAGATTTACAGATCACAAATTAATAGAACAAATCACAATAATGGGATACACACAAAGAAACACTGAACCCATAAAAATGATAACATCAACCTGAACAATGAAGATGACAGTAAGACAACAACCATTACAATGAGGAAAAAGGAGGACTAAATAGCGAAAGAAGAAAATACTCTTAGAAATAAAATATTTGTTGGGGGGGGGGTAGAATCCAAGCCTAACCCCCACACCTTGATTCAAGAGGTTGCTGCCTATATATTCTTCTCTCTGAATTCATTTGATTATATCTCCATATCACAAGCTCAAAACTAACAAAAACGTTAAACAATTGCTATAATTTTAATATATAAAAAATATAGAAAATCTATTTTTTGCCCAAATTATAAAAATATAGCATTTAATAAACAGCAGCATTATCTTTATCAATGTGAAAAATCTGGTTCAGATGTCTATACAAATAAAAAACATAAAGTGGGTATGGTACCACTTCTTGAAAAAATAAAAAATTGCAATAACAGTATTATGTTGACGGCGTTACAAAAAAAAAATCACAATACAATGTAATTGCATTACATGTGTGCAAACTTTGCTTCAGTTATCTTTTAAATTAAAAAAAATCATTGGTTCATTGCTAACTATACATTAAAGAGACATAACACAAATGGAAACATTTTTGTTTTTGTTGCCAAAAGGAAACATTAATAAAATTAAATACATTTTTTAAAGTATTATTTTGATGGATTTAGATAATTAATCTGAAAGTTACTGGTAGCTCTCGACTCCAAACTCAAAAGATTCATCGAAAATACATTCCAAACGTATTGCATCCTCGAAAATATATAACACAAACCTGCACACTTTGTCCAATTCCTGAACGGTTTCTTTGTCCAATTCCATCAGTTCAGCGAAGGTGTCTGTATCTGCACTGTCTTTTGCTTCTCTTCTGCAGTCATGATGCACACTTGCATCCCAGCTCTGTAAAAATTCACAGATGTTTATTACATCTGAAACTTTTTGGTGCAAAACGCCGGCTTCCATTTTTGGTGTGTGCGACTCTGAAACCCAAATTCTCAAGGCGGATTAAAAGCTGACGAACGGAACCTGAATACGGAAATATAAACCAGTTGTAAAAATAAGAATCTATTTTTTAAATCGTTCATTTTTGTAATTTAATTTTTTTTTTTTTTTTTTAAATTTATCAACAGTCATTGATCATAAATTTGATAGAAGATAATGTAGACGGATGCAGGCTGATTATGACCATGGCTGATTCGAACGGTAAGAGGCTCATTCGGACCATGGCTGCTTCGGACCAGGCTTTATATGGGCCCAAATTACGGGTTGATTCGGCGGGATTTACGGACTGATTCGGACCTATTGTCAGGCAAATTCGGACCTTGTAAAAACCCCGATTTTACGCGAGAAAATGGCTTTGTTATTTATAATGAAATTAAATAACGTAAGCCTGCTTATCTTGCATCGGAAATTTAATAATTAAATATTTCAAAGCAGTTCATTCACCTTTGTGCAAAATTAACACAGTTTACTTTATTTTATTGAGAAATAATATAAAAAAAATTACAACAAAAAAAAAAAAATCGTGAATACAGGGTTCATGCAGTAACATTGGATATATATTGGACTGAGCATGCTTCTGTTAGATTTGTTACTACATACTATTAGTGCTAAATAACACATATATACGAAAAAATTGAAACTGGTGTCCTGTCAAATGCATAATTCAATTCAATATAATATCATACGTCAATATTATACGTCTATATTCTACTAATCTTGTGGACTTCGTAATAATTAAAATAAAGAAAATCATATTGTCACAAAAATAGTGGTGTTATCTCTGTTGAAAGATGAAATCTATTTTACAAATCTTTGTTTAAAGCACAGTATGTTATTTCTTTTCTGTTAATTCATAATGAATAATTTGATTTTATGCAAATTACTAACTGCAAACATTTTTAAAACATGGCCCATGTAGTAACATTATATATATATTGGTCTAAATATGTTAATGCTTTTGTTACATTGTTTTTGTCTACACATACTGGTCTGGGTATGTTAATGCCTTTGTTAGTTTTATGTAGAATTTAGTTTTATACTGTGTGTTGTGCTATATACTAATAGTACTAAATAAAACTTATATACTAAAAAGTGAAAGTGGGGTCCTGTAAAATTTTTGATTTAGTTCCATACAATATCATGTGTTTATATTCTCCTAATTTTGTGGGCCTCGTAAGATGAAATATATTTTAATAATCTATGTTTCAAGCACTCTTTGTTAATTTTTGTCCTCTGAATTCATAATGTATCATTTAATGTTCTGCAAGTTACTAGCACTGAAAAAAATTAGGAAACGGTCGCCAAGCAGCTATTTTGTTTTCGTTAATGTATATTGATCTCGGTATGCTAATGTTTTAAATAGATTTTTTTCGTCTATATATACTGGTCTGAGTATGTTAATGCCTTTTTTAAAATGGATTTATGAAGAATTTATCTTTATACTAAATAAACCTTATATACTAAAACAATGAAAGTGTATAATGCACAAGCAAAGGTAAAAGAAGCTTATTATTATTTGAGTTAGTTTAATTGCAAACAATAATAGTGACAGCATCTGACCATCAATGTGCAAAACCTGTTTGATTAATACCACTATAATTAAACATCATCTTATCACTGTTTGTTTAATACTTTATTTGATCAGTGTATCCTTAATTAATTTAATTGCAAACACTAATAATGGGATCATCTGACCATGAACTTGCAGAACCCGTTTGATCAACGCCGCTATAATTAAAGCACTTTTGATGTAATTTGCCAATTTACTGAATTTAATACCATTTTAGAACACAACATATAATGCTGAGTTGAAATAACTTTGTGATATTTGGTTACATGGAAGTATTATTATATTATATATGTATTAATATAATAAAATATCTATTCGTAAATCTATATTTAATTGATTTAATATGTGCTTTAAATTAAATATTTTCAACTGTTTAAAAGGTTAAAATGAAAATAAGCTGGTTTACTGCTTTGAGACTTTACTCAAAAGATAAATATTCAACGATAACAGTAAAGTACGTTATACTATTATGTTACTCATCAATAACTCTTTACACAAAACTTTTTGGGGTAAATACAATGCGAAGAAAGCACGATTTGCTTGAGAAATCAATATTAATAAAATAAAAAAAACCATGGGTAAATTTATATGCATTACTGTTTGATAGTGTTGAAAGTCGATCATACTGGCCTGATTTATGAAAAGTTTCAAAATGTTTTTCAGATATATTAATTCAAATAATAACTTTGTATTTTCTTTACTGTAAACATTGAAAAGTTATTTTGCAGAAAAAAATCTAAATGCGATAGCTCATATCTTTTTGTTCTGATTTCGGCTAGAAATTTGCTAATAACTATCTTATGTAAATTTAAGAGCTGAAAATCAACCGTTTGCATTATTTTACTATGTTTGCGGAAACAGTAATAGCTACTAAATTAAATCAGGTATGTGTGTTCCGTTGCTTTTCCTATAATATTTTACATGGTCCGAATCAATCTGGCATTTGGTGCGAATCAGCCCGTAATTTGGGACGAATCTGCCCGTAATTTGGGACGAATAAGCCACTGTCCGAATCAGCCAGCATTCATTCGAACCAGGCTGATTCAGATCATATTACGGGCTGATTCGGACCATATTACGGGCTGATTCGGACCATGTGAAATATTATTAAGTTAAATCTGATATTTACAACTATTTAACATATGATATTGGTCATTGTTTTCCAGGCACGTTGAGCAGTTCAAAACTGCATTTAAGGAACCAAAATCTCGATTTTACGTGAGATAATGGCGTAGTTCTGTACACAAGTCAAATGAAATAACATTTGATGGCTAATGCTAACGAGTACAAAAGGAACATCGAAGAAGGCAGACTTTATGTGCGCTATGCGGAAGTCTTACCTAAAGTGGGAACGACATCAGTCAAACTCTGAGCAGAACGACAGCCAAGTATCGTCTACGACGAGTGGAAGTGAAAACCTTCACCATTGCCCCTTAAATCCGATTCAAGATCGAAGATCATGTTTTCCAAGGACAGCTACCCAAACGTTTGCTCATTGGTATCGTCAATAATGCGGCCCTGAACGGATCCGTCTATCAAAATCCTTTCGAGTTCCAACACTTCAACGTGTCCAAAATATAAGTCACCCGAGATGGCCAGACGTTGTGTACCAGACCTTTAAAACCTAACTTTCCCCAGAACAATTACTTGAGATCTTGCTTGACGCTGTTTGAAGGCAAATGACAGTTTGGTACCAACAGCAGCCACGGCATTTCGTAAGACGATTACGCAGAATGATATGCTTTGTGGGGATTTGATTTCACTCCCGACAAAGGCAGCGACGAAGGACATTTCCACCCTATAAAATCGGACAAACTTCGTGTCTAACTTTAGTTTGCAGTAGTTCTGGCAAACCAAGTGAACGTTCTCTTGTATACAGAATTTGACAATACTCTGGAAATCAATAGTTTCAGAGAAGTGATCCTAGACTATTAGAAAAAAAGAAAAGATGGAACAAGAACTTACGGAGATAGACGAAGACGATGTTTTCTATCTAGAACAACAACATCAGCAGCAACAGTCAGAAACCACAAGTGAAGAAGAAAACAAAAATACGATGTCAAGATGGCCAGAAAAACATTTAGTCTCCTATTTTGCTCGTGGGTCATGTGACTTGGCTGAACAACTCACAGGCATAGCCATGAAACATTGTTATTGTTGTTAAATCAATCATCCTAGTCAGAAACAACACGACAAATGTTTCATGATGAGTTCAGAAGACAAGTTGGAAGATTATCTGGAAGAGGCATGGACCCTCATCTACTATGAGAAGATATATATATATATATATATATATATATATATATATATATATATATATATATATATATATATATGTGTGTGTGTGTGTGTGTATGTGTGTGTGTGTGTTCATAACCCAGCTAAAACTTAAAACCCCTTACCATACCCTTGCTTGTGCATGATATTATGTTTGTGAGTGGTTCTATCGCGTCTATAAACACTCCTAGATATGCTTGTATGTGATAGTATGTTTGTCTATGATATTATGTTTATATGTATATATGTAAGTATAGCGTATGTATAAACACTCATACCTTTTCGTTAGATAGTATGTATGGGGTGTGGGACAGTATAAAAAAAAATTAACATTGCTTTTCCCACAGGGAGCTATTCATTTTTCAACATGGAAACGGCCTATAACGGTCAACAAGTTAACATTACATTTCCCGTAAGGGGCCATACATTTTTAGACCTATACCTTTACATGCAACGCTACTATGACCGAAAAACACATACGTTTACATGTAGCTCCACTTTGCCTATGGTATAATGTTCATTCCCTTACTGAGTTCAACCACTTCTAACAATGTAACAATGTAACCCCTCTGAGATCAACCGCTTCTAACAATGTTACCATTTTTTTGTTTTATTTCGACCATTCCATTTTTCCATGTTAAATTCCCCTAAGGGGCTATAAACTTTCTATCCTTTGATACTATAGCCCTATCGACACTAAATTTTCCCATGTTAAATTCCCGTAAGGGACTATACATTTTCCAATTTTGTTTTTTACTATATAAATTCATATGGGGCCGTATCGTCACAGACAACTACTTACTTATAATCTCTGCTGGTGCATATCGCTTTCTAAACTTAGAACAGCATAGGGACCGTAGTCACGAAATCTTCTGGCTACAAAAGTTTTATTTATGCTCATATTTTAGAAATTTGTAACTTATATAACGTCGCTTGCAATGAAAATGGAAACAAACATTTTAGGGGTATCTTATTATTCAACGACAAATCGTGTCCTACGCTATTAGCAACCTGAGCGCGCTAAGAACGGTTAACGACCGTAATTATAATAGATGATGATGATTTATCTTTCAAAGTTACACAGAAACAAGAATAGATATAGCATTTAATTGCCATATCTAAGTACTCGACTCCTCTGTAAAGTTTACAGAAATCATCCAATTAAATTTTAAATAGTTATTAAAAGCATGTTTATCAGAGATGACAAAACAAATATTGAACTCAAACAGTATATCTGGCTGTCAAGATATAGCTTTTACAACATTGAACGAATTACCTGCACTGTTCAATTTTCCTTCCAGGCCTCCGTTTCACAGATGCACGTACCTGCGTGCGTGGTATAGCGAACAAAATAGCGAACAAAATTTAAACATTTTAAAAGTATCGTTGCTTGAGAAATTATTTCATTTTGATATGTTATATTTTGAAAATAGCCCATACACTTCATATATGAGTAGACACGAACGGTGTTCTTATTTCTTTTTATATCACTTTCAATCAAAGTAAATTAAAAAAATATTAGAACTCGGGGGGGGGGGGAAGATTTATATATATATATATATATATATATATATATATATATATATATATATATATATATATATATATATATATATATATATATATATATATATATATATATATATATATGTGTGTGTGTGTGTGTGTGTGTGTGTGTGTGTGTGTGTGTGTACATTTTTGTAAGGAGGCCATACGTTATGTAATAAGCCAGTCTTTTATGTAAGTCTCAACGTACATATATTATTTTAAAATTCTGATGTAGTACTTTTATGTAAGCCAAACTTTATTAAACTAATATTAATCTAAAGTAGAGAGTGTTGAAATCATTGTAAATCTCGTTCATAAGATCAAATAGACCACTAACATCAGTGCTGGATTACCCAATAGGCAAACTAAGCACGTGCTTAGGGCACCAGCAAAGCAGGGGCACCAAAAAATGAGAAATTACGGTTTAGTATTGTTTTTATTTTGAATTACATATGAGGGCGGGGGGCACCATAATCTTTTGAGTGCTTAGGGACTCTAAAGGTCTTAATCCGGCCCTAACTAACATGTATTATTATCGGTAGGTTTCTTACCTAAGGACAAGTTCATTCCTCCTCCATCTCTGATGCCCGGTAGTAAGTACTGACGAACTGAGCACATGAATATTCATTTGTATATTCAAGGGATGAGAGTTCAGTACACAGTTATTTTCACTATATATTCACTATATTTGCTTTGCATTACTTAACTTCTAGTGTGTCCAAATCCAAGCAATTTATATGTTAATCAACAGTATCCTCCTAGACAAACTTACGTTTAAGTTCTAGTCATGATTTATCCAGCAACGTGTTATGTGTCACGGATTTCACTTCCGGGACAGCATCAATCCCTGACCACTCAATGTGTACTGTAGCCAAAATACACAAAAAGAATCACATCATAGTCATCATATTGTAAAGAATAAACAATTTCCTTTAAATCAGTACTAAGAATATTTAACGCTAAGCCAAAGATCACCACCAAAAACGGGAGGGAAAAAATTATGATCCTAGTCCAACAGTTGTAATGTTGCAGTTATGTGGAATCCCCCTTCCCTCTCCCCCCCCCCCCCCGGCCCTAGCGTGTACTAACTCCAAAGCTGGCAAACAGCAGGACCTACAAAGACAATACCTACATAAGGCGGTACCTCAAAACAGTAGTTAAACATTCTTGTGAACAAATAATTTAATGAGCAAAGAACATTCAAGTTATATCAAATGAAGAGTTGCATGACAAGATCAAGGCAATGAAATAATATTAAGTTGAAAAACTATAATTGAAACAACGGGATTCGAACCGCCACTTATTCGCACGAAGAGCGGGAGTGTTACCCACTACAATATGGCCGCTCGAAGAACCCAAACGTCACAAAATAAAAGTCTTTCCAGCCGATGCAGATTACAACCTTTATTGTTTGCACTACTTTTGTGTTTGTTATGAAGTTTCGGGAAAAGTTTGGAAAGTTCGAAAAGAAAATTACCTGCATGCATAACAACATGGAAAAATATTTGTCGTTCTCACTTGGTGAATTGCGTTTTATTGAGAGTATGCAATACATGAGAAGTTGTTAAGTGAACTTGTCGAGTACACAAAAATATTTAGATATAGCGCAGAAGAATTTGTTGACCCTAACAAGTTTGTTTTATGCTTACATGTCATCGTGGGATAAGTTTTATGAAACCCGTCTGCCATCAAAAGAAACTTTCTATAACAAGCTTGATGAAAAAGTTGTTTCTGATGAGGATTACGAGCATGCCTGCAATATCTGGAATAACTTTAATCTAAAAAAATCTTGGTGAGTATCATGACTCGTATCTGAAGACAGATGTTTTGCTGCTGGCTGATGTATTTGAAAACTTTCGCGATCTATGTATGTGTTATTATAATTTGGATCCTGCATCGTATTACTCGTGTCCTGGCGTAGGATGGGATGCCGCAATCAAGGTGACTAAGGTAATGACTGAGTTGCTGAAAGATGTTGACATATATAATTTCATCGGAAAAGGAATACGCGGTGGAATCTCTGTCATCATAACAAGACGTTCTGAAGCCAATAGCAAGTATTTTCCTGGTTATAATGAAGCGCTCGAATCAAAATATATCAAATAAATTGCAATAATTTGTATGACTGGGCTATGATGCAATCCGTGCATGTTGATTGTTTCGCATGGATATCACCAGAAAAGTTTACAGAAGAATTATTACGGACCGATGATGATATTTGTTATATTTTTTTAGGTTGATCTTGAGTATCCTGAATGTCTGCATGATCTGCATAATGATTATCCTCTGGCGCCAGAAAGCATGACCTTAGACGACTCGATGTGGGAATTTTTAAGGTTCCAAAGCTAATTCCAAATCTGATGAACAAAAGGCGATATGTGGTTCACTACAAAAATCTGAGGTATTGTCTGATCTTGGTCTAAAACTAACCAGAATTCATCGCGTTGTAAAATTTAGACAGGAGGCTTGGCTGAGGCCTTATATTGACTTTAACACCAACAAGAGAGCAGCTGTAACAAACAAGTTTGAAGAAGATTTTTTAAAGTTACTGAATAGCTCAGTATTTGGTAAGAAAATAGAAAATATTAGAAAGCGCGTGAACGTTGAACTGGTTAATAATGTAGAATGCATAGATAAATTAGTTGCAGATCCTGCTTTCGCCTCAGTAAAGATATCTGATGAAAACTTGTGGCGATACACAGAAATAAAACAAGTATAAAACTTAACAATACAATCTATGTTGGATTTGCTGTACTTGAACTGTCAAAGTATCATATTTATGATTTCCATTACAACGTCATCAAAGCGAAATATGGAAATCGAGCCAAGCTGCTGCTTACTGATACAAATTCGTTATGCTATGAAATCGTGACAGATGATGTTTATGAAGATATGTTTTCCATGAAGGACAAATTTTATTTTTCTGGTTGTCCTAATAATGATGATAATCCGCTTAAGAAGGTCTACGACGTGAGCAATACAAAAACAGTTTGTAAATTCAAGTTTATACTCAACTTGTTCTCCCACTTGAGTTTGTCATTTGATATGTTTGATTGTTAAGTCTATTTGAGCTTTCACGGAACTAAATTGTCAAATATTTTTATGAACGCTGAATGTCGTAGAAAAATGTCTACAAACCTTGACTATGTCCAACGTAAAATATGTACTCGTAGACATTTCTTTTCAGTGAATCTCTAAGTCTGTTTGTTATGATTCTACTTTATTATCATTATTTGAATGTCCTCTTTTTTCTCTCGGTCAACCAGCATTAATATCAACAACAACAACAACAAAAAGAAACAGCAAAAAAAGTATAGCAGCACTTTATTATAACACACCACCACCACATTTCTCTCTCTCTCTCTCTCTCTCTCTCTCTCTCTCTCTCTCTCTCTCTCTCTCTCTCTCTCTCTCTCTCTCATTCATAGCTGCTATCGGTTTGCCAGGTTGATAGGTTATTGGTTTACAATGATCTTTAACAGTATCCAACTCATCCAAGGTTGCATTTACTTTTTAACAGCATCCAACTCATCCAAGGTTGCATTTGCTTTTTAACAGCATCCAACTCATCCAAGGTTGCATTTACTTTTGTATCTTAATAAAGTGTTACTGATATCTAAGTTATCAGCCAATCAGACTGACAAACAAATTAGAATGGTCTGGAAATCTTAACGCTTTGCAGCGACAACTGCGCTAAACTGGTGTTATTTTATGCAGATGATGTTGCTTAATTGTCTTCACTGTTTTGTAAACTACAACACTCGGTAGTGAAAACTCTGTAATCCAAGCAAAAACGTTTGAAGTATTTCTTCTTTAAAGAATAAATAATATATCCACAGATATAAAATAAATGTGTCTGGTCCTTTATCAACTGGCTTTACATGTAGTTAGAAAGTACTACTTCAGAAACAAAAGAGTGACTAATAGTGACTTACGATGAGTAGGTCAATGACTGTCATAAACCACGAGGTCTTTTAAAGGTTAATCTGACTGATCGGATTAATGAATCATCAGCCACGAGGGTAGGTAGAGGTTATTGATATGTCAAAGATTTATTTAAGTTTACGGGCAAGAATACTTGCTTAGTGCGTGTTTATGAGTTCACGTGTTTTGAGAGAACGAGAAGGCAGAGAAGGAGAAAATTGATAGGTAAATAGGAAAATGACTGCGACAGCTCTTTAGAATGTTCAAAGTTCTAGAGCTTAGTGAATGATTCGGTTAATGACACATGATCCAAGATGATAGGTAGATGTTATGATTAATTCATGTTTACAGGCAACAGAAATGGCTACAAAAATGAGCGATCTTAAAAAAAAATACAAGAGGACAATAGATGATCTCTTGAATGTTATATACGCACCGATATTGTTGAGCAAACAGAACTGTTCGCCTGGCAAAAAAAGGTTGGGCGAGCAAATTTGCCTTGTGTAAGTATTAGGCCCCGACCATTTTAATTTTCATGGGGAAGCGGTGGGAATGGATTTCCTTTCGTGCTTGGAACATTTTGTTTGTTCCTGAAGTTTTTTTCGGGGGGGGGGGGGAGGGGCATGCATTCTATCTATCTATCTTGCTGAATATATAGGCCTACGGTATGTGGATCAGTAATAGATTACGTCAGGAGGGTTCTGGGCTACTTTTCGAGCCTTCATTATTTTCCAGTACTGCCTTCTATAGCCTATCTCCTCTTCAATCCCGTTACTGTCCACTGAAAGAAATACCCAAGCAAAGCATATTGCACCCTTTCAAATTTAGAACTTTAGCCATTGCAGTCCATGCATACTGACCAGTAAAATCACATAACCCACACTCCCAGCTTTATATTTTTAAAAAAGACTACAAGTTGAAAACCGAAAGTTAGTTTAACGAGAAACGCTAAAGACAGATTTTCTTTCCTGCTTAAGAAATAACTTTACTTTTGAACTCATGTTCTCTGTAATCGCGACCTAACGTGCTTGTTTCGAGAAAATGACGTCACGAACTGTGTCACCAGCGTTCTTCAAGAGTGTTAGGAAGTATTTTATAAGTAAAATCAGACAAAATGAGATTCAAACATGTAATTTCATGTAATTGAAAAAAAAAAACATAATGAAAATCTATATTTTCACTAATGCCTTTTTTGTGTCAGACATTTTGGCCTTTGAATTTTGTATTATATGCTAAAGATAGGTCCGCTGATCACATGATGGCTTTGTTTACATATCTTGAACAGGAAAGACTACTTTGGGAATTTATACAACGGGATAACCAATGTAAATATTTGGTTTTAATCATGTGAGGTTCTTATACAACGTAAGAAATGTATATTCACTACGGACTTTTCGTTTCAGTATTATTTCATAATGAACATATATTCTACATCAAAAGACATTGAATCTATTATAATAAAATGTGTATCCATTCACCAGTGTCTATTTTTAAATTTCTTTCTCCCTCTGTCTGTCTGTCTGTCTCTGTCTCTCTCAATCTATAGAGACATGTATTTATATGGTAAAGAACAAGCAAGCAGTAATGTATGGGCACAAACTGCATATAGAATGAACTGAAAAATATTTCATATTTTTTAAAAAAAATTATATTTCAAAAACACGGAGATGCTATAAACTAATACTAACCATACCTTGACCTAACTGGCATATTCCGGTCATATGTCACGTGACTTTTTAGTCAGTGTCCCGATCCATGGAGGCTATTCCGGAAATAAGTAAACTTACACACGCTCGGAAAAACGGCAATTCTGAACTAATGGACATGAACGCCAAACATTTTTTAACTATGATTACATGAAGTAGATATAGTCGAACACTTTCTATGGTTATTTGAATAGATTAAGTCCACGAAATATGGCTGTTCGAGGATATTATACTTCAGAGAAAACAGTCATGCATCAATACAACGCACTTTACATTTGTACTAAAGTTCTCCTTAAGAAATACCTCTGTCCAACTTCATAAGTTTATTGTCGATGGCATACAAGATGTTGTGTTCTTAAACGGAACCTTGTGGTGTGTTTTGTTATTCAGCCTTTCATCGATGCGAGATTTATGTGACGTCATAGAAACGTAATGAAATCATTGTGACGTCTCAGAGCAGGCGCTTTTTCAATTCAGCTCTCGATTCTGTACATCGGGATACTGTCAGCACGAACTTCATCCGAAAAAGGTGAAAAACTCGGTATTATTCTTCCAAATTTAAGACCATGAAATCAACCAGAGAGCAGTTTATATTACAAATAAGTCTATGGCAAATGTTCCTGAAATAGTAATTTTGTTTTGTTTTTGTTTATCTGTAAGAGTTTTTAAAAACTAGCAGTCTTAGCATTGCTGTTCAAAGTACAAGAGAGCAGTACGATTAGGGCGATTCTTTTACCTTTCGAATGAGCCCAATCGGAACGTCATCGGCCTTTTCCATCGCATGCTATAAAAAAAACTCGGATGTAAATAATAGCCAGCTGGAACTGAACTCAAGCCCGTGTTTTATTTTACCTCATAAGAACTTCAATGACGTCACAGGTACTAGATGATATGTCATCACTAACAGCAACGTAAACAATAATTTTGGGCTATTTAAACCGAATAATTTCTTCAATTTTTTCATTTCAAGGTTGCAGGAATAACATTAACAATTTAAAGTGCATGTATTTTATTGGTTGTTGAAACGTCGCCGAGTGTTATTTTCAACGACTATCATTTTATAAGAATCTGTTCTTTGCGCATCTAGCCGGATCTTCGTCCGCCAAACACTTACCACTTTGGGAAGAATCACTACGATTAGCGCAGTCTTTTTCACACAGTCGAAGTTATTCGACTCGCACCGGAATGTTCCGAATGCGAATGAGACATTATTCTCTTTATAAATAAAAGAATGAACAATGGCGAATCACAGCAGAATCGGGAATACTGACACGTTAAAATAAATAAATAAATAGATAAATAACTAAATAAATAAATGTTCTTAATTCATCACACTTTAATATTCTGGGCAGAAGATTAATAATAGGCTATAGGTACACTTTTTATTTATCCTATGTTAGTTCAATATACTAATCCAGCGCCAGGTATTTTCACAAAGAACAATGCACATTTTTGTCGTGCCCACGTTAGTGGGAGACGAGATATAGCAATCACCTTTCCGACTGCGGCAACAGTTTGTTAAGATTTTGGTTAAATTTTTTATTTGCATATATTTCCTAAACTCCTTGATTGATTCTCTTTATACTTGGCATGACTACGAAGCTGAGACAATTCATTCTATGACATGCTTGCTCAACCCTTTTACGTTAGGGTCGAGGTCACAGTCATAGAAATTTACGTTGAATTTGCTTAAAGTTGTCTTTTTCGTTTTGCTTATGTTTCATACTTGGATTGAATCATTATGAAGCGAAGACATTTCATTCTGTTACATACAAACTTGTCCCTTTCACCTTGGGGTCTAGATCACAGTTATGGAAAATTTGCGTTCAGGTTAAGGTAAAGTCTTTTTATTTGCTTATAGTTCCTAAATCCCTTAGTTGGTTTGCTTTTTTTTATATACTTGAGATGAATCATTGTGAAGCTTAGGCAATTCATTCTGCGACATACGTTCTTGCTCCTTTGATCTTCGGGTCAAGGTCACAGTCACAGAAAACTTGCGTCAAGGTTTTTGGTTAAATTTTCTTTTTTGTTCTTTTTTTTTTTTTTTCTTAAACTACTTAATGGATTTTGTTTATACATTGGATGAATCATTACGAAGCTAAGAAAATTGATTCTGTACAAGTTCGCTCAGCCTGTTGACCTTTGGGTTATGGTCACGTGTTTTATAGCAATATTTAAATCATAGACGCGACATGTAAGTCCTGGTCTTCTTGATTCATAACCTTTCTATCCGCTCGCACCATTCTTAGTATACGTGCGCTAGACTTAAAGAGTCGTTAAATTATTCATTTTACGTCCTACGTAGCATGGTCACGTGATATGTTTTTGATATCCAACCTTGAATTTCAGGATTACATTAGACTCAGTTAAACTAGTAATTAAACTTGTACGTGTAGCGGGTGAGAGCGCAGCAGAAGGCCGGGTACCTGTTTAAAACTCAATGTAGACAAGAGAGTAATTATTGCTTATGGTTTATATACCCATTTTAGTGATTACACCATGTTTTGTCCATATGACTTCAAATAAGCAGGGCAGAAATTAAACACTGTAATTAATTACACAATAGACTACATTATTTTAATTACAGTTAGGTAAAACTATTTAATCAGCTGCAACTAGAATAATTTTTGTTGTTTTTGGAAAGTTACCAAACATTCATTTTTTTAATTCACACCGTAAACATGTTATAATAAAGTTGACGTTACTCAACAGTAAGATCAGTACAATAGTCTGAATACATGGCCACCATGGCATGAAGACATATTTTCATTTACAGGGAGTTGTTTCTAAATAGCTTTTAAATGTTTTGGATTTTGTCATTTTTAATGAAGTGTTAGAAACTATAAATAAATAAATAAATAAATAAACAAAATAATTTTAACAATTTTATTGTTCCTGTGGCAATTTATTAAATATTTTTACCTAGTACCAATTACCTGATGTAATCTACGTATTCATATCAGTTAGAATTAATTAAAATGTTTAGTTTCTGATGTGTTCATCTGAAGTCAGAAGACCCAAATACATACTGTCATTACCTAAATGGGAACATAAACCTTAAATTTATTAAAACCAATAAAATTTTGTGATTCTCTAATGAAATAATATTAAAACATTTCTTATTTGACAACATGATAAAATATGAAAATTTGGTAAGTGTTTCAATTTTTAAGCTTAATTATTCACAGCCGTTCACAGTTCTCACGTTTGTTTCCGTCCACTGCAATCATGAAAGCCCTGTAGAAAAACGGAAGCTCTGTATTATACATATAGATGTCTCTGATGGAACTGAACAATATAGCTCAGTAGTTTTTAGGCCTGTGATCGTTGTTTGTTAGATCGAATAGATCTATAACATGTTATAGATGCATATGGTTATATTGATTGATTAATTTATTGATTTTCATAATAAATTCCCTTGTTTGATCAATGTATTGATTTATTAATTATTTTCATGTCTGCAGAAGTTCGTGGCAGTGATAGTTTCATGGACAAGCGTAGGAAAAAAAATGTTCCTAGGATAAAATATTTTGAAGAATTCTTTTCAGTGTGTTACGTCATAACAGGAAGTGAAGAAATGCACGAAGTTTATATTCAGCAAAGCACTCTGCGCCTTCGTCGCTAAGTAAGCGCCTCTCCTATCCGGCGAATTGTTGTCCAATTTGTTATGTTATCCCTACGCCACCAGCTTGGAGGACACGTATGTATGTTAAGAGTCTAACAAAATAGTTCCAAACACTTGGCCCCTTTACTTTGTTTTGTTGTCCTGACTTGCTAAAGTCAATCTAATCTCTGTCTTGATTGTAATTTGAACTAATGAAAAGTCTTCGTAGAAGTGTATTTACGCACAACATAAATATACCCATGCTCATTGGAGCACTTCCGCTTTCAAGCTCTTTAACTTTTGAGGTAAGTAAACCTTGCACGTAGTCTGCGATCCCATAATGCCTAATGGAAGTGATTGTTTTTGGAAACACCGTAACTTATGAAGTTGTTCTGTACGGAACGAATACAGGAAGTTGATATTCTGCTTCACTCAAATCGACCAAAACTCGAACATTTAATGTTTTATTTCCAGATGTATAAGAAACTGACATAAATATAAGGACAAAAGATGGTTTCATATGACAAGGCGACGATAGAGTATGAAGAAGGAGAGGGAGAACTTGTCGTCATCAGCCGTTATAAGCTCGATGGTGACGGCCAAATTCAATCGCGTATGCTGGACTTGAAGAAAATCGTGGCAGCAGTGTCAATACTGCTGTTTCAGCCAAATCAGGATGTGAAAAGTAGCTTGTCATCTACAGGTCCGATTCTTTATATTCCCATAAGGAATATCTCAACCTATGGGTGTTATAACATAATTCTAGTCGTAGGGAACCGTACGCGTAGCATACACGGCAGTAGTCCGAGTTTCCTCTGACCCTTCACACCCCATTTTTGATATTTTGACAAGCAGATACCCTATGCCGCTACCGCGCGGTGGCGGCGAATTCCAACTTTTCGATAGGCAATGGACTCTGACCCCACACCCCAACATAAATGTCAAAATATCAAAAATGGGGTGTGAATGGTCAGAGGAAACTCGGACTAACACGGCAGCTGTAGTATAGGCTAGGCGTACTTGAGTCATTTATATGTATAAATTGATAGAAACTAATGGCGTACTTGAGTCATTTATATGTATAAATTGATAGAAACTAATGGCGTACTTGAGTCATTTATATGTATAAATTGATAGAAACTAATGGCGTACTTGAGTCATTTATATGTATAAATTGATAGAAACTAATGGCGTACTTGAGTCATTTATATGTATAAATTGATAGAAACTAATGGCGTACTTGAGTCATTTATATGTATAAATTGATAGAAACTAATGGTTTCATTGCTTTTTGTATCATTATTTAATGATAAATAAGGTGTTTTTCAGCAACTCAATCATTAAGGACTGTTGGTAATGCACAATTCAGTACAGGTGGGTGAGGTATGGTACTCTCATTGTGAATAAATGGCTAAAAAATATGGTAATAGTGATGTCCCATTTCTTTCAGTTAAGTATCCTGTAACATTTAGCAGTGAGCGTGTGAAAGAATAACTTATAATACAAACAATTCCATATCTTTTTGTTAACAAGCTTTGATGCAGTGTAGAGCAATATGGAGTCTGTATGCACTGAAAAAGAAATCTCACTAACACTTATGAATAATCCATTTAGTGGCAAATAGAAGTGGATTTTGTATAAAACTTGCAGAAATTGAACATGAGCTGTTTGTCTGCACATACTGTTTGCAAATAAAATGGAGTTTTGTCAGTCCAGACCAACCTTGACAGTAGTTCCTAAATAAAAGTTGGGAGGCCTGCATTGGCCATAAGTAGAATTTTATGATGAAGACAATGACACAATTATACATGTATATTGGTAATAATAATAATGACACAATTGTACATGAATTTTTGCAGTAATATTAATGACACAATTTTCAGTCCCAAACATTATGATGATTCCCAAAATGAACAGTCTGGAATATTTTCATATTCTCCGTTCACATGTCTTTCAATATTTACAAGTGGCTTATTCAACACGCCATAGAATCCACTGTAGAAAAGCACTTGGATATATACATGTATGCGTGTCATATTCACCGTCAATAAGCATGTTGCGCTATACTTAGTTTAATAGTAACATCCAACAGAATTAAATGAAGTACCTTATTCTAAAGTATGCAATTGCTCATATATCTTACCTGATCAATTTGTAAGTTTGTTAAAATTTGTCTTTTTCTTAATTTGAACTACATGCTGGCTTTAGCTGAAGTGCCTTCTCACACACTATCGGAAACACATACAAAAACTAAAATAGTTCTAATACTTACAAGCAAATTCAGTATATATCCATATATGCATACATATAATGTTTATTCAGGATAATTAGCTAATGTCAAGCACATTTCATTATCTATCGATGTGTATTAAGAACTAAGGATTGGTAATACATGTATGAGAAGACTTCAGCAGAGTAATATTTACAGAACCACATGTGCTGAAAGAGAGGAAAAGAAGTAAAATGTAAACATGCAAATAACTAATTTCATTATATGTATTTCAAGAATGTTTAGGAGTCATCTTTGCTATTAATAGTACCATCCACAACTGTACTTTCAATATGGAAAGTTTGATTGCCATTGGGTTACAGGTATGTGTAAAAGAGGACTTTCAGTCATGGGACCGGGTTGACTGGAAGAAGACCAATATGGCATCCCCATTACATGGCATCATGATGCTTGCCACATGCATTGTACACAAGACTCAGTGCATATGAAAAATATAATGCTCAATGCATCTTGCTTAGTCTCATTCAACATAACAATTACAATGCAATAGCCGAATACTATCTAAATGTCATGATCTATTGCACATAAAATGCAACATCAAATTGCCTATTTTAGCTCATATATATCTTTTCCACAAAACAGATTGTACATGCACATTTAAATTAGTTTTTTAAGTTAATAATTTATAACTTTTCACTTATTGTGTACTATAAGTGATATGGCTATACCACACCCACCCACCCAGTTAAGCCTATTCGCATTACCAATAGCGCTTAAAGAACAATTAATAGGTGGATGGACTGATGAACGAGAGACAAATTACCATGACATAAGGTTTTCATCACATCTTACCTCTGACTCCTTTTTCCAGCCCCTTTAGATTTTAATGTCTTCCCTCAATGGATACACAGCATCAAGTTCAGCATATGTAGAGAATTTTTCTCTAACCATGAAAGGCACGGGAGCCATTATTGAATATGACTTTGCACAGATCATACTATGAAAGAAATACCTTAGATTGTCAAATTAGAATATTAATGAAATTTGTTATTATTTGGTTATTCATTCGGCTAAAGTACAAATAGGCACCTAGACAATGATGATAATGAAGAATTCTGTAAAATTTGTGGACCATAATTATATATATATATATATATATATGTAATGAAAAATTATGTTGGAAAGGGACTTTCTTCAGAAAATATATTATTTATCATCATCTTCTATGTAAAATATCTCCAAATACATGTAATTGACTCACGAACACCTAGCCTATAGCTAGGCATACAGGTCCATACAACTAGACATACAGGCTAGTGGTACGGACCAGTGCACGTAGCCACTACGAAGATTCAAACCCAGGTTCTTTGCTTCACAGCACACAAATCTTATATTCTCTTTTTAAAATGAGTCCAGAATTAACAATTATTGCGATAATGCCACCACAATATTGTTTTGGCACATTGTAGAGATAATTGTTAAAAATGTCTTTTTTGTGTGTTTTTTGTTTTTATAGGCTTTTGGGGCATCATTGGGGTAATGTTTAATTCTTAGGTCTGTTTTAAAGATAGGATGTTAGATTCCTGTGCCCACAGTCAGGTTCATATACCCAATAGTTGATGGTAAATAATCCAATACTAGCATTTTTCCATGATTGTTATATTCATTAGCAATTTTGTTTGTAATAATCATGGTATAGCTGAATAAAGGCAGCTATATAATCAGTTTGAAAAGTAATAACTTGGAAAAGTGAGCCTTGCTAGAATTAAATGAAATTTCCAATAGTCTGTGATAAAAACTGTAATGATGGGACACATCCATGTTGGATCAATCTATCCGCAAAGCTGTGACAGGGTTCAGGGCTTTAACTTTCCACTCATCCATTTGTATTTATGAATGGTGGCCAAGGAAGAGCAAGTCGGTTTTCCGGGATGTTCATCCAATTGGACATGTGGCATTTTGAGCTGATTAAGTTCAGTAGAAGTTAAAGTTCAAAGTATCCAACTGAATATTTTTCAAGCCCTGCAGTTGCAGCATGTGCACTTTGACATGTTCTTGGTCTTGCCACCTTCTGAGACAATCCATACAACTAGAAGCTACTCTCTGAAATTGTAACCATTTTTATGCCAAAATCCACTAAAAATCTTCATATAAATGGATTTATTCTTATTATTGAAACAATCTCTTACAGCAGCCATTATATTGGAGATAGTAAAATTGAAGGTTTGTACAATTAATTTCCAAATTTGGAATTATGGTTAAGCTTATTATAGATGAAATGATTTGTTCCTTCCAGTTTAGTAATATTTATGCCCAAGAGCGATGCATGAGACCTGAGTTTCAATATCAGCAGCAGCTTCATGCATCCTTTTCTGTAATGTTTGATCCTGCAAATAACCTTAAATTGCCAGAAGCACTGGGTATGTTTGGGAGTATTTCAACTGCAAATAACCTTAAATTGCCAGAAGCACTGGGTATGTTTGGGAGTATTTCAACTGCAAATAACCTTAAATTGCCAGAAGCACTGGGTGTGTTTGGGAGTATTTCAACTGCTTCAAGAGTTTATTAAGTTATGTGAGATTTGAGGCAAATCAAAAGAGGAGGAATGTAGCAGACACCTTATTTCATGTAACCAGACCACAGGGTTCACCATAAGATTTTTTAAATTTGGAGTCCAGGACTCCCCACTTAAAGAAAGTTTGGAGTCCCAGCCCTTAAAATAGGAGTCCCGGTAATGAGACTTTTCTCAAAATCATCAATATAAATAGATTGCTAATGCTCATTCATTGTGAAATATTTAGTACCGGGTATTAATATAAAAGAATGAAAATCTAAGGCAATAATGAACTGTTATAATTGTGATTGTGATGTTACAGCTATAACAATTCTCAGTGGCTTTACGTTGCCATTAATTAACAGTGTTCTCTCAGGACCTTTTACCTTCAATGTCCCTTCGCTAGCATTTCAACTCCCGATGCTTTAGAACCCATTGCTATGCTATGTGCTTGTGCCACTGTGCTTCTTAGTTTCCCACTATCCTTATAAAATTAATCTGTTAAATAAACATCCCGTCACCTAATTCAAAGCTTTATTACTCAAATGACACCTGTTCTTACCTCTTCTTGGTTATTTGATTAAGATAATCCAGGATAATTACTCACTTACGTAACCATTATCTTTTGTACCTGGCTTGCCTAACTGCTGGTGCACAACCTTTGATGTGGATTTTGTCTGCACTGACATAGATTGGCCAACGATGATAGAATCTGCTGGTAGTGTGTGTTATATAAATTTCTGTAATTTCCACTACCAGCCAAAGTAGTTACAAATATTACATTTTAAGTTTAAAAAATTCTTGTGAAAAATGAACACATCACCTTCAAAAAATGTAAAATTACCCACCACCCAGCTAGCCCCATGTTGGCCTGGTTACGAAGATCAGAGATTGGTATCACCAGTAGTGTCAGTTATTCCGATAGTGTCAGAGTGATTTCCCCAAAGAAAGAGATTAAGAAACTAAGGACAGGGTTTGACACTGAATGGAAGACTTCATATCCTTGGATGGAAATGGCTGGATCAGATGGTAAGTTTTTACTTAATTACCAACAGGTGAGAGGGGGGTGTAATAGTTTTGTTTTTATAGTAATAGCAATAGTTGTAGTTATAATTCTTGTCGTTTTTATAAAATTGTGATGAGGAATGAAGGTTGCTCTTATATTAACATAGTTTACCCTTTGCAAGAGAAATATAGTTTGATTTGTAAACCTTAAGTGGGTGCTGCCCTGTTAATTTCTCATTTCTCTTTTCTGCCTATCCAAGTAATAAATGGAGCAATTTTTATCTTCCAGTTTTACCTCTTTTGAAAAGATATAAATAAAAAAAAGTATTCCTTCATTTATATTTGAAATGTTTCTCCAACAATAAACAACTGGTTTGCAGTTGGAATGTATTACATGATAAATTAAGTGGCGATATTTTTTTATCAGTATATTGCTGCATTGATATGGGTCATCTTTTTATTTGTCAGCATTGCAGATAAAAACAAAATAACCTCAATCACTGAGCTGTTTTCTACAAGCTTCTTAATATAACTTGGATAGTTTCATCCATATGTTTACTGATTATTTAGTGAAGTCATGACCTCAAAAGTTTATTCCACCTGATCTATATCAAATGTTTAGTACCATATATACTTGCGTATAAGCAGGTACCAGCTGCAAACTGCATAGACCCATAATGCACCAGCAGATCTGGTCTATGCAGTTTGTAAGGACTAATCAGTTAAACAAACAACATTGACCCTGATCTGCTGGCGCATTATGCAATGGCAGATCAGGGTCTATGTTGTTTGTGTTTGGATCTGGATTATACGCGAGTTTATACGGTAAATTTGTGAAAATATGGTTATGTAATTTCATATATATTTTGCAGGTATGCTATAAATTGTGCCAGAAACATAATATAAAGCCAAAGAATGGTGGAGATGTATGGGTGAAGACTCCATGCTCAACAGTAGAAAAATAGTCTTGAAAGACACCAAAAAGAGCACATTTCACAAAGAGGCTGAGGATATATTGACTTTAATTTTGATGTGGCAATCAGTATATATGGGGAAAAGAAGAAATGAAGGATATCATTTATTTAAATAAAAAAACATCAAGTCTTGTGATAACATAGGGAAATTAAGAATACTATGTAAATATATGCACTTCTTTTTTATTTCATTGATATTAATTTGTTTCACTTTTGTGATGATATCGCACGGTTTTTAAACCATTTTTTGATCCTAACGTGCTTACCACGATGCTATAAAAAATTTCTGGGGAGATCACTGATTAATTTTGTGTGCAGTTAGATGGAATAAAGGAATGTATTTAATTACCTTAATTCCATTGTAAATAAGTGAATACTGGAAGAAGAAGTAAATAACCGAATTCCGTTCAAATTTTTTTTGTTTCAACTTTAAACAACACATCATACTACATTCGCTTTTTCTTTAAATTTTAAGAAACTTCTGTGCTGCAATTAAAGGATCAAATTTTCAAATTTCTTAAGTTCAGGGCCTTCTTTCATCACCTTCATTAATTTAATTAGTTTCAAATTACGCAAAACATTTCAATTTTAATCACTTAGTCTAAAGTTATCAGTATTGCTCCTGCCATAATCACAGTCCATTTTGTATCATGGCGTGCTTGATTAATATAACTATACTATTAGTTCAAGTTGCATATATTCTGTGCTTAGTACTTGCTCTCTGTGAAACAATTCACACAAATATTGTCATTTATACTGTTACCAAAAGCACTTTTAATTAGTCTGTCACTAAGTCATTTGACACATTCACAGAGTCATGACTAATGTCTTGATGAATAAGACTCAGTCTGGTAGCGTAAGTTAGTATCTTGGCAGGTTCTATGGTATTCACAAAATACCCCACTGAATTTTTAAAAGAAATGCCATTAGTTCTAAACCAGGGAGTAAACTACACAGTTTATTAAGTGCTCTGTAAATATAAAATTATTCAAAGTAGGTTTAAAAATTTGTAATAAATAAAGAAACATTGATATACTTAATTATTAAATGTACTGGAAAATGTGTTGTTTTCGGTTATGGATTTGCTGTTGCTTCAATTATAATATTATTCTTAATGCTTCACAAGTTATTCTTAAACTGTTTATTTATTGTAAAAAGTAATTAATAATTGACAGCAATCAAACTTGCTACCGCAAAAATACATCATGCTTAATTGACACATTTCGGGTTAAGTCCAACAGTTAAGTTTTATGTGATCAGATCCTGAGACAGGTGTTGGATGATGATAATAAATCTGACTTGTTGTTGCTGATATTTTTTTTCTTCTTTTAATTAGGGCCTATGTTACACTTATTTTGATCTAAAGATCTTGTATTTGCTGACATACTGACACGCAATCAATATAGTTAAAAAGAATGTGTTGTGAGGAGCAGATGTAAAGTTTTTAGTACAGACCCTGGAGCAATCGTTCAGTTGTAAGGTTTTAATAACTCTGGATCAGTTTTCCCATCTTTTGTTCTGTGCTTTTGTGGCTACAGGGTGATTAAACAACAGGAAACACATAGCGACTCAACAGTTGCACAAGATAATTATGGGCACCTGATGTCCAATGCCTGAAATGTCGAGTTGGCAACTGGTCTTTTGAGCTCATTTGTCATGTATGGCAAATACAGCTGTTTTAGGATCTCTAGTACATATGCTATTATTTGAAAAATACTTAAAAGCCTCTATCAAATTATTAACTACTATCTCATGATAGTATAAAAGTCTTAAACATGTTTAAAAAGGGTGTATGTAGGTATGTAGATATGTAGATATAATAGCTATAAGGAGGCAGAGAGTTTTGGGCTTGGAGGGATTTACCTCTCAGAACCTTAGGCATGGTGTCTGCTGCCTGTTACTAAGAATAATTTGTGTTTCTAATAATAAGGCACTTTATATATTTAGCTCTTTTGACCTTGAAAGGCCTGTCAAGAGATGTTAAAGGACATAACTCAAATTCTAATCCTCAGAGGACATGAGTATTCAAGTGGTTACTTCCCTTGATATAATTTGGCAGCTTCTATCAGAGATGTCTATAGCACAGAGCTTGGCAACTGATCAAAGGCTGTTATTCACATCATATGGCAATGGGTAATTAAGTGAATGCACGATGGGGGCAGCCATATTGCGAGTCTGCTGCAAGATGCAGTATCCATGGTTTGATCATGAGCATAAATTTCTACTTTTGAAATAACTCTTCCTGTCGCAACTGTCAAATAGATACCAATTGCTTTGTTTTATGCAGTTCTTTATGTGTTGTTAAATCAAGTCATATTTGATGCCATTTAATGGCTAAATAATTTTTCTGTACACTGCACAATATTTGGGAAAGTTAAAGGTAAATTTTAGTGCAGTATATATGGTCTAAACAAGAGCATCCAATTCTGTCTCTGTAATAACTTCAGCTGCTGTTCCAACAGTCAAGCTCATACCATTTGCTCTGTTTTATGCATTTCGTCATGTTCTATCAAGTCATATTTGTTGTGATATAAAAGCTATATACTTTTTCAGTTGACTGCACATTTGAAAAAGCTAATTTGACAGCATTTATTGTTTAAACATGAGCTAAAATGCTATCTGTGAAATAATTCCCATCTATTTTCTAATGTGACTATTGAATATAAATCAGTTGATATTTTTCCTGATTTTTTGTCACATTTTGTAACATGAACGCTAGTTTTTTTCTCTCGACTGCAGAACTTTTTAAAAGCCATTTTCAGATTTAATGGCAGTATCCATGGTAAGATCTTTGTTAGCATCCAACTCGTTGAAAATTTCATTAATTTTGTTGCCTTGACAAGTGTAAACGATGTCAAAGTTATCTGCCAATTTATAAAGCAAACACTGACAAACAAATTTGAATGGCCTATAAATCTTACCACTTTGTACTGATAACCAAACCGAACATGTATTATGTTTGCAGACCACGTTGTTTAATTGTCTCCTCGACTTGGTAAAGTACCAAACTGTGTAGTGAAAACTACGTAATCCAAGTGAACAAGTTTGAAGCATTTCTTCTTTAAAGAATGAATAATACAGTTACATCTGCAGACATAAATGAAATTGTCAGGTCATTCTTGAGTTAAGTGTTCATGTGTTGATTGCTATCATCAAAATTTAGTTTTTCGCCACAAAATCCATTAGGAAGCTTCAGAATAAAAACACTGGATAAATGTATTAATTTCCTGCTGGTCAGCACCTCACTCAGAAGGTTAACACATTTCTGATCAAGTTTTTTTACTCAAATTTTGAAACATCACTTCTCTGTCTAATAATAATGAAATATTTGATTCAGATGCATGGAACAGTTCCATAATGTATTTTCCAAACCTTTTTCAACTAGCTTGATATTATTGTTGAAACGCCCTCATCATGAATTTGTGGCTTATAAAAGTTCATGACTGAAAATTATTGCTGTTAAAACAACTGCCTAAAGTATCATAACCAGTTTACTAACATACATAGTCATCAGATGTTATATCCCCGACTCGTTAGTCACCTTGCAAGCATAAACAGGTACTTACCTGGACACTCACCTTGATGGCACCCACATTTTCAAATGAAAAAGCTGCCATGGGATTGTACAGAAGAAAGTGGGGGTATTGAGATGTCTCTCCTTTTGTTTAGCACTTC
This sequence comes from Margaritifera margaritifera, assembly GCA_029931535.1. Taxonomy (NCBI): domain Eukaryota; kingdom Metazoa; phylum Mollusca; class Bivalvia; order Unionida; family Margaritiferidae; genus Margaritifera; species Margaritifera margaritifera. The sequence goes on along the minus strand of JAQPZY010001381.1, from coordinate 849,601 downwards.
AAACAATACAAAGTCATTTAAATTAAAAATGCTCATCAAATGTGATTGCTTTAAGTTTTTAATCAATTCTCTTAAGAGATAAAGAGAAGAAAAGACAACTCTTATAAAGTTAAGATTACATGTATTATGAGGGATATTGGTTTTTAGTTCTATTGGTCATGGACCATACGAGTTTACGGGATGGCATGTTGTCTGATGTTCACCATCCTATGTTTTCTGTCCATTAACACAAGTTTGTTATGGCTACTTCTCCTAAACTGTGTGGAGGATTGCCATGAAACTTTACCCACACATTCATCCCAAGGTCTAGTTGGTCCTAAATGAAAATGATGAAGGTACTGCCTGAAGGAATGTGGAAGTGTTGCCCCCATCTGCTGATGGTCTAGTCACTCCCAGTTCCTGACCAGTTTTGTTATCTTCGTAATTCATCAGAGTATAAAGTTCTTGTTGATTCATTGGTTCAGCTGATCACCGTGTCTTGTCAGCGTGGAGGTTATATACCCCATAGCCACCGGTGCAGCCGCTTTGTGGGTCATGTTTGCAGCCGGGATTCAAATGACATTATTGTTTAATGCAGTCAGCATTTGACTTAAGTAGCAGTTGAACTCAAAAACAAAAATAAGTTTTTAAGTGAAAATGAGGTTAAAAGAAGAAGTGGATAGAAAACTCTCTCAAATTATTTATCAGATAATTAAAATGAATTATTATTATGTTTCTTGTAAACAAAAATAACTAACATACTATTAAACCAATATGTACAATATTTGCATATCGTTCCAGAGATTGGCAGTGTTTGTGTTATCTTCACATGACACATCAGTAGGTCATTTCTAATGTGGAGCAGTCATTATGGAAAAAGATGATGTCATGTTATATGATGTAAGCCTCATAAAGCGAGGATGGTAATGGGAGGAATATATTTCCTCAGAGCGTGGAAAATTCCAGCAAAAGACATTGGGGAATAAAAATCTATTTAAAGGGATGTTCAGGCATTTTTAAACTAAATTAAAATGATGCTGCTCAGACATCCAGTACAGTTACCATAGCAGTCTTTTTGAAAATATTGTTATTGCTACTCCTCCTGAATGGATAATCATATCAACATTGGGTTTTCACTAAAAGACTATTCATGATGTCCTAAATGAAAATGGTTCCTCTTGGATGTCCAGTATGGCCAACACAGAGGCCATCTTGAAAATCTTATCACTACTTCTCCAGCATAGATGGTCTTATCAAAATGGGGTTTTCACTAAAAGTCTTTTTATGATGTCTCGTTGGTCCTAAATGAAAATGGTGCTGATGTGACATCCAATGTGGCCACCATGTCAACCATCTTGCAAATCTTATCGCTACTGCTCCTGAACGGAAAATATATCATCATCATATTGTATCAAAAGACTTCATATGATGTCTAGTTGGTCCTAAATGAAATGGTGCCATCTGGACATCGAATATGGCCAGCACAGTGGTCATCTTGAAAATCTTGTTATTGCTACACCACCAGAATGGATGGTCAGATCAACATGGGGTTTTCACCAGAAGTCTTCTAATGGTGTCTGTTTCATCCTAAATGAAAATGGAGCAGTTCTTAACATCCAGTATGACTGTCACAATGACTGATTTGAAAATCTTACTGCTCAAGAATATCACAGATGGTTTCAACACTCAAAAGGTAAAAAGAAGAAATGGTCTTATCTTAAATTCCTGTAAATTCTTTTAGGACAGTAGAGCGACAGTCCTTTTGAGGTACTCTTGTTTTACTTATGATCATAAAAAAGGAACATAATGATTAACATCTCCCATATATGTTCATCCCTTTAAACTCATTTAATGTAGTACCATACAAATTGTCACAAAAGTCCACTGTTATGAGAGACCACCCGTCTTGAGAGACCATGATTTGCTGGCACAAGGAGTGATCTTTCAAGACAGGTTCTACTGTATTACCTGAACCTTCCAAGCCACCTATATTTAAAATATTTTTGTTGTGCATGGTTCAAGTGACTTTTGTTGTTTAGATAGAAAGACAACAAGAAAACATTCATTTATGGACAATTTATTTTTGATTTTTTAAAATTTTATTCTAATATCATCAAGTATTGATAGTTTGTCTGTATTCTGATACACTATTGGCAGAGAAAATATTGCAGTTTATCTGTGCATTGATGATATCAAACCACCTGTATTGATAAATATTAATTATTGTTTATTAAACTTAAATGAAACTGTTCTCTCCTTTTTAGAATTACAAAAGATGTCACAATAAACAGTTAAAGCAAGCCAAATTACTTTGACTTTATCAATGACTGTATCCCTTCTATTTCTGTGTTATCATATTTATATGACTATTACTTTATTAAAAATTTATAGTATGGCATCTATTTTATTTTTGTTTATCTTAGTATTCAGTTTGTTTGCTTTATCCAGTCCGTTTGTATTTACTATTTGCAGGTCAGTATAAGTCAACACCATATCAAGATGCCAATGATAGTATATATCCAGTCCCCTCCAAGAAGAGAGTGCCAGCTGTTGTTCCTGCCACAATTTCTACGGTCCCAGTTCATGGCTTCTGGCTCCCAAACTTGGATGTCCCATCTAAGAATATTAGTACAGACTCTAACAATCAGGATGATATTGTTTTAATTGATAACCATGATCACATACATAACCATGAAAAAATGTGGCATCACAAATCACAGCAAGAAACAAACACAAAGTCTGATCACATTTGCAAAGAAAGGTTGGCAGAAACAAATGATGTTGAGAATAGCACAGAGCAAAGTATGCATGGCCTTTTAGAGGGAGGTCAAGTACAACAGAGAAATACAATTATACCTGAGCTAAGTCACCTGTCAAATCTTCTAACTTCTAAAAACGATAATAGAATACTTGACTGTGAAAGACAGGCTTTGAAGGTAAGACAAGATTCTGTACTTTCCAATACAACTGCAGTGATTGATTTAAGTAAAGAAAATACAGAAAATACAAACTCACACTTTGAGTTGAATATGGAAAATAGTGGCGATAAATCTACAACTTTAGCAGGTGGTGGCAATAGAGTCACAACTCTAGCAGGTGATGGTGGTAGAACCACAAATCTAGCAGGTGGTGAAAGTGAGAGTTGTCATAAACCTCACTCAACATCAAATCATCTTCAGTGTTTGTTTTGTGGAAAACTTCTAGAGAGTGAGAAAAGCATTATAGAGCATTCAAAGAATCATTTAAATATAGATCCAAAGAAGGCAATTGTGTGCCCAGTTTGTAATAAAAAATTTCCATGGAAAGACTCTGCATCCTTCAAATCACATGTCACTGGCCATTTTGAGTATGAACCTAATGTAGTACAACCTTCACAGTTCAGTGTCAGTGATAGTGCCAGGAATCCTTTTGAGGTACTCAGAGCAAATTCAGAAGGGATGTACACGCTGAATTTGACTAAATATTCAGATAAAAGCCAAGAGAAAAAATTAGTTTGTCAGTTTTGTAATAGTTTTTTAAGAACACATTATGATATTGTTGATCATTCAATCCTTCATGGGCAAATGCAGTGTGCAATATGTCGTAAATCCTTCTCTCAGAAACAGTGCCTAAGTCGTCATGCAGCTCAGCATGCCCAGAATATTGTATACATGTGTCATATTTGTGGAACTGTATTCAATCGCAAGGACAACTTAAAACGGCACATCAAATGCCACGATAAAGGAAGGTTTAAACCAGCCAGTGGCAAAACCTGGTTTGCTAGACAATGTCTAAGACGAGCTTGCAGTACTGTGCAAGGCAGAACTAATCGGGACAAAATGCAGACTGGAAATCCAAATACATGTATTTCCATGGAACAAGAGATTGAAAATGAGGATAATAATGCTAAAGACAGTTGGGATAATGGTAAAGGGGCAAAAGATGATACTCCAGTGGAAGACAGGGACACTACTAATGACCATAGTATCCCTGCTGAGGTCCCACAAGATACTGAAAAACATCCTGAATATGGAACAATGGAAGTGAAAACAGAGAAAATGGATGCAGATGAACATGATATGAGTAATAATGTGGCGTTAATAAGAATGAATGCCACCCCATATGACTCTCCATATCAAAATACACATTGTACAAATTCTACATCCACAGAAGCTAGTATTTGTATAAATTCTTCCTTAGAAAATACATTTACAGATGTTGAACATTTTTCATGTATTAAATGTTTTAGACTCTTTAGTAGCTTTGATGAATTGAAAGAGCACGAGTCAGTGCATCATTTAGATGGTCTTCAATTTTCCAACTACCCACCAAGTATTAAGTTACAGCAAAAAGATGCTTCAGAGCAGGGTTGTCTTGCAAGAAACAGGGGAGACCAGCATTCTAAATCCCCTTCAGGACTTAGAGGGATAGAAAAAGCTGCTAATGTGAATGTTGCAGTATTTTCTGGAGAGTATGGCATCAGACCTGGTCAAAGTTGGCAACCTCCTTTGACCACACATAGCCCAGCTATGCAAGGGACTCCAGTATATGGGATGAGAACAGGTCAGGAGTTAGGTACAGTTGCTCAAGGGACTCCAGTATCTGGGATGAAGACAGGTCAGGAGTTAGACTCATCTATTAATACTCTCATTAAACAGGAAGTCATCCTTGTCGATGAGACAAGCTCTTCCAGTTCCCACAGTGAGTATCAGAACTTTGGTGACTGGGTTGAATTTCAATCAGGTCTTCGGACCAGTGTACAACCTGCAGGTGACATTGATCCTTCCATTCATGATGCGGATACTGTACCATGTCGATTTGTTGCTGGAGGTAATGACCAGTTTAGAATGGAAGGTCGACAAGCTAATATATCTCATGCAACCACATTCCAGAATGTGCCTTCTCTGTCTGTTGACAGTTCAAGGCAGAAAAGCCCTGAAGTAAGTTTCCCAGTGAAATGCTTGTTGTGTCATGTAATGCTAAACAATCCCAGGGAGATTGGGGATCACTCAGATCAACATGGACATGTCTATGCTTGCCCATTTTGTAAAGGACAACTCTCAACAAAAACCACTTTGATTCGCCATGTTAACACTCATTTAGACTATACCATACCCTGCCAGCTCTGCACAGCTAAATTCAATCGAAGGGACAACCTCCTTCGTCACTTGAAGACAAGACATAATATAGACAAGAACAATTTTGACATGAACACTTTGAGATATTTCATTACATAATATTTCTGAAATTGCCACAGAAAAGAAACCAAAGACCTTTTTTTGAGTTGATCCCAAAATCCCCATATGCTTCATTTTTATATTAAACATTCAGGTTGGGAAATATTTTTTAAATTGCTATGTTCTTGATAGTCACTATTGTAAAAGACATGGTTTTACTTCAAAACATATACAACACAAACCATTAGCCAATAAACCTTTTTTGTAGATTCTGTAATCAGTCCTGAAAGTTGTCTCTCTTAGCCTGAATGTAAGATTGTTTAGTGTCAGTTAAAAATGAATAGAATCTAGTAGTGAATTGATATGAAATGTTATACAGAGTTCCTAGAAATCAATTTTGTTGTTAAAAATATTTTGTTATGGTCCTTTAAATTTTTCCTTTATGTTTTTGCTTATTGACAAGTAGACTGAATTGGAAACCTTATTTGCTTTAACTAGAACTTTGTGTAATATTTAATCAGAGTTGGATTAATATATTGTCTACCAGATAACATCCAACCACATTCTGCCTTGAGAGATATTTCCAGTGTGGCATAGCCTTCAGAAAAGAATAGGCATAGCAAGTCAGTCCCACATTTAGTATCTAGTCTCATTTATAATACTGGTAATGCAGCATACATTGCAATATGACAACTTTCATTGACACCTAGATACAAACAATTTAATGCAGGTCATTTAAATTTTATCCATTCCTACAGTTTGGCTCTTTAAAAAGTTTTTGGGGAACAGCCTTATATACACAGAATGTAATTTATACATGTTTAAATGATTAATGTCAAATCTAGTGCTCAGTGGCATAGCAACCATCCAAGCAACCCCCACAACTACGGGAGGGGGAACCAGGCCCAGTGGGGGCTCAAAATTCCCATCAGACAACTTGGGGGGTGGGGGTGGCAGAATTTCTTGCTACACCAGTACTTGTGCTTTTATTATACATGTTTAAACACTGCATGTATACAAGTTACACCTGTTTAAATGATTGATGTAAAATCCTGTGCTTAAATAATACATGATAAAACATAGTACGTGTATATTCTCAATTACAATAAAGTTCACTAAAACAAAGTGTTTATTTATATATATATATATATATATATATATATACACATTCTGTGAAACTCCTTGAAACCAAACACCCTTGGGACCCAATTTTTTCTGGTTTTGAGAAGTTTTCAGTTTATGTGATGAGAGAGAGAGAGATTAAATCTGACATTTATTGTCAGTCTCTGTCGGCAGAGCATCAAAAGCAAAGCCACATGGCTGGTTAATAAAGCGCTGATATTTAACTTAAGAAAAACAAGCAAACAATGTTCTATTGATCTTGTATCCAAATGAATAGCATCAATCAAAATTAGATAATCAGTAGATAAACATAGCCTTTCTCAATTGGCTTACCTATAAGCATTTAGTTATTACTACATGTAATTAGCCTTAAAAGTTGACTTTTTTGTATTGTGCAAAGACTTCATATTAGCCTATTGTCAGCCCTAATCTGTGTCGGCGCATGTGTCCAGTGTTGTGTTAACCTTGCGTGCCATTGGGACAGTTTCCGGGTCTTTGTCTCATTGATCAAATTACTACAGCACATGTTAACCTTAATTAATCTGTTCCAGCGTGTGTCAGGAATTTAGTAGCTAAAATATATTTCCAAGTTTCAACTGAGTTTTGGTTTTATGGGGTATTTTTAAGCGTAAAATTTAAATTTGGGATTGAAAATTGTTCTGGTTCAGAGTTGAGGGGTTTCGGTTTACTGGGGGGGAAATGATGATATTAAAGAAGGAAAATTTTGGGACTAAAAAAAAAGGTCTTGAGGGGATTCTGGTAGCCTGATTTAGGTTTTTAGGAGTTTCACTGTGTACATATATATATATATATATATATATATATATATATAAATCCTTCATTCCCAGCCTGGAATTAGATCGAAACACTTTGGTCCTCTGCGGATATGCACATAAACACTTCTTTGAATTTTTTTACACAACTTTGTTGGGCTGATGGCAGCATAACAGAGATATGTAGTTGACCCATTTTAGACCACTTTTGGTCTTCTTTCTTTCTTCTATTGTTTATCCTTTGCTTGTTTATTTCCCTATATTTGAAACATGTAGGAGTCAAGAATTCTTCTTGGCTTTTGTGTTTAGTGTTTGTTTTGTGGATGTAAATTGTTTCTTCCCTTGACAAAGAGCTTGTTTTGCTCAAAATGTTAGGAAACTGTTTTGTTTTTGCGTATTATAAATGTTTGTGCCTTTTATATATATATATATATATATATATATATATATATATATATATATATATAAATGGTATTTAGGATGTTGTACAATAATTATAATCTGCTTAGCAGATTTGTTTATTTATCTTAAAACACATTTCGCAGATTGTATGTAGGAGTTTGTAAATCCATACATTCCAACTTATTGTATCATCTATATAGATTTTGGATATTGTAATGTCATTTCTTTACAAATCAGACATCTATTTACCTAAATAAAATGTGTGTCATATCATTGTCATTATATGATTTAATATTTAATTGTTAGACCCGTTTCATATTTTCCATACGACAGATTGTAATATTATACCATGGCATCACAAAGAGTATTATTACAATGTCCTAGACATCCTTGATGCAATTCAACTGAATTAAGACCTTCCACTAAAGTTTTTCAGTCATTTATTAGATAAAAACTTCAACATATTTTGTCATAAGGGTTTGTTCAAATGCGGACAAGGGGGGGGAGGAGGTGTAAAGGACCTTGCGGACGTCTGCAAGCTAGTATTTTTTGTTATGATATTCTGTGTTGAACAGCTGCTTTAGGCCTACTGAATGTATTCCAGTATGTTTTGCGGACGTCCTTTATGGGTGATCCCTAAGTATAAATTATTTGTTAATTTCAATTTGTACGATTCGTGCCACAGAATATATATGAATGTGTTGGCTGACCATGCGACTGCAGAGCTAGTTCCTGAATAAAGACTTTTTTAAAGAAAGAACTTTCTGTGTATTTTCTTCTTTGTTTTGAGCTACATGTTGTGATGAGATCATTGAGCGTTGTATTTTGAGAGCACCAGCTATTACACTGCCAGACCATAGAGCAGTGTATAATGCTAGATGGGGACGTCCGCAGCTGGGGGGGGGGGGTAAGCCACATGCGGACAAGGGGAGAGGGGGGGTAGGAAAACAGGTATTATCTGCGGACGTCCTTTATGGACAACCCCTAAAATGGACTGAATCTTGCTTTTGTGTGAAGTTGAAATTCCATATATTGTTCACATTGGCTTACAATATATATATATATATATATATATATATATAATAGTTTACTCTTTTATTGTGTATGAAATAAGCATTCATGTATATCTTAAGATCCTGTCTTGGTGTCATTAGTTTGGTCAATGTATCCTAAAATCAGAAAATCAGAGCTGTAGATAAGGTGCATATTTAATGTATTTTACACAAACAAATTGATTAAAAACGCATGAAGAAATTGTTTAAAGTGTCTAAATTATGCAAAACAACTAAATTTTAAGCATTTGGTCCAAAGTTGCCAGCGTATTGCACCTGCATTAAGCACAGTCTATGTTTCATGATGACGCTTTCGATCAATATAAACTATGCTATTGGTATGAGTTCTTAATGCACCGTGCACATTTGAAATGATAGTACTGTAGTATCACAAATTTTCCTTGGGTACCAATTTTCGTGGATTTCATTGTTGCCCTGAACCACGAATTTAAAGACCCAACGAAAAATTAGCCACATATGATAAAGAAACCACCCTCACTCCCCTCATTTTCAACTGTGCTTCATTCCTAGAGACCAGCAAATCTATTTGATAAATCATAAATCAATCTCATTTCTGTAATCTGGTAAAAGTAATAGCTTTTACATGTGTTTGCTTTATTTTAACCATAAAAAAAAATGATAAATCATTTTATATTGTTTTGATGCATACGAATGTATATAGTATCCGGTAACTGTAATTTCCACTGCCTTATATCCATATGTTGTGAGATAAGGATAGACAGAAAAGAGAAAAAGAATAAGGTATTCAAACAATATTATTACTGAAAATGAAAGAAAGAATAAGCAATTATGCTATAATTAAAAATTAGATTTAATACTTATACAAATCAATTCGTCATTCAAGTGAAACTATTGTCGAAAAATTTAAATCCTTGTGAAAACACTTCTCATTTTATCCACAAGGGCTCGTATTGTTACCTACAATTTACCTATCAATCATACATGTACTATATAATCCTTAGGATTAGGTAAATTGTACGCAACAATACGAGCCCCTATGGTTTTATCCATGCATGCTTAATCCCAAAGAAGAACATGACTGTAAAATATTCAGAACTATTGCCTGAAGCACAATTACTAATGAAACACTGTTTATATATATATACACTAATTACCGCATAGTATTGAAGCTCACACTTTGCTGATTTTCAGGCAAAACCGCTGAATCAACATCACATCACGGATTTTAAAAAAAGTTCATTCTTGCACACATTTTTGCGTGAGGCACAGTTATCCATTCGGCATGAATTGGAGTGATTCCATTGTTTTTCAATGTAGTTAGCATCTCCGTACTTTGATGGGTTCTAAAAACATGTACTTGAATAACCGATTAGCTTAGTGTTGTTGACTGCGTTGGCTCCCTTTGATTCTGAGTGTAAGTGATTTGTCTTGACAGATGTTTGATTTGTGCTGAGGTGTCATAATTTATAAAGTACAGTATTCCTCCTATTAACTGCTACCCCCTAAAATATTGGCTCTTCTAAACCATTTGTTTAGCCTCTGGCAAACACAAATTATTCAGAATTCTTTTAAAGAACAATTTCAGTTGGACAGAAATGGTACAAACAATTTTAATTTGAGAATATGAAACATGAAAACAATAAAACTTGTCATCAAAATTGTATTCTTTCATGATATAAACTCTCACCATTTAAATGGAATATAAAGCAACAAAATAGATACCAGTTTGGAAAATTGCATTAATTGAGTCGAGTCACATGCAAAGAATACTATATCTCTGTACAAAGGTCCACATGATTAGAAAATACACATTAAGTCCATTCTGAATAAAGGTGTGTTCAGTCTTCCTCTCCTGACATAATCTCTGAGCTGCTCCGAATCGTTTTTTTTTTTTTATTAACACCATCTAGAAGCGAATATGGAAGGTACTGAAATTAAAATGAGGATATACTGGTACAAGTTACCATTGTTCAAATACCATACACTTACACCATTATTTACATTTGCCCTAAATTTGTCATTGATTAACAAAATTTTTTACTTCATGTTTTCAATTGTGTAGAAGCTGGGACTAAATATACATGGTTAGGAAACTGATTATCTGCCTCACCAAATGTAATGTTTCCTTTTCATATGCAAATGAAAGCACATAGTACCAGAGATCAAAGGAACATAGGGATTTCAATGCTTTTATGGGCAAGAGAGACTTGTGTATGGTACATATTTTGTAAAGCACACTGCTTCACCATTTTTTTATCACTGACAGAGAAGATAAAAGCACCATTTAGCATTAGTGTCATTTTTTTTACATTAATCTTTAGAGCAACATATTTTTACAATAATAGGTGAAAGTTGAAATTATGAAATTTTACAAAATATGCTCTTGATTAATACTGACTTTTTGTAAACCACATTATTACTTCTGTTTTAGTGATACAATAATACAAATCAACTTCTCATTTAAAAATGTATTGCTGCTTTTTTTTGTCAAAAAAACCCCAGTATATTTTTCCATTTTTAGCCTGTTACAATCTGAGATCACATTTCACATGTGGGTACAATAGGACACCCTTTCACTGTACATAATTTGGTTTATGTCAGTCATATATAAAAATGTCAGAACAGAGGAGTGAAATTGGTTTTTCCTTTGGTATAAATTTAATTCAATTCAAGATTTTACTTTAGAATGAGAGTTGTAGCAGGTTTAGGTTTATTTAATTAGAACAATGTTACAGCTAACTTCAATCTCTAACCTAGGCAAGTACATCTGGAATGGAGAACAGTGTAACAGCTAACAACAATCTCAAACCCAGGTAAGTACATCTGGCATTATAACATGAGGACAGGGTAACCCCTGCTATTCCTTTGATCTCCGGGTTAAACTCGCCACTGGCAACCTCATTTGCATGTCATAAGGAAACAAGTGATATCTAGGAACTCTGTGGAGTTTCCAATCCCCTTAGTAGGTTAGTCTCTGGTAGAAGCTGTTTTCCTACATATCTTTTATCAACAAGCCAAAATAAAAATCACAGAGGACATGAAACGATAAAATAAGTGGAAATGGGACATATTAACAGGAAAACAAAGTTATTTATGTTTCAGGAAAAATTCAAACATCCCTGATTTCACCACTTCCTTTCCATAATTAGGGGCTCAGAGTAGTATTAAATTTGCTACTAGTTTGTAACACTGCAATGCTACAATTTTATCACAGTAACAACTTGATGACTGCTTGACATATTTAGCTTGGACAATTTGAAGTTGAAAAAAGCACTTGAACAAGGGGTGTTGGTTTCAACATTCAAAAATTATATACTTGCGCACAACAACAATAACAATGGACCCCCCCCCCCTCCAAATAAACAAAACTGTAACATAGTAATCGTATGGAGTGACCTTGTGCCCCAGTAAATAATAAAAAAATAACTTCTGCAGCACTTACTGATTTATTGTTCACCAATGTGTACCAGAGACCATCCTAGTCTCATACTTCTCCCTCCAGGCAGAACAGGGACAAGTGAGAGACCATAAAAGAGACTTGATAAATTTTGATCATAATACCAAAAAAGCACCATATTCTAGTTTGTCTGTGCCTGCCATTTTTACATGCCTGTCATAAGGCAGAGTGTATTATGATATGATTGTTGTCCATCCATCTGTTTGTTGCCATTTCTGCCCAATAAGACGAGTTATTCAGCATCTACAGTTACCAAACTTAGTGGATGGCTTGCACTTGGGGCAAGGAAGAACCCTGTCGATTTGGGGGGATTAAAAGCTTAAAGGTCCAGGTCACTGACTGAAAGAATAAGAATGGTTTCTGTACAATAACTCAAGTTCTCCACCATCTGCAGTTACCAGTCCTTGTGGATGGCCTGCACTTGGAGTAAGGAAGGAACCTATTGCTTTGCGTAAGGAAGGAACATTTCGATTTTGGGGTGAAAAGGTCTGGCTGTGAGAAGAAAAATGGTTTCTGCACAATAACATTAGTTCTACATCACATATATGGACCAAACTTTGTGGATGTCTTGCACTTAGAATAACGAAGAAGCCTATTCATTTTTTTGTTTGGGGGGGGGGAATTAAAGATCAAGGTCACTGTGCCTGAGAGAAACAGATGGTTTCAGCATAAAAATTTCAGGTCTTGACCATATACTTTTACCAAAGTATTGTGGAAGACTTGCACGTTGGTTAAGAAAGGAGTCTATTGAATTTGGTATCAAAAAGTCAAAGGTCATGGTAACTGTGACTGAAAGAAAAAAATGTATTTTTGCATAATACTTCTCTTTTCACATCACATACCTTGACCTAAGTTTGTTAAGGCTTGTACTTGTGGTATGAAAGAGGCCTTTTGATTTTGGGGTCAAAGATAACTTTTCCTCTAGAGAACATTCCTTGACCAAACTTTGTGGATGGCTTGCACTTGGGGTAATAAAGAAACCTATAGATTCTGGGATTTAGGTAAAAGGTCACAGTCATGGTAAGTCTAATAAGAAAATAATGGTTTCTGCACAGTAAGTTTAGTTCAAGGCCACATACTGTGACCAAAGGTCCAAGTTATTGTGACCCATTGGTCAATAATCTCTAGTCAGCTATGCCCTACACAGAGGACTATTAAACACAGGGTGGGCATATAATGTGCCGTTCACAGAACTCTTTTTTTTTTATTCATGCAAAATTTATGACTAAATATACAGTTTGCTACTGAATATTATTTGTATATTAGTCTTCTTCCATGGTTAACTTGGTACATGATCTTGAGCCATCAAGGAGTAGCAGTCCATCTCTTTGATGTTGAGTAACAAACAAATGTATGTATTGAAGTTTGTAATTTTGGAATATGTTTCTCATTTAAAGTAGACCTTAAATATTTAATACTTAAATCATTACCTTTGTTTTTCATCATTCTGGACAAAGATTTCCACATTATTTCAACACTAAGATTTACTGGGAGTAGGATACTCTCTGTTGCAATTTAAAACCCTAATTAGATAATTACTGATGGCAGGTGTTATAAGCATTGTTTGATTGGACCTCTGTTCCAATTACTGGCATATTCAAGTTGTAAAAACAACATTATAGCTTCCTGAACTAGATGACAATCGAGTTCATTATCAGAATTTTACCCCATAGCTGGTGATACAAGGTGATATACATATAATTTTCCTGCCAACACAGAATGAAGGTTTGCACCAAAAATCAACTTTTCCACATTAGTCACTTTCTTGGATAGTCTCAGTGTATTAACACATTTTCAAGAGCCGTACAGGATATTTATCCAGGAATAATGTTTCAAAATTAAGGTGGTACTAAATTGTCAATCTGTGTACAGACCTATTTTAGAAACTGCAGTAGCACACTAACAGGTAAAATGGATCATGATGCATTGTCCTTAACAATTACCAGATAAATGTATGATTACATAAATGCAAAAACTGCCCACTCAAAAACGATTTTTTACAACAAAAAACTGCACACTTGGCATGTGAAACTCCAATTAAAAACAGCTCAAAACCTAAAATCGAATATTTGAAACCAGCAGCAACCAATCCAGTTACTCAAGAATACCTGATGAAATCTGGAGATCGTGAAATGACGTGTTCAAACTCAATGTAAGACAACATTCCATCATCATCCAGATCTGCCTCCTCTAGAACCTGAAAAAACAAATGCCTAATACAGAATTAATTAATTACAATAAATGTTCTTCCCAATCTGGTTTAATAAAAATGTTACTTTATCCATATAAGGGACAGTGCTGATACCATTATACATGTACAGTCAAACCTGTCCTAACGGTCACCAGTACATAGTGGTCACCTGGTCACACTGGCCATTCTAATCCGCCCCCCCAATTTCCTATATAAATGTCCTGTGTGTAACAGTCACCTGCCTTCTGCTGTCAGCAGCCAGGTGTTTCCTAACCAACAATGGTTTCCCCCTGCCTTAAACGGTCACTGGAGCATATTAACAGTGACTGCTGTAAGTATGCAAATAAAACTTCTGTCTGATGAGCAAGACATCGTTTAGATATAGGCCTATCATTTGAATTGATGTGTTAACATTTCATATCTAGTATGTATTCACCATACTCCAGTCACACTGTAAGTCAAGATGAAAGGTGTCATTATGTCGGGTTCGAAAGTGAGGCAATTGTTATCCGTACTGGAGAGGGTCGAAGCAATTCGTTTGCTGTATGGTGGGATACGTAGTCATACTATCACAGCCGAAACAGAAGTCGCTTTTTTTGCCAGTGTGACAGGTAGAGTTCAATATCTTCATCTATTTGGCTATGAATTAAAGCTATCTCTGATGAAAACATTTCATCTTTGAGAACAGATACAAGTTATGTTCCTTTTTATTAGGGTCAGGGGGTCATTCAATATTTAAAACTTGTCTGTAAAGGCAGGCATAGTTTTGATTCTTGGTTCACAAAAATAGCCACATATGGCTTCTTTTGGTTCCCTATTCATCACAGATCTATCACATAAGCCGATTGTCTTTTGATCTCGGCGAGTTGAGTAACTGGCTAATCCAGGTATTGTTTTTTAGGCATGAACAGCTGTTTCCAATCCTAATTTATACAAGCTGGCCTATCAAAGAGTTAGTCCTCTGTTATACAGTTGTATGTAAGCTGTCAATCAATAGTGAAATCAGTGTTTTGTCATGGTGAACAAAACACACAAAGATCATTGATTATTTTAAGTCAATGATGATTTAATTTATATGATGGATTAAAGTGAGCAGGATACAGTAATCTTGTGTGGAACATAAATTTGGGAGAGAACAACATAGACATATATTTTATGATTTTGTTGAATAGTGCACAGAAAACAATCTTGATAATAATAATAATAATAATAATAATAATAATAATAACAATAGTGATATTCAGTGCATGGTATTTGTTCAAAAACCAATTCTGAAAGGTAAACCTTTGTACAGAGGTCACCTGTGTACAAAGGCCAGTTTTGCCTTTTCCCATGGGTGGCAGCAATTGACAGGTTTGACTAATTTCCAACAACATTCATATCCTAAACTCCATTTCTATTGCTACTTCAAAGCCTCTTACAGCTCTCCGATTCTCTTAGCCAGTATCTTACTTAAGCTACATTGTAGCAACTATACAATAAAAGTTTTGTTCACCATTTTTCTATGCTATAGACAAAACTATAATTAGCTTATCCTTTCTTCTGCCTTTCTCAATTTAGCTTAAGAAAAAATTAAATTTTGTATGCAATTTTTGATAAATGCCTTTTATTTTTTACATCATGAGGGTTTTATATTTCACAATACTGTCTCAGCAAATAATTTCAATGCAAGAAATTCTAGAATCTCATTACCATGGTACAAAAGTAATATAAATAAAGATTTAAATGCATTCTGCTTAACAGGTAACCATCCTCAAATTATACAACAGGTATTGGGTCAGTGGGTCAAATGTGATCAATAAACTGAAGCCAGTCTAACTTGGCTCAAATATATTCTAGTTCCTTCCCATTCCTGGCTGCCAAATTCAGATTGTCTGACATTTCTTACACGAGATATTGTCCGACGTTTCTTACAGGAGATTCTAAGAGCACCAATATAACCATGCACATTGTCCAATCTGGCTCAAATATTGGGTCCACATCTTGACTAGAAAGAGACTGCTCCCACCATAATGGAATTGTTACTGAGTCTGATTAGTAGTGTGGTCTTACCTCAAAGATAATAAAGCATCTTGTATTTTTTGCCTTATCTTAATTACCTTGCTGACCACAAAATTAATCTCATCCTGAGTAAGTCCATTCCCAGTCAAGCTGGTAAGGGTCCTCTCTAGATCAGATTTGCTCAGGTAATTGTCACCATCAAAATCTGCAAGATAGAAAAAGAAAATATAAGGAAATTGTATAAATTATTTGTACAATTTGAGAATTTAAGACACTCAAAGTTTCAACAAATGTTTTTAATGTGAATCCCTTCTATGTTTAGAGCAGTGACTGTACAGTTGGGTTGAAATTTACTGGTATTGCTCTCTGTACATATAAAGCATGTGTCTGTAAAATGGGCCATTTCAAGACTCCCTCCCCCTCCTCTCTCTCTCTACACATGAAAGTCATGATCAAAGTTACAAAAACATTTGTATCTGACCAATCAAGACTTAGGAAAAAAAGTATTAAATTTTTTTTATATCTTATACCCATATACTCATAGGTCCTTAACAGGCAAATACAATTTTATAATGTCACCCCCATTGAACATTTAAGCTTGTGATGGCTCTTTTACTGAAGAACAACTGAAGATTTTCATCAAGGATTCTTGAAAATACTCTAGATGAATAGTTTGTACCCTGTTTTCTGCACTGTACATCATTTGTCTCCCTTTAACCATTCAACCCTCACCATAAATTTTGAAGGCATAGGCAGCTTTGATATCTCGTGGGGCAGCCTCACAAAACACAGAGCACATGTCCAGGAAGTCATCAAATGACATGTCACCAGATCCGTCCTCTGAAAATACTTCACAAATATTCTTGCAAAATGGATTCTCCTGTGGAGCAAAATGTAATAAAGAAAATGCAGTATTAGTCTTAAAGAACCCTTTTTTTAAAAGAAAAAAGAAATGGAGAGATAAAGAACACAAATTCTTGGAATCCGTTCCCCTGAACGAGGATAATAATAAATAGCAACTGGAAAATCAGATGAATATGAAATATACTAAGATGTTTTGCTAAATTTTCATTTTGCAAAAGAAACAAATATGGTTGGACACGGATCTTATTTGCCTTTTCCCAATGTTACACTAATGTGAATTCTTTTTTTGTATGGAGTATCTATTTTCATTGATTTTGTGGTAGCTATCAACTACAAATTTAAAAGGTTCAACAAGTAATGATTCATTTCTGATGATAATAAGAACCCATATATCCATGATTTTAAGTATAACCAAAATGGTAATTTTTGCAAAGCCAAAAAAGAACTGATACCAATGAAACAAATGAATTCACTGTATTTAACTACCATATGTTTCATTCTATTGCAAAAACATTTGCAAGCTAAAGTAAAATGTAATCTATTTGTCATATATTCTAGATCATGACAGGGGTGACCAATGCCTTGCAATTTTTCAACACCTTCAGTTGTTTCTAGTTTGAGTTTGTTATGAATTTATGTTCATATGCTTCATATATTTATCCATGCATGAATGTGAGTGATACCTTTAACTCCACCATATTCTCAATGATTCTGTATGGCACTTTAACTTTCTTGGTTCTGTTTTTCATGTCTAAAGGAACAATGTCTGGTGCCAACTCTCTGTAGCGTTTAAAGAGTCTGAAAAATACACACATATAAACTGTATTTTTCCATTTCTTACTCGTGTATAATGTGCCCAACTGCAAACAGGGTAAACCCAGATCTATCGCCACATAATGATTGGTAAGACCCAGTTCTGTCATTGAATAGGGTGGACCTTGATCTGTCACTGTAAAATGATCTCTCAGACCCAGGTCTGTTACTGAACAAGGTGGATCCAGATCTGTCAATCCATAATTATCTGTTAGACCCAGATCTTTCATCTAAAAGGATAGACCCAGATCTGTCATTAAACAGGGTGACCCCAGATCTGTCAATGCATAATTATCTATTAGGCCCAGATCTTTCATTTCACAGGACAGACCCAGATCTGTCGCTACATAATGATATGTCAGATCCAGATCTATCATCGCAAAGGGTGGATGCAAATCTGTCAACACAATGATCTCTCTGGTCCAGGTCTGCATACATGCCATAACACGATGTGTCATGCAAAAAACATGATTTTGGACTCCTAAACCCCCCGACACAGTCGTGTTTTGAAAAACACAAATTTTACCAATCTTAGTGAAGAAAAAAAACAATCCCACCAAAAAAAATGAAAAAAACCCATTTCTTGACCATCATGATATATGTCCATAATCTGTATGTATAATCAGTAAACAGTCCTGCTCAGAACTCATGTAAAATTATCCTCGGGCAGCTTATACAGCTGTTTTAGTGGCAATTAAAAAGTAAGATGGTCAGAGATAAACAGCCACCTTTCAGAGATTTACTTAACTGGCTCACAATAGCTAGGGTGGTGTGTCATGTCAAGTCCTTTGAGCACTGCTGAGGGAGAGACCATTAGGCTAATTTGCATAGGTAAAGTACACTAAGTGGAACAACCCAATTTGTCTGAAGTTAAGTACATCAAAGAGATGCGTGTTGAAGAACAAATGTTGTTACACATCACTGAGAATGTTGAAGACGTCTTTATTAAAGTTTGTGATCAGCGGCAATGTTTCTTTGAAGTTGGATTTTTACTCCATATATAAAATGCAAAACATTATTATTTTGGTAGTACCAACGTACATGTCCGAATGGTCACGCACGTCGTTAGTCCCAAAATCAATCAAACAATTTCAGTAGTTGGAAAAGTGATAATCTGACTCAAGTGGCCATTCCATGTTTGGCACTCCCTCACAGCAATGCAGATGGAGAAAGATCATTTTCTATGCTTAGAAAAATTCAACAAGATCTTCAGGGAAGGGTGAACAACAGCACCATTCAATCTCTTATGAGTGCAAAGATGAATGCAAATGATGCTTGCATTACCTTCAAACCAACTTCTGAACTACTGAAAGCAGCAAAGAATGCATGTAATTAAAACTACATTCCACTGTCCGATGGATTTAAAAGATAGTAACTTGGTGTATTTTTGTATTTAATGTCTGTGAGGTTGTGACCATGTGTACATGTGTGTGTGGTGATGTTATTTGACACTGCTAAGTCTACCATTGTTTTTTTTTGGTAAGTATATTAAATGCTTCAGAGAAAACAGATCGTATTTTCTTTTATTCAGATTTGAATTTCCAGTCATTTGCTATAGGCTGATTTGAAAAAATAGCTTATTTTCATTTGGATGACGTCGCTTTGTTGGGGGTCATGCGCATTGATCCCCCTTGGGACCTCAAAACACACTTTTTGAGTCTAAAAAAAACCCCAACACTGTCTGGGAATATGGCAAGTATGGGTCTGTCATTGAAAAGGGTGAATCCAGATCTGTCAATGCATAATTATCTGTTAGACCCAGATTTGTCATTGGACAGGGTGGACCCAGATCTGTCAATGCATCATTATCTGTCATTGCATAATGCACCATCTGATCAGGATCTTCACTGTTCATTCTACTTATAATTCATTTCATGTAAACAGTGTAGACCTGGCAGTGGCAGATATGGATCTACACTGTTTGAAATGGCTGTATGTAATACATCACAAACAACTTACATGACAACCAGGTTTTTTTATATTATTGTAACTTTTTTAAAATTGTATGTTCATAAAAAAATTGTTTAAAGACAAATAATTTAAAGTCACTGTAACAGAAATGCTGTTGAATCCACCAATCTGAAAATTAAACAAACATTTTATACTCCTTTTTAGATTTTGATTTTACCAGGCTGTTGATTCATTATACATGCATGAATCTGGTACATTTCTACTTGTAGAAAGGTCATGTATACCCAGCACCTTGTTTTACAGCATGCCACTGGAAGCCTAAGTTGCATTTCAGCTTTTCCTTACATAAACATCAGGGTGATATTCTATATCAGCTTTGACTCAGAAAATCTTTTAAATGACGGACAACAACATTGTGCATGTTGTATTGCATCTTGGTGTTACATCATGCTTCAAAATTGAGTCACTGTCATGTATTCTTCCTGTTAAATTAAAATTATTGGGATGTTGTGTGTGGAAGGTAACACTGTAACTTTAAGTTAAAACTTGGCATCTCTACACAGGTATATATGGTTCCCAATTGAAATATTTGCACCCGGTGCAAATACATGCAGTCTACACACGTTATAACAGCAACATTTGTCCACAAACCAAATTGGCATTATAAAGTGAATGGCAGTATAATTGTTTCTGACCTCACTGATCATTAAGAGCACATAAAAAATAAACAGATTGTTAGATACTAAATATAAAGAATAATAAATATTGACTAAAAATGTTTAAGATAATAATAAAAAAACCATCACTGAATTCAATTATTAATAACTGCAAAAATGTCAAATTTACATCCTGTGTTGTTTGACAGTTTCAATGAGATTGTGACATTGATTTAATCGCATCAAACTCTATACATTTTAATAATATAATAATTTTTTGTGTGATTCTGGATTTTGTCTTAAGTGAAATATTTTTCTTTGCTATGATGTTGAAATATAAATCTCAAATGAAAGCTGTGAATCATTTGTAGTACTGAAATTAAATGTGCACACATTTATTTTACGAACTCTCTTTTAAGAATCGTGGAATCTCAAGTTTTGTGAGGGATTTGAGGTGATTTCAACATTTCATATATCAATATCTTTTCACACGTGGCAGCAGATACCAAAAGCCTTGGCAATACACTTAACACAATTACTGTTTATATGACTTATTAAAAGACAGAATAATAATCTTAATGCCTGGATGAATCAACTGGCATTATAACAATCTTAATGCCTGGATGAATCAACTGGCATTATAACAATCTTAATGCCTGGATGAATCAACTGGCATTATAACAATCTTAATGCCTGGATGAATCAACTGGCATTATAATGATCTTTATGCCTGTATGAATCAACTGGCATTATAATGATCTTAATGCCTGGATGAATCAACTGGCATTATGACAATCTTAATGCCTGGATTAATCAACTGGCATTAGAACAATCTTAATGCTTGGATGAACCAACTGGCATTAGAACAATCTTAAAGCCTGGCTGAATCAACTGGCATTATAACAATCTTAATGCCTGGCTGAATCAACTGGCATTATAACAATCTTAATGCCTGGCTGAATCAACTGGCATTATGACAATCTTAATGCCTGGCTGAATCAACTGGCATTATGACAATCTTAATGCCAGGCTGAATCAACTGGCATTATAACAATCTTAATTCCTAGATGAATCAACTGGCATTATAACAATCTTAATGCATGGATGAATCAACTGGCATTATAACAATCTTAATGCCTAGATGAATCAACTGGCATTATAACAAAGGCAATTGGTGTAGAAAATGAAATTTTGTGTCCAAATCTTAGGTTGGCAGATGGCAGTAAGCATGGGCGGTGGTATGATGTGGTAGTTAATAGTTTGGAAATCCATTCTGGGTAATTTGTTCTCGATAAGCTACTATGGTGGTTTAATGTGTGGCATTATAATGTGTAGGCTGTATTCCATAATTGGAATATTTGCATTTATGCCAAGAAATATTCTGCAAACGGAAATTATGAGGCTACTGCAAACATTAAATTTATTTTTGTGTTAAATTTCCATGAAAAAAAATATACTTTTAAGTGGAATATATACACGTTCATTAAAATGAATCAGAAAATATATATATGATTATACATCTGCCTATATTCACTTTTGGAATATCATAATTATTTTCACACATTTAAGTGTCAGAAGATACCACAAATTGTTGGATAAACACAGACCCTAAATTTCCTTTTCTGGTAAATCTGCGATCACTGCAGATATTCC
Organism: Margaritifera margaritifera; assembly: GCA_029931535.1. Classification (NCBI taxonomy): domain Eukaryota; kingdom Metazoa; phylum Mollusca; class Bivalvia; order Unionida; family Margaritiferidae; genus Margaritifera; species Margaritifera margaritifera. The sequence goes on along the minus strand of JAQPZY010001381.1, from coordinate 827,589 downwards.
TAATAATGATTTTCCATTCATATTTTCTATATACTGTAGTTAACATTTTTGGTCTCATATATTCCAGTTTAAAAATATCTGAGATTCTCACCTATAGTCTAGTTTGGGAAGATTACATTAAACTTTCCTAAAATAATTATAATACTTATGGATATTCCAGTTTTGGAATATTTGCCACCAGCAGAAAAATTCTTAATGTGGAATATTTGACTGAACATTTTTAGAAGATACAATTGAATTTAAATATTCCAATATTGGAAAATCTGTGACTGCTGCAAACATTTCTTTGCTAGGACCACTGCAATTTCTGCTATTCTATACAGGAACCAGTTTTCCCCATGTGATATCTCTTGGATTTTCTGGCAGTCTCCTGGAAAATCAGTAAAACTCCTGATCTCTGTTTTTAATACTTTCAGTCATTTTGAAACATTTCATTTTTTTAATTTTTTTTAAATGTCCCTTTTTGCATTTCTTTTTGTGGGTTCTTATTTCTTTGAGTTGTTATCCACCAAAAATGTTCCATGCACTCTAAAGGGAGACCATGTTTGTGTACACTTAAGTAAAAAACAGTTGTGATTTTCATATCATTTGTGAAGTTTATACATGTAGAACATGCAACCATAGCGAACAGATGTGGTGAAGTTGCATTTATTTGCTTGAGTGGATAACATGAATGACAGTCACTACTAATCAATATAGACTAACCACTGGCTTGTCCTATGGGGTTTAACATGCTCATGTTCTGGATTGCCTTGATTTAGTACTAGCACTGCTGATAAATTTTTACTTTAAAAATATCAATGTTTTGGTATTTTGCTTTTGATTTGAATCTTTTGCTTTGATTTGAATAATTAATTATCCTATAAGATCAACAAATCATGTGTGCCGATTTCTGTTATAGCAGAGACATATATAACACATGTTAAAGATGTCATTTGTTATAGGAGTGTGTGGTTTTACAGGTATATCGGTATATTGTGGTATGGATCCTGCTTGTATGTGTACAGCAATGTACTGCCAACTAACCCGATTTTGCGATGTTTCTATAAAAAGTACACAAATAAAATGTCTACTTCTGCCTTCATTTGCTTTATTTGAAATTTGTGTCTCTTTCAGTGTCTGTTGTTCTAAAAAATAAACCAAAAATATTTCTGCAAAATATATGTCAAGAAAATTGTTCAACTAGACATTATATCCTGCCTGTTGTATAGCAACAACCCTAAATGGCATGTGTAGAGTCTTAAGTCTTGTTTGAGCTGGTGTCAAATAAAAAGGCAGCACTTTTGGATTCAAGTTTTAAAGAAAGATGGAAAATTAATCAATAACCATGCAATTTGTCAAGAATGTAATGTGGAGGTTAAGTTTGCAAGTGGGATGATGAACTTGACAGCCCACATTCGCCAACTTCATCCATTCATAGCCTCCAGTGCGGTTAGAGTTAAGATGCAAATTAAGCATGAGCCTATTTCATGTAACTAGGACTCAGTTACTTGTAAAGATGTTTTCCAATCATTGTTCACTTAAAGAGATTTAAAATAAATTAAAGTTATACAAAACTTTGATTTCTTGTTCATTCTTTAATATTATTTTGCACTTTCTACAGATTTTCCAAATATATTGCAATACATATCATAATACAAAGTCCTTGCGAAATCCAACCCTATTCTGTCATACAAGTTAAATTCTTTGTTGCATCAACCAGTGGTTTATTTTTCACCTGTAGCAATTTTTATCATTCTTGTGTACTGGCTATGTATCCTTTTGCTGATGGCAGGCATGAAACCAAATCCTGGGACTGACACAATGCATCAAACCCCCAATCTTAATATTCAGAGTCTGAAATCTAAAATTGAATTTGATTCATGCCACATTTACTCATTTCAATTTTACTGAAAGAGAAGCACCTTGAACGATGAAGTTATCAGATTATTCTGAACCTATCCACTAGGATAGGACAACTCTAGGAGATGTGTAGCTGCCCATGTTAAAAGTTACATTACTGCAATTCTACAATCTGATCTTGATTTACCTGGTGTCAAATGTATTTGGGTAGAAATAAATTAAAATGGGAAGAAAGTACTGATTGGAGGGCTATATACACCACCAAATAAAGGAATCAGCTGTCTGGGACTGTGTTTAATTAAGCACTCAGAGTCCATAACACTAAACCTGACTACTTAATCATCATGGAAGATTTCAATGAAAATGTTCTAGTTTCTAATAATAAAGTACTCCAGCTATACATGTCTCGTAATCTACACCAAATTATACAAGAAACAACTAATTTTAAACAGCACAATCAATGTAATATTGGTGTCAGACCCCTCCCCTGTTAAAATGTTTAAACTTTGCTGAAAATTTGTAATGCACAATGGAACTTGACTATGTCAGGTTTTTACCTACAGGTACTTTCCAGCCTGGCTAAACATAAGGATGATCTTTCAGCTTTCTTAATCTACAAACAAGAATCTTGGTACCGTCTTTACTCGCGTATAACCCGATACCAACTGCAAACTTCATATACCCAGATTTGCCATCGCATAATGCGCCAGCAGATCTGGGTCTATGCAGTTTGTAAGGACTAATCAGTAGAACAAACAACATAGGCTCTGATCTGCCAGCACATTATGCGACAGCTGATCAGGGTCAATGTTGTTTGCATTTGGACCCGGCTTATACACGAGTATATATGGTATTTCATAAGTTAGAGATATGCCTTGCATAAAAAATGTTAAACTACTTTTTGCTCATTTTCATAAACCCACCTTAAGGTTAGTCAAGAATCACAAACTATTTGCCAAGATATTCAATGTGTAATAAGACAAAGGAATCATCATACCTCAATATTTCTTTCCTTGTGAATAATGTACAATCCTGAAAAGAAAAAAACATTTTCAAATATTTTTCACATACTATAAAAAATGTAACAAATGAGTCTGAAATTATTTTTTTTATATGCAACTGGTTGATTGATACTAAAAAAAAGAACTTTATCAATCTGAGAACAAAAATTTGGGTTAAAAATTACATTTCCTAACTTTTATGGTAAATATTTTCACTGAAATCATTTCATTAGCTTCAAGGTATTTCAATCTCTCCATACCCTTAGCATAGCGTCCATTTTCTTTTACCAAATATAGTTTGCATTACTACTAATAATAGTAGGAACCACTGTGGCTCACTGGTTAACATATCAGACTCGTGATTGCAAGAGTGCAGATTTTAATCCCACCATTGGATCAGCCCAGGACAGCTACCATGGTGTGTCCTTGGGCAAGGAACTTTACTCTAATTGCCTCAGCACTAAATAACCTTCTTGTTCTGATGTGCTGTAAAACACCAAACTAATAACTGTAACAAACTTTGTTTTTACTAAAATTAGTATCAAAGTATAGATCCACTGGCCTTTCATGTCAGTTTTTTATGTCAGGGAATGCAACTAAAATTTATGTAAATGATTTGGTGGTGCTCTACAGTTTTGCACTTTGCATAGGGTTAGATTTTTAAAGAAAAAGAATTTCCCAGGTCTTCCTCACTGGTTATCCTGGCTATTTAAAAAAGACCTTGTATATCTTAGGTATTATTAAAAGAACTTTTAATTCACTTTATTTTGGTGTATGATTGATGGGCACAATTTGGGTTATAGAGTATACAGCTTGGTCTTACTTCAGATATGCACCTATCAAAAAACTGCTAGCTCCGCTTAGTCATTTTCTCTTCATGGACTTCAAAGGTAAATTTTATTTTAAAAAAGCCAATAACTTTTTTTTACTTTTTATATATTGTGTAATTGATTCATTGTACTTTCAAAAGCTGTTCAAGCATATGGGAGCAGCCATTTTTGTCAGCTGTGTGCTTAGATCATGTACAATTTCCACAAGTACAATATGTAAAGAAATTTCAGCCACAGTACATGAAAATAGCATAGATGTATGCCAAAATTCTTTTATTGTGCATGTTGCAAATTTAAACAACTTCACCTTACACCTGTCACTCTCTCAGAAGTACATAATATCTGTAGATTGCCTCCTTAGACCTGATAGTAGTTATCTCCCTTGGATATTGTTCCAATGATGGTATACTGGATCCACTTTTGCTTATAAATTTTAAAGTTGGTGGTGGCTTGTGCATCTAGTGGAGGTCATTCCATGCCCTGGACCCCAACCACTTAAAAAGTAAAGCTGTGATCTCCACCAAAATATCCATCCAGTTTTTTAAATAGAAATGGGGGAAATCACAAGACTTCAATAAGAATTGGTCTGCATTTGGGTGCCAATCCATGCACAACCTGCCACAGTAAGCAGCATATTCTGTAAATAATCTGTTCAGAAATACTTAGAAAATTGAGCTAACTGAGCATATCAACAGTGTGAGTATAGTAATGACAGCTTAAAATTGTGTGCATGTTGTCTATAAATACAAATCTTTGGCAGACTACACAACAATGATTGATATGTGAGTGAATCACTGTTATACAAGATTTTCTTAGTATGGGCTGGGATGAAAGAAGAAACATATTTCAGAATTCCAGTATTTAATATGCCAATTGCTTTCTGTAACTGTTGTTTGAAAGTTCAGTTTTTGTCTAAAGTAATACCTAAATTAAACAGTCAAGTTCTCAACTGTCTCATTGTCGAGTTTAAGGGATACGTTAGTGACAGCACGTTTTGCTTCTTTTTATTTGCAAGCCCTGCTTTTATTTCTTTGAAACATCTACAACAAAATAATAGACCTGGAGCTATGTTGTATTTTAATCTTAACCATTGGTCCTGTTTAATGACCTGATACGCCTCTAACTGCTCCTCCGTAAACGTTGTGATTTTATTTCCCATTTTCTTCCTCTTTCCATCAGCTCAAATTACATTTGCACATTTCAGATGCTTGTTGTTGTTTGGGGGGGATTTTTTCGTCAAAAACTGTAATCCATACTGCCTCTTACTGCTTCCGGATTTCTGGAGATTGTTCCGAATTAAATGCTTGGATCCGAATCATAGTGATTCAGATGCACCTGAAAGTGAAAGAACTTTGACCGCGATGATACGAAGCAGGTCACGTGCCCGATAAGAAGGTCAAACAACGCAATTCATCCCTAACATGGATCTATTAAAATTCATGCTGTTTACTTACACAGCAAAAACATTGTTTCAAATACAATGTTTTTACCTCGTTTTATCTAATTACATTAAAATTCGTCATATATTCGCAAAACTGCTTTCGACACCGCAATAGTTGATGAAATCATAGGTGAAGGCACGCTAAGTCGGAATTTATTAATTTTAAGGTGTGACAAGTATGGCAAGCCAAATCAGTGTTTATTCCAAAAACTAGAGATCTTATAAACTGTATTATATATCTTAGAAACATTATAAGATATCTTGTAAACTTTACAAGATATTGTGTATACTTTATAAGAGTGGTTCCCAAACTTTTTTGATCGCGACCCTAAATACCATCTTTGCGACCCAAATTGCAGTACCAGTATAGGGTCGCGAGGGTCCATCATTTGGGTCGCGACCCGGGTTTAGGAACCACTGCTTTATAAGATATCTTATATAGAATTTTAATGAAGATACCATATAAAGTGTATAAGATATCTAGATAAGTTAATAAGTTTGTAAGATATGTTGATAAGTGTATACAAATTTTTTTTTTAAATGAGGCAGATAAACATGCAAGAGTGTATAAAGGAGCGCATAATGCAGCTGCACCAACAGAGCAGTGAAGACAACTAGATTAAGATGAAATAGAAATGGAACCAATTGATTAACAATCAAGAGATGTAGAGACTTTGGTTAAAGATTATTGAAGAGTATATACACCAGAAGAAGAAAAGGAATTAAGAAATGATAGGGTAAGTTCTACTACTACTTTAAAATAGCAAATTAAACCAGCTCCTACAGTCATGAACATAATTAAAAGCGCTTGCTTCTTTGCTTCACGAGAAAAGCTAGAAATTGTGTTTTGTATGTCTTGAAACATAACTTCTGCTTCCGCGAACATGTGAATTTTGTTCTCATCAACATAATTCTTAGTTACTTCAGCTTCTTCGTCCATCTTTTGTCTACTTTTGTACAGACTAATCATCAGCATCTTCGTCCATCTTTTGTCTACTTTTGTACAGACTAATCATCAGCTTCTTCGTCCATCTTTTGTCTACTTTTGTACAGACTGATCATCAGCTGCTGGCATTAAAATTTGTATAACGTCAGTATTTACACCAGTATTCATTCTCAGAATAAATGTATCAGCTGACTTTTCTAAATTGTTGTTATAACCTCCTATGCGTCCTATTTTCATCGCCATATCACCCGAAATTAAATATATTCCATCACCGCCAACAGTATAGCTTAGTCTAACTTTTGAATCTGATATATATTGTTGAAATCTTATTATAACATTTTGATTTGAGTCATGTCCTTGTCGGCCTAAAAATTATATTTTCGATTAACTTTTTACATTGTCTTGTACATTTCATACATACTGTGCATAGATGATCTGTTTTGTACTTGACCACATACAATACATATCACTTTGATCTAGTCTAGAATTTTCTACAGCTGTTAGACCATTGCTGTCTTGTAGAAAAATAAGTATAACCTATTTTTTCAACACCTGAGAATAATTAGTTTATTTCTACAGCAGACATTTTTCTCCTCAATTGAGCTGTTCCACTTGCATAATTCTAATGACGTTTGTATGCACTTAACACATTATATAGTGGTGTTTCCCCTACTCCTTGATGTACAGTTGTATGTTCTTCGTGTCCATTATCAATCAAATATTTATTTTTCTATTATTAAAGTTGTTACAATTATATAAAATTGCTTTAAAATCTATATTATTGTCTCTTGAGATAAAAGACTGATCATCAAGTAATGTATTTTACATTCAGACAATAGTTTTCGTATTAAAAAGTAAATGATAATGGCTGTAAACTGATTTTACTAACTCTGGTATATCTGGAAAAAAATAAATGCCACTAAGACATTAACATCCTGATGTTGCCATCCATACTGCTCAGTTTAACGATTTTGAAAAAATTTCAGATCACACTTTGCTCTATATCTGTTCATTGAATCATCATTATAAATTTTAAAGTGTAATTATCAAAAAGTTTAATGTTTTGTGTGTAAAATAATTATTTTATATGTATTATAACTTTATATCTTTCAATACATTGAATATTTATTTATCAACTGGATCATTAAACTGCAGGACAGGAATAGGGTTGACTTGGTAGTATTTTTTTAAAATCTGATGTCTATTTATTTGATAAAATTGTTTAACAATCTGATTTTTATTTTTAAGGAGAAATTAATTAATTATTTCAATTATTGCATTAGATGGTGACTTATGTGATTAGGGCCTGAAGGTCTGAAACTTCAGTATAATTTTGTAATTTCTAATTTCTTTAATCTTTTAAAGAACTTGTTCGCTTTGCTCTCTAACTTTTATCTTTATCTCAATCATGAATGTTTATTTTAAATTTAAATTGCAGTTCATGTTTTGTTTGGATTAATGGATCAGTGGGTGACTTTTTTTTATTATACTCCACATGTCGTCATTTTCAATTCAATCTAAAAAAAATCACTAATCTCTTCAATTTTGGACCAAAATTTTTTTTTTCTTCACTTTTTCCCTCTTAGTTTTATTTTGATATTTGAACATGGTGGTCCACGGTGTTTTGAAACATTTTGAAAAATGGCGGTCGAAGGTTTTTTTGAAAAAATGTGTCTGATGTTTGTTTAAAATTTTTGCTGATCAAGTGTTTCTTAACAAATTTTGGAAAACGGTTGTCTGGTATTTCTTGAACATAATTGAAAAAATGGTGATCCAGGGTTTTATGAAAGATTGTGAATAATGGTTGTCTGTCGATTTTGACAAATTTTTAAAAATGATGGTCTCGTGTGTTTTCTGAAAAGTTTCGAAAATGATGGTCTATCGTTTTACGACAAATTTTGAAAACCGGTTTAAAGCGGTTGAGTGGTCTAGCATTGGCACAAGATTTTTTTTTTACAAAAATGATGGATGGTCACAATTTAGTGATATTTTTTTAAAATGCAGTTGGTAGTACTCGTATCCTGTATTTTTTTAAAATTTGGAAAATTGTGGTAGGTCACATGTTAGTGATCTAGGTTTGTTTCGAAAAATTGTGTAAAGCGATTTAAAGTGGTTGAGTGCATCGACTACTACACATCCATACTACTTATATATTCTGTGCCATCTTTTATGGGATTTTCATTCACTTTCTTTCATTAAAATGTGTGCAATGGATAAAGGTCTCTCCATTCTACTTATGCAAGTCAATATTAAACGTAATGTAGATATATTCAAAATGAAAGAGCCACGCACGCATAAAAGGCAGAAAATAAATAGTGACGAACAGGATTTGTAAAAAAAACATCCATCAATCTCGGCATCCGTCTAAAATCACATCTCAGATTTTGTCCCCATGAAAGTTTACATTATTTAAATATTTATATAAGCACATAAAGATAGAATTTGATGATCAGAAAATGACGCTATGCTTATCGGATAACGGCATTCTACGTTAAATTAAACGAGAACACTAGCCTTTATAACAGCACAGGAGTTTGACGTTTTGTCAATAAAAAAGGACGAACATTTGTGAAATTACGAAATAACCATATCATATCAGTTAGGGTTATTTCGTTTTTCGTTTTTTAACTCCAAACTGTGATAACAGGTTGCAAGTAAGCATTACGCATACCGCAATGATCGACTTCATTGACCCAAACATGTATATAGTATATTCTTCGTTTATCAAAGACCATATGGAATTTCACATTTTAATGTTGCAATACCAAATATATATTTTTTTCTTGTCTTTTTTCTGATATATATTTTCTGGATTGTTTGGTTATTCTTCTTTCACAAATGTGGATCTTGTTAATTTCAAAATATCCTGAGACCCATAGCAATTAAAAACGCGTGAATTATTTCTGGAGGGAGGTGCGGTCCTACTAAACACCGCAACGACGCGCAAAAGACAGGGCAAAGATGCGCAAAACAGGGCAAAGACAGGCAAAGACGGACAAAGACACGCAAATACATAGCAAAGACGGCACATAGACATTTTAAACAGACAATAGTGGAAAATATTTACTGTTGATACAAAATTTTTAAAAATAAATTTATAAGAATTAGACATGTTTGCTTTGTCTATGTGTTGATCGTCCTTTTCTTTAAATAATTCAATATTTTGACATATGGAAGTTACTTCTACTCTCTCTTTTTCTTATTGACTATGAAATGTCCTCCTGTAAATTTCTCAAATTATTTAATTACGGTAAGTGTTGAGAGAAAGAATAAGACACACAAAGACAGAACAAATACGGGCAAAGACGGTACAGAGACGTTATATACTTACAACACTGGAAAATATTTACTGTTGATACAAAATTTATATAAATAAATATATAAGGATTAGAAATGTTTGCTTTGTCTATGTGTTGATCGTTCTTTCTTTAAATAATTAAATATTTTGACATATGGAAGTTGAATTTTCTTCAACTTTAATTGTTACTTCTACTCTCTCTTTCTAATTGGCCACGAAATGTCCTCGTGTAAATTTCTAAAAATATTTAATTACGGTAAGTGTTGACAGAAGGAATAAGACGTAAAGACACACAAAGACGGGCAAATACTTACAATATTGGAAAATATTTACTGTTGATACAAAATGTATATAAATAAATATATAAGAATTAGAAATTTTCGCTTTGTTGACCGTTCTTTTTTAATATCTATTTAACTCTGTTAACATAGCGGCAGCACAAGGATAGAGACGTTTTTAAACTTACAATACTGGAAAATATTTGCTGTTGATATCAAATTTATGGTATATGGTAGTGAAGTATTATTGTAATCCGATACACGCGCTACCTTTAACTCATTAACATAGCGGCAGTACAAGGACAGCATATACGTTCATTAATCAGCGATTAGGATTTGTTCCTCCTTTATTTCTATTGCATTCCCCATTGTGATTTTATATAATGTCTAAATACTGAGCAACACAATATCTACAGTTTCAAACTCCTTGGTAATGAACCAATAACTGAAAGAGATAATTATCCAATTAATTGTATACAGGTATTCACACCTCAGGATAGCCATAGTTTAATATAAAATAATTAAAGGGGTGTGGCCGTCAAATTAAGTCGGCTAAACAATTGATCAATACTAATAACGTTAAAAGTTCGAGAATAATTTGCTAATTATGTCGGCAAAGTAGATGATCAAATACTAATCATCTACAAACTTCGGAATTCTTTGATAATTGCGATCAGACATTCATTAATGTGTGCTCTATATAAACTGACCCTTCATAGACACGTTATACATGTTTTAATATTTGTCAGTCGTGGTATTGTTTCCAGTTCGTATTCTTTAGAAGAATTGCCAGCAGGGAGGAGCACAGCAGAACACAATAAAAAAACCAAAGAAGTAACATCAGAAGCAACCACTCACAAAAAGAAACAGTAGAAAACACAACAACAAGTAAACAAACGGGAAAAAGACAAAGAAAAGCAAAGGAAAATAAGACTGATACAGAAACCAGGAAAGAATACTACAAACTGGACTTCGGAGAAATAAATGTGTCAGATGAATACATATTTCCAACTCAGCCACTACTAAAAAAAACAAGACAACCAGGAAAAGCCCAGAGCGCAAGGATGCAACAAACCTGAAGAAAAAAAAAATAATAATAACAACAATAATAACCTGATATACTAATCTAAAACAATGAACTAATATCGAAGAAAGAAAAATTCTAACATTATTAAAACAAAAATAATCCTACAGCTATACCTGCGAAGAAGCATAAAAAGGAACGCACAAGGCAGCCAGCATGTGTATCCCCCCGGGGGGGGGGGGGGGGGGAGAACCCAGTCTCCAGTTTTTTCCTGTACCGAGGATGGACAGCTGTCCCTTTTGTTGTGAATATGTATTCGGATCAAATAAAAATATTTGATATACTAATCTATAACAATTAACTAATACTGATACAATTTCTAACATTAATAAAATGAAACTTTTTTACAGCTATCCCTGCGAAGAAGTAAACAAAGGAACGCAGAAAGTAGACAGCATGTAAATCTTCGGGGGGGGGGGGACCCAGTCTCCAGATTTTCCTGCACGGAGGATGGACAACTGTCTCTTCTTGTTGTGTCCATGCATTTGAATCAAATTAAAAAAAAAAAAAGATATACCAATATCGACAACTGTATGTACTAATAAAATGCACTAACAAACTATAACATAAAATAAATATAACCTAACAAAAACCATAACAGAGAAAGAGAAGAGAGTGAGAAAGACGAACATACATTCACGCAATATACAAAGAAAACAAACTTGTAGAACTAATATAAAACTGAAAACGAAAATTTGACCTATATAGTGCCTGTCCCAGGACAACAAATATGTAACATAACAACAAATACACACATGACAATACAAGGGACTTGAATTTAAAGAAACTAAAACAAGACCTCTAGGCAAAGGTCACTATCTTCCACAACTCACTTAGGGGAGAAGTGAACGGAAACCCGACCGACAGGCAATACCTGAAGGGAGGTGAGTACGAACCTGGACCCCTAAACCAAGAAAACTTGAAATATAGGAAAACAAAAAGAGGAACCTCACTCAAAAGCACAATTTTACGGTGCACAATTTTAACATTAATCAAAATCAAAATAGTATCAATCCTTTTGGAATTTGGAAATTTATGAGGGGTCTTTTCCAATGCTCTAACCAGCCATATATGCTGGAAGGACTAGGATTAGACCATAAAATCGTATTCTTTATCGATATCTGGACTATATACTTTTATATAATTTTGGATATAATTTTTTATATAGTTTTTCCTGCTTGTAAAGATAAAAAAGGCTAATATAAAGTTGTGTAAGCATAATCATGCCGGGTCGAGTCCGTACAAAGGTCAGGGTTGGATCATGGCCATGTGACGTTTGTTTAGAAAATTGCGTGTTAGGATCTGTACAATGTGATGTTTGCATGCTTCATGTATGGCCTGACTGACAGTGACTTGGGTCTTCTTTCGTGAAATTTATCCTACATGTGTAATAAGTGCATTATGGATGCTGATGGAGGCTTGTACATCTATCACAGCGCCGTTCTCAGATTCCAGGAGGTAAGTCAAATTATATTGTATTTAATGGACTGTCAGTGATGTTAATCATTTTCTGTTGGCCGTCAGTTTTCAGATTTTACAATAATCAGAAAAACAATAATCTTATTCATGTCTTTTTCACTTGGCAGCAATTAATACAGTGTTATTTGCATAAAGAAGCAGCAATACATTTACATATGTGTAAATTATAAATTTTCTCTTTGCCGAACGACAGTATTACATGAGATAAATTCTGAATAGTTACCATCAACATTAACACGGGATTTAATGTTTTGATAAAGTTTTGATAAAGTCTATATATAGCTTTTAAACATTTCCCAGTGCCTGCAAAATAACTATTTCTTCTTTAATTTAGAAACTCTCTTCGTACATGAAGTAGCATAACATTGTACCTCTGATAGTAAATTATTTTCTTCTAAACACTCATGTATTCTTTTATTTAATTAGGACGTAAACAATTTTCCAAAACAACGTCAGCTTTGTTTAGGTTCTTACAACAATTTAATAATTTTATTATGTGATATTTGTAGTTTGTATTTGAAATTTTAAACCAATTCCGGTGAGTCATCTTTTGATACTACCGACAGACGAATACTGTTCAAATACTTCATAGTTGGACAGTACTCCTGATTTTTCTTTTGCATAGTAACCATTCTTTTATTGACATGAATGAATATATCCATTAGTGATTATAAATTGTAATTTGTGATAATTATTATTAACATTGATAATTTATAGCATAACTTCCCATATCAAAAATATATTTTTAATATTAATAGCCAAGCTTAGAAAAAGTTGATATTTAGAAGTGACTTATTAGAATTAAAGTACTAAGGGTAGAAAAATTCTGCAGGGGTCAATATTAAACATTACACGGCATATCACAAAGAAGTTGTACAGTCAAATTTACAATGTATTAGAGCAGAACATAGTTTTTTTTTAAATTACTTATTATACTGTAAGACTATTCATACCTATGCATGAATATTTTGACAAATGTGGTTGTATATACTAAAACTTCTGAGAACTTCATTTGAAGTAGTGATTACGTTTTGGTTATATTTGGATCAATAGTTTGCGTTATACCGGCATATCACGAAGAACCGGAATAGTCACAATTACACTGTGATTGATTTTAATGGAAATATATGGTTCAATATTAAACTTAATCGTGCACATATCAGCAAGCGATGCTTAACATTATATTGAAGGCTGCCGAAAACAGTTTTAACCACCTGAAGGCCATGGCAAAGAGAGAAAAAACATTCTTGCCAGATCAAAGTGAAAGTATGAACGGAACATCTTTCTACAGATCAAACTTACGCACTGACCTCAACTCTCTCACGTACTTGGAATGTTCTGATGTTCACTTGGACCTTCAACCAATCCTGACGACAGGTACGGCAATTGTCCCTTTAATGCGCTGTCAATAGCTATATGTGCAGACGAACATATTGCTGAAGAACTAAAAGTGCGCACGTGCATACAAATGGTTATGAATAAAGATCACTACACAAAACAGACCTACTCCAAGGACTTTCTACTGTGTTCGCCTAGTTTTGAAGAAGCTGGCATCTTCTATGCGAAGTCTGGTGAAATTTTCTTGCACTTTGACAATTCAATGATGGAACCACAACCACCCTCAAACAAGATGTTAACAATGCATAGTTGAATTTTCCTAGTCTTAAGCGGGACGCCAACTACAGAAAGAGAGTAAGCTGGTTTGTGTGACTACCAGCGAGTTTGGCCGCGAGGAAAAACATTGCCATAGCAGAATACATGAGGATGTATGATGACAGAGAACTACCTCACGGCAACTCCAAAGTAAATACCCAATCGTACAAACGAACTGATCCGAGTGTTGTAGATCAAGTTAAAGAAAACGTAAAGTTTCAGAAGCCAAGTGATGTTTACGGCCAAATGACAAATCTTGATGAGTCGTCTTCGTTTCCAAGAGACCTCAAACAATGCCAAAAACTAAAAGTGTACAACGAACGAAAGAGCAAAGTCAAAACAAAACAACAACCAACGCAAAAATGTGGCCGATGAAATACTGAATTTGATAGGAATGCTGAATGAGAACAAATTTGTGGCTGAAATCATCCATTCGAGGAACAACAAACCGCCGATTACCATATGCTATTCGGACGATCAGTTGCAGGACCTGCGCTCATTCCTACAATGCAATGGTGGTGTAGTCGGAATTGACCGTACATTCAATTTAGGACAATGTTTCGTTGCTTTGACGGTTTTCAAGAGTCATAAAGTTATATGAAAACACAACGGTGAAGCACCCATTCTATTAGGAGCACTCATGCTACCTAAATCGGGAAGAAATTGAACTTTTGTTTTGAACAGATGATGAAAAGGAGATGACAAAAGCTCTTGACGCAACGTTCCCGGAATCTCAATGAAGACTATGCACCAAAAACATACAGGATAACAGCACTAGGCAACTTACAGATAAGATATCTACAAGCCAGAAAGACAAGTCTGCAATTTTAAATATAACGTTCTGTGGCAACCGTGTTGCAAGTGCAAATGACTCTTGAAGATTTGATGAAAGAAATGGAGAACTAAAAGAAAAACGTGAAGACCGGCCACAATTTCTTAACTATTATGACAAGTACGTGAAAGACAAAATTGTCAAACGCTGCATTATCCACAAAGACAAACTGTGGACAAATAACAACACGGAGTCAATAAACCATAGACTTAAAGTTGCATGTGATTGGAAACCACTGAAATGTGATGAACTCGTCAACAAGTTACATGAATTGTGATCACACAACTGGTGGACATTAGACGAGCTATTTATGACACCGGCAATTTTAGCCTCAACTACAGATATGTCAAGTTTAAGTTGTCGCATGCTGTTTGGTCGGCAAAATCGTCAGAAGATAAAAGGTCCTACTTTTAACATTTTTGAAGGCGGGGAAACAGTCCCTTGCGAGAAAGCCTAACCAGAAGACTCGTTGCAAGGACAGGAGGTCAGCTCCAAAAAAATGAGCTCAGCTTGGGACGGCGCAGCGAACATTTGTGAACTGCTTTGTATATACATTGTATATGTATTGTATTTAGATACAAAGAAAAGAAAATGAAAAAATATACAAAATCTTAATATCTTTTATTTTTTCTCATTTTATTTTCTATGTATAAATGCTAAAATAAATAATAAATAAAAGTATTAAAAAATAAAGCAACATTAATTTTTTTTAAACACCAAAGAGATAGAGAAAAAGTGAAATATGGAAATATTGCTTGTGTACAAATATACAAGTTTCTTAATTACAGCTCTTCAATAAACTTGTACAGGAAATAAAAACTATGAAATAATAAACTTACTATCGGGCTTCACTTATATATTTGTACACAAATGTACATACATCTACATTTTTGGTATATGTACTATGTCAGTTTTTCACTTTTAATGTTCGTTTAGAGATTTGCATTTGTATTTTCATCAGTTTGCATCTATTTATGAATTTGTCATCTCTTTATACTTACACATCTTAAATTGTGGATTCTTGTATTAATATTTAAATAATATGTATTGGGAAATCAGAAGTATAATTATCAATACTAATAAAAAATTTAATACATTTTAAACCAATAGGTAATTATTAAATTCCTTGTAGACGATGCACATTTTCAACGATAATTGATAAACTTAATTCAGTATATTGATATGTTAACATTTGAATTCAAACAAAAAAACAATAATTTATATACTTATGGTTTGGATAATTTTGGCTTGATAAATTCACAAGTATGCAATTAGCACACACAAAATTAAAAATTATGGGATTTAAAAAAGCAAGTCCCTGGTACACATCTGTGCTGCTCCATACAGACAAATGTGTAGCAAATGCTTAACAGACTGTACTAAAGAAAATAGCACAGTAAAATACTATCCAAGAACGTTTTTGAACTCTTTTTGCGTGTCTTTGCCCGTCTTTGCGTGTCTGTGCCCCTCTTTGTCCTGTCGTCTTTGCTCGTCTTTGCGGTGTACTCAAACTATAAACAATGAACACATAGATTATATACATATTTCTTATATTTCTTTAGATGAAACATGTACCAATAACAGGATATTTTCAGTTAAGTAAAGTTTTAAAATGTATTTGCACGCTTCTTTTATCCCAGTATTTACCACATGTATATTAAAAATATATACTCCCCACAGAATTTACTGCATTATTATTAAATGAGATAAAATATGTTACAAATAATGATAAGAAGATTCCATTTTTGTTGACAAAAGACATTTTTGAATATTTACAATAATTCATTACAACTGTGAATGCAAACAGGCATTTAAAAAAAAAAAAAAAAAAAAAAAAAACGAACAACATATGGACAACAGAAACATTTCTATATTTATAAAATTGGAATCAACATTCAGTATTTTCTACTACTGTCATTTTAAAATGTCTGTGTGCCGTCTTTACCATGTCTTTGCCCGTCTTTGCGCGTCTTTGCGGTGTTTAGTAGGACCAAAGCAATTTTCTCTAAACAGCTTAAAATACCGTGGGCACAGCGATGTACATTTCCACTATGCAGTGTGTATATTCCCCGAGGATTATGTACATATTGAGAAGTCAGTCATTCGTGTACCTACTGTTTTCATCATAGCAATGTCTGATTATTAAGATTTTATTTGATCTGAATTTCCTGTGACGGCTGTGAAATTTGAGCAGTGGATAAACAGCTGATTGTACCGAAATGGGTGGGTGCTGCGCTTCCCAGGTTGGTATAATTATTTCTCGCATCAAAGACCTTCAATCCCTCCCCACTTCTCCTTTGTTCTTCTGTCCTCTAGAGTGTTGTATATCTGTATATGGATTCTAAGGTACTGTTATCGCCATTAATTGGTTGTGTTTAATCAGAATGCCTTAATTTAAATGTCGCTGGAAAGTTAAGCAATGCACTCAAAATTGGGTCCTACTAAACACCGCAGAGGCAGACAAAGTCTGTTTATTTTTGTTTTATTTGTACATATTTGTATACATTATACTATATTAACTTTGCTTTGATATTTAAATTTTCAAAAAGCGTGATTTAATGTTGTTTGAAAGTAAAATTGGTACATACGCACCCTTAGTTGTGTCCCTTTATTTAGCGTTGTGACGACGATATATATGCCGACAATTGTTAATAAATTTTCATTAACGAGTTATTTAACAAAATAATTATATTATTTAGATATACACATTAATATTATGACAGTATTATATTACATAAGTATAATATAAATATTTAAAAGAACAACATTTTTCTCGACGGGCAATAACATGGAGACGATCGACACTCAATGAAGCAGCCTACAATCATACATAAATAAATATATAAATATATATAACTGTTATGAAAAATAATAAGTTTCGTTATACAAGCGATAGCGTATAGACAACTATAAAAATCAAAAATAACGGGGTTGCTATATTATTGTATTATTGTCGTTCTTGTTTATTTATATTGTGATATTCTCTGTAATGGAGTAAAAAGTGTTAGATGTGATTTGGCGGGAAATGTGAGTGACATAGTAACAGGGGTGTATGTCAGAGAGAGAGAGAGATTATTATTATTATTAAAATGAAACTACATAACGTCGCTGTAATTCTTCCTTTGTTCATTTAATCTCATCTGGAAAACATGATTTTCTTCATATACATGTACATAAAGCAGATATATGACAAACTATACAATTATCACTTACCTTGTTCAGTTGGAAGAGAGCGTTCATGTAGCTATATTCTTCACCATCATTGTTCTTAATGCAAACTCGGCACATAAAATTATAATTCCCGGAAAGAACATTTAATTCACTAACTGTGATGCCTTCACACAATGCATGTACCCAACTTTCGCAAGAATCACAATGGACCGAATCATTGGCACAATTCTGTTTGCAAACAGCGCATGGGTACTGTTGGAGTTTAACACGCTTATGAGCACGGGCAGAAGGCATTCTGACATTTCAGTAACAGTACCTACGTTTGAGATTGCCGACGCCGGAATATAATTAAAGGTTGATTAAATGATTACTGTTTGAACAGTACTGCATGAACAGATTTGTATAACTGCTTGAGACAACGTAAAATAGCCAGGAACTGCGTTTGATTTTGTCGACAGCGGCAGAGTAATTTGTTGCTGTTTGTAGCATAATCGCTTCTTCTCATCATATACCGCAAACATTAATAGCAACAGAAAAGATTTGTATCACTGCTTACTGCTTAAGACACTGTAATGATTATGCTGAAACAAATTAGGACATTAACATGTGAAATGATATTCTGTATTTGTACTAAAGATCTTGTTATGATCTTTTTCAATGAAAGTACATCACGAATTTATGATTATGAATGTTAATAGAATATTTAATTGAGACATAATTTAAACGAATACATATGCAAAATTAAAGGAAATATAATACTTTGTATAATCAGCCGATTTTGATAGTGCTGACTTTATAATATTAAAGCATTAGTATATCTTACTTTGTCACAATAAATCTGTCTTTGTCATACGATATCTTAAGTTTATTACATCACATTGGCATACTATGTTCGATTAAATACTTATATAAAACTTATCTATTTTATATTACTTTCATAATATTATTACGTGTCTCTCAATAAGATAATTATTATATAAAATTATTAAATCTGGTTTTGTCACATTGAGATTGCCTTTGTCATACGCTATCTGTGTTATATGACTTTGTCATACTCTATCTGCCTTTGTTCTATTAAATATTTATATTATACATATGTAATATAATACTGTTATTGTGTATCTAAATAATATAATTATTTTGTTAAATCACGTTTATTAACAATTGTCAGCATATATATTGTCGTCACAACGCTAAATAAAGGGACACAACTAAGGGTGCGTATGTACCAATTTTACTTTCAAACAACATTAAATCACGCTTTTTGAAAATTTAAATATCAAAGCAAAGTTAATATAGTATAATGTATACAAATATGTACAAATAAAACAAAAATAAACAGACTTTGTCTGACTTTGCATGACTTTGTCTGCCTTTGTCTGACTTTGTGGTGTTTAGTAGGACCGCTCAAAATTAGGCCTGCAATACGGTAAAATGTTGACTAGCACCATGGCTTATGAAGATTTTTACCTTGTTATTTGTATAGGCTACTGCAGTGGTCCATGGTGTCTTCCAACTCATCTTCAGACTCAAAGTTTATTGTACAGAATGTCAATTACATGACAGTGTACAAAGAAATAATATATCATAGAAAAAGATTACCTGTTTGTATTACAGATTTACATTTTAAAGACCCGAAGTCTCCTGCTATATTTTGACAGGATGTCATTTATTAATATTATGTAGAATACATAGTTTTATGAGGTACACCTGGATGGGGACAGCATGGACATCCTTGAAGTTAAAACAGTGAGGCTATGAATCTGCCAGTTTGCACAGTTGTTACTGTAGGGGTGGGGGATCAATCATTGTTTTTTGTTGTTCAGAGAAACTGGCAAAAATAAAGGCTGCAGTATGTAGGTAATGATTTCCCAAATAACTGTCTCATATTTGCAAAGATGCATGTACATAAAGAATGACCTGTATTAAATCAAATATTAAGAAAATCACAAAATTCAGCTAAGTTCAGGCTTTTCAATAAGATCAAATGATGTTTTCATGCAAATAATAAAGAATAATAAGTGTTTAAAAAATTAAGATTATATCGTTTCAAAGGAGTAAAATATTTTCAGTAAGCATGAATGTTCTGATTGAAGTAATTAAACTAAATAAGAAAGCATTACTCTAGATGGATCTTTAATTTGTCCAGAAGGATTCTTAGTCCAAGTTTCCTCTGACCTTTCTCACCCTATGTTTGAGATTTGGACAGTTATATCTGTGAGGTATATATTGTCTCACAGAAATTATCATCTGTCAATTATACAAAGGTGATGTCTATGTCTACATAGCACTGGCAGCCTCTGTGATTCCCATGCATCAGTTGTACATTTGGGTTACGAGGGATGTTGCAAGTCTGTTTGGTATGCATCATCACAAGGGGCCTGAAGGTGAATCATGTCAATTTGGTATGTACTATCTCTTGGGCCCTGTAACTTATCTGAGGAAAATAAATATCTTTCAATTTATAATACTAACTCTCTCTTATGCATTGTGAGTTTCCTAAGTGTGGTGCATGTCAGTATGGTACTGACCATCTCAAGGATCCCTTCAGTTAGCTGATGATATCAGATTAATATCAGTGTGGTATCTTCTCATTGTGTCTGTCAGTTATCTCAGGACAATGCATGTCAATGTGTTACAGGTTTCTGTACCTGTGTCTGTCAGTTATCTCAGGACAATGCATGTCAATGTGTTACAGGTTTCTGTACCTGTGTCTGTCAGTTATCTGAGGTCAACGTGTTACAGGTTTCTGTACCTGTGGCTGTCAGGTATTTTGTATGGTACTATTGGTCTCTTGTGGCCTGTTCATTACTTAGGGTAATACATAGTACCAAAATTCTTTAATACCCAGTCAGTTGACTGACAGTGATGCGTGTCTATGTGGTACCGGTATGCATTGTCAGTTAGGACCAGTGAATTACCTCTGGTTGGTGCATGTCTGTATATGGTTATAATTGTCTCTTGAAATGAATGGATTTTTTAAGGGTTATAAAAGTCATTCTGGTACTAAACCACCTCTTAAGTACCATCAATAACCCAAAGATTAAGTCCCATCAATAACCCAAAGATTATGTAAGTCAGTCCTTACTGTTGCTAAGGGCCCATTGGTGACTGAAGGGTGATCCATCTCTATATAGTACTAACTGTCTCTTGTGTATCATCAGTTTCCTAAGTGTGGTGCATGTCAGTATGGTACTGACCATCTCTAGGATCTCTTCAATTAGCTGATGGTCTCAAATGTATGTCGGTGTGGTATCTTCTCATTGTGTCGGTCAGTTACCTGACAATGATGCATATCTATATGATATAATATCCTGTAAGTTACCTGAAGCTGTTAAATATTTGTATAGTCCTCACTGTTTCTTATGGTCTGTGGATTACTTCAATGTGATATGTACTAAAATTTTTTAATACCCAGTCAGTTGGCTGTGAGACAATGGTACATGTCTATGTTGTATTTATCATCACTGGGGGCCATTCAGTTGGCTGTGAGACAATGGTACATGTCTATGTTGTATGTATCATCGCTGGGGGCCAGTCAGTTGGCTGTGAGACAATGGTACATGTCTATGTAGTATGTATCATCGCTGGGGGCCAGTCAGTTACCTAAGGATCATGCATATCTGTATATGGTTATAATTGTCTCTTGAGATAAGTTGATTTCCTAAGGGTTATGAAAGTCAGTCTGATATTACACTGTGTCTGGGGATCCATCAACAACTTAAGACCTTGTTGTATTAATCATCTGTCAGATACTTAATCCTGCTGCATAACTACATGGTACTGACGGTGTATGGGATCCGGGCAATACCCATACCCCAAAAAATGTATACATGCTGCTGACTTTGGTGGCTAACTAGCCTGCCGCTAGGTGCAATATTTGCATACAAATTTAGGTGCAATATTTGCATACAGATTAGATTGTGCTCAGCTCCCAAATACGGAAAAGCAACACAACTAACTGCTCAATACATCCCAACTTAAAGCTAGGTCAGTAAATAGACCAGCTAGCAGCTGACTACATCCCAGCTTTCAGCCAGGTCAATAAATAGGCAAGCTTGCTGACACAACTGGCTGTCTGCCTATATCCCAACTTCCAGCTAGGTCAGTTAATAGCCCAGCTTGCTGACTCTGCTCTCAGCTATGTCAATAAATAGCCCAGTTTGCTGACTCAGCTATGTACTGGCACTGAAGTAGCACTCCACTGATGGTCAACTGGCCTGCACCTAAGAGTTAGCTGGTGTTCAACTAGCTGTTAACCTGCAGTGGTTCCAAACATCCATAATCTACACCCCCAATTTAGTGTTATAATTTAAAATTAAATTGTTTTGGACAAAAAATTTCATCTCTGTTGCATCTGTGACCACACCTCTTTCTCACCTACAAAACACATACATTGGAGTACTGTCCACTTACCTACCCCTGAGGTTTTCAATGATGCTTTTTTCATTTGAACAATTAACCCTATTCACAAAGCTTAAACAGTACCGATTATAACAATTGTCAGATCACAACAATTATATTGCATTTGCAAACATGGTAAAGAAGAGAAGTTTTTGAGAGAGGGAGATTTGCCTCACAAAAACTTATTTTAGCTACCATTCACTCTTACATTACAGTAATATGCATTATTATGCTTCTCAAGAAACATGTCAACTATATGACTAAGGTCACATGCATATCATTCTCCTCTATAATGAGTCATTCTGATGAAGATGTCTTTTGCCCAAATGGATGCACGCTAAAAATGGCAGATACAAAGTTGTAGTAAAATAGATTCAAAAGTTTGAACCAGTCATAAAATGGAACAATGTCAGGTGATAAGTCTTTATTCTCAACATTCTGCTAACAATAAAATAATGTTTGCTTCAAGATTTTATTTGCAGCTTTCAGTTCACTGTGAACTGTTAAGTATTTACTTTCTACTAGCAGCTAGCTGAGATACCATATAAAGGTGTAAGCAGATAGGTAAGAGAAATTGATAGAGAAATTCATCCTGTTAACCAAAAGTTTTCAACTTGTTTCACTCAACTTTTTCAAAGTGGCTGGTTAACAGCTTGATAGCTGCTAGCTAACTGCTGGTTTTTGTAGAATCGAACTTTTGATGTCATGTTTTTATATCATCATCTGGTTCATTACATCATATGCCTCATGCAACGTATGGTCTTAATATGTATGGAGTTGCTGTAGTAGGTTTGACTACATATTCATGTCAAAGTAGCTGGGAAAAAGCACAATGTAAAGTTTTACCATCCACTGCAGTCATTTATAAAGGTGTGGACTTTGTAACAATATGCAAAGATATATCATCTCTTGTTTTGTTCCAACTTGTTGGAGTCACAGTGACCTCAAAATATGTGGAAACCTTTCTTTTTTCTGTCCTTTTTTGTTTTTGAAATGTAGTAAACCTTGTAAGCTGGAAAAATAGCTGCTCAAATAAGTGACGTTAAATACTCCATCCCTATTTTTCATTTTGTTTGTATCTCTGCATGCCTTTGTTCCCATCTGTCTGCCTGTCTATTTTGACTTCTCTCTGTTTATGAGTTCCTCTGAAATATAGATACTTTGAAGGATCCGTCTGTCTGTCTGTCAGTTTATCTATATCTTTTTCTAAAATTTTGTTTTTGTTTTTTAGTTTGCCTGTTGGTGTGGTCCCAGTTCATGTGGGCTGTGTTGCAGATGCTGTAAACCAATCAATGAGTCAACAGGAACACGGATAATTTTCACATTGTTGACAGTCCTGACATTTATAGTGGCATGTCTGATGCTGTCTCCACATTTTCATGGTGTTCTGATACATAATGTGAGTAAAACTGCTTGGGTCCAAAGTACGGGCTGATTGGGTCCAAAGTAGGGGCTACTTGGGTCCAAAGTACAGACTACTTGGGTCCAAAGTACAGGCTGATCACATGTACAGATTTTGCATGTTATGCACATTTTTTATCATAGTTGTGGAAATACAGATGGATAATCCAAGAGCGGATAATTTTTTCAATGTTTAAATCACATTTTAACTTTATGTTTGTTTTAACATGTTGCATATAGAGCTCATTTTTCTTTTAAATATTTCTTTAATCAATGTATGTATGTATGTATGTATGTATGTATGTATGTATGTATGTATGTATGTATGTATGCATGCATAAATATGTCTAGGGTTTAACAACATCAGCACTATTCTGGCTATCAAAGAGCTTGCAATCCAAGGTATAAATTATGGAAAAATTCCATAAAAATTGTAAGGAGCTTGATTTTCTGTACTGTTCCTATAAAGTTCCTAATCATTTTTCTAGATGCCAATGCGGATGAAATAGTGCAGTTTGTTTGCAGAATCTGTGTGGTCAGTCTGACATTTTTTACTCGGTTATGACCAATGTTGCACCTTGGTTGACCTGTCAGGGAAATATTGTTTGTACCTCTGTCCACCGATAATGATCAAGATATGGGGATTGGTTTAATTAGTGGGACACTGGCAGCTTGTGGTGGGAGAATGGTCCCCCTGGGCTTGCTCAAGGTGCAACACTAGTTATAACACTAACCTAACAGTGAAGAGCTTAAATCCAGATATGTTTTGCTCAAGGTGTCACACTGGCTACAACACTAACCTAATAGTGAAGAGCTTAGATCCAGATCCATCTTGATCAAGGTGCCACACTGGCTAAAACACTAACCTGACAGTGAAGAGCTTAAATTCAGATCTGTCTTGCTCAAGGTGCCACACTGGCTATAACACTAACCTGACACTGAAGAGCTTAAATTCAGATCTGTCTTGCTCAAGGTGCCACACTGTCTATAACACTAATCTGACAGTGAAGAGCTTAAATTCAGATCTGTCTTGCTCAAGGTGCCACACTGGTTATAACACTAACCTGACAGTGAAGAGCTTAAATCCAAATCTGGCTTGCTGAAGGTTTCACACTGGTTACAACACTACCAGACAGTGAAGAGCTTAAATCCAGATCTGGAGATCATAACACCCTGAACTTGAGTCTGAGATTAAAATTTCACTCTTAGCCAATCCAAAAGTGGCGTTACAAATCCAAAGTCTTTTATGATTGACTGACACAAAATCGCAAGCATTGTTGTCCACTGGAAAACCACACTGTAAAATTTGGCTGCCCATTAAAAAACATTTGGTTGTTCATATAAAAATCTTTAAGGTTATTCCAATTAAAACTGATTATTCACTTATTCAAGGGTGCCAGTTCAAATCCTACCATTGGATTAGCCCCGGTTGGCTACCATGGTGTGTCCTTGTGGAAGGCACTTTACTTCAGTTTCCTCAGCACTAAATAATATACTTCTGTTGCTATAACAAAGCAAAGCAAACCAATCAATTAGCATTGGATTTCTTGCAAATTATTTGAAAAATAACGTTAATATTCCTGTTTTTATTCTTTCTTTTATGTAGATGGACCATTTTATATTGATTTTGCATCATGGCTAACATACTTTTTTTTGAACCATTAGCATCAAAAGCTAGTTGTTCAGCCAGGCTTTGACTTTGAATCTCTTGGTTGCCTAACTTTTATTTTTTGTTGTTCCGGGCTACTGGGAATGAATGTTTACACCCGAGCAGCGCATAGCAATATCTTCTTATGAGACAAGAATTCAGCAGCTTATCTTTTCATGAGACAAGAATTCCAGTTAACATTTCTGATATTCATAATTTGTGGAGTTTCAAAATATAGCTGAAATGAATAGATTTTTTATATAGCTAAAATTAGCTGTGATTAAAATATCTTTAATTCTTATGCAGGTGTCAGGTTTCAATGAGACTTGTGTGAGCCTAGGTTTGGATGCTGAGTGTGGTAAGCTGACGGGTTACAAGGCGGTATACAGGCTGTGCCTGGGGATGGTGACTTTCCATTTCATTCTGATGTTGTTAACACTCTGTATCTTTAACAGCAGTCAGTACAGAGGACATATACATAATGGGTAAAATCAATTAATATATGTGCTTATTATTAGCTTAATGACTATTGACAATTTTTGATATGATTTGTTTAAACCATGGACAATTTCACATACATATTCACATTTGTAGCAAGGAATCTGTTTAATATGATTGGTATACACTTTTCAAAGATAGTACCTCTAGTCTATACAGTTGTTTTTATCTCAACTGGTTCAGGACTTGAAGAGTTTATGCGAAGGTCTGACATCCATTAGCAGTTGTTTGTTATTTCTACACCTAAACTACTTGGAGGAATGTCATGAAACTTGGCACACAGTTTCACCTAGAGGTATTGTTGGTTCTGCATGAAATGGGGTCCCTTGGACATCCACTATGACCAGTACAAGGGCCATGAAATGGGGTCCCTTGGACATCCACTATGTCCAGCACAAGGGCTATTAAATGGGGTCCCTTGGACATCCACTATGACCAGCACAAGGGCCATGAAATGGGGTCTCTTGGACATCCACTATGACCAGCACAAGGGCCATGAAATGGGGTCCCTTGGACTTCCACTATGACCGACACGAGGGCCATGAAATGGGGTCCCTTGGACATCCACTATGACCAGCACAAGGGCCATGAAATGGGGTCCCTTGGACATCCATTATGACAAGCACAAGGGCCATGAAATGGGGTCCCTTGGACATCCACTATGACCAGCACAAGGGCCATGAAATGGGGTCCCTTGGACATCCACTATGACCAGCACAAGGGCCCTCTTGAAAACCTTGTTATCGATACTCCTTCTGTTTGGATGGTCACATGGACATGGAATTTTCATGAAAAGATTTGTTATTTTATCTAGTTGGTCCTAAATGAAAATACCACCGATCTGACCTCCAACATGGCCACTATTGTTATCATCACTACTCATGAATGGATGGTCATATTGACATGGAGTTTTTGATAAAAGTCTTATTATATCTAGTTGATCCAAAATGAGAATGTTGCCAATCTGACCACCAAATAGTGACAGTGTTGGCCATCTTGAAAATCTTGTTATTGCTGCGCCTCTTGAACATCTGGCCACATCAGCATGGGGTTCTCACCAAAAGACTTCTTATGATTTCTTGTTGGTCCTAAATGAAAATGATGCCGATCGGATCCATCATGATGGCCATCTCAAAAATCTTGTTATTGTTACTATTCAGTGGATGGTCTTATCAACATGGTATTTTCACTGAAACACTTTTTACTACATTTAGTTGGTCCTATTTGAAAAAATATTGCCGATTTTACCTATAAAAATTGCTGCAACATATGTCATCTTTAAAATCTTGTTATTGCTACTCCTTCTGAATAGATGATTGTAGCAACATGGGGTTGTCCACTGAAACCTGTTTTTATACGTAGTGTGTCCAAAATGAAAATGGCTGCATTAGTAGCCAGCTTTAAAATCTTGTATTGCTTCTCAATAGTCATATCTTCATGGGGTTTAACTGAAAGACTTATTGAAATAAGTAGTTTGTCCAAACTGAAAATGGTGCTGATATTTTCTCCCAATATGGCCACTGCAACGGCCATCGTGAAAAATCTTGTTATCGCAGCTCCTTCTGTATGGATAGTTATTTCGACATGGGCTTTTAACTATAATACTTCTCATAATGTGTAGTTGGTCCCATATTAAAATGATGCTAATCTAACATCCAAAACAGCTGCTTTGGTGGCCATCTTAAAAATCGTTTTATGGCTACTTCTCCAGAATGGATGGTAATATCGACACGTTTTCACTTGAAAACTATACACTATAAAAATATGTAGCTGGTTCTGAATGATAATTTTGTTGATCTGATCTCCAACATAGCCACCTCACAAACCATAGTGTCCATCTAAAAAATTTTGTTATCACTACTCCTCATGAAGGAATGGTGACATTATCTTGGGGTTTTCACTTAAACACGTCTTGTATTATGTAATTGGGCCCTAATGAAAATGGTGCAGATCTAACCACCAACATGTCCATTCTATTGTGAATAAGTTTTAAATCAGTCCTAATTGACCTTGGGGTCAAGTCCAAGGTCACTGCTTGCACATTTGTACTTGATCATTAAACTGACCAGCACAAGGGCCCACTGTGACTTGTGTATATACAACATTATCGGAACCTGACACTTTTTGGGGTAATCTGTGTGCCTTCCAGTTATTTGTACATCTGATTTTGTCTTTTGTTGGTACGCTGTGTGGCTGATTGTTCTTATTTCCGTTAATTTGTGTGACTTTGTTGTTGTTTCTTTTCCTGTGGATTATCATTTACACTGGAAGAAAGATGTACCAGAAATGAGACAATGCAGGTGCACATGTTTTTATACTGCGTATACAAATGAATTTTGACAAGACTTTGTATTTAGTTGTTTTTCAATAAACAAGATTATAGTCAGCACTCGGACATTGATTTCAAGTTAAAAGTTTTTGAGCTTAATTGATTAAGGCCATGTGAACTTATTGTATGGCCCTTTGTAACAATTAGCTGAACATTTAAACTAAAATTCTTTTTGTGAATATTCAAATTGACAATTGGTATTCAAATATTTGTTTAGTTACCAAGCAAGGTTGGTAGCATTTTTGAACAGAATCAAGGTGAAATGTAAACTATGCAACATTGAATTAGTGTACAAGGGAACAACTTCAAACCTGTTATATCACCTGAAATTCAAACTCCGATGTACAAGGTAATCATACTGTCAACAAAGTCTTTACGTATCAACCAGAGCTCAACAAAAATTGTCAACTGTTGTTGGACATTCATTCAGTCCAGAGCAGTTGTAGTCAGTCCTACATACCATTATCACATCCACCTCCTGATTATCCTACCTTGGAAAGTTAACTCCAATATATTTCCACATTTTGCCTATTATTCAAGTTTTGAAGTCATTGCACAGCTATGAAATTAATAATATGCTTTAAATTTGACACTATCCTTTTCTTTAGTTTCCTAAAAGTCAATAATGCAGATATCAGCATCAGCTCACTAAGATGTACATGGGACAGTTGACATGACTTTGGAACAGAACTATTTAAATTGTGGGGGTCAAGGAGTTTGCTGTTACAATAAAGCTTGTTTCTCTCAGCTTTTGCTGTGAATTAGTACAGAGTCATAGTTATCAGCATATGTTTTAATTTGTGCAGGGATTATTTCACATTATCTTACCTATGCCTTTTTGAAAATGACACAGTATATACTCATGTATAATCCTGGTCCAAATGCAAACAACATAGACCCTGTGCAGTTTGCAGTTAGTATCAGCTTATACGCGAGTATATATGGTAACTCTTTGTTGGGAATTCCATGGTCTACTGCAAAACTTGTTTCCTGGTACCTGTCCCTAGTTTAGGTTGCAATATACTGTTTTCAGAAGCAATGAAGCCATGTCACACCTATTGCAATGTACATCTTACATATAAGATTAGGGTAGAACAATTTTGAAAATCCATGGTTGTCGCTGGGCAACTAGCTTTGAAAATCTGGTTGTCCAGCAGGTTTTTCTGATTGCCCAGTAATTTAATGTGGTTGCCCCCAATTTTGCTGTAATGAAAATTTTTCAAAAACTTCTGTCAGTGATATAGTTAGCCCTAACTGCATACAGTTCTTGTAACTCACCATCAGTCCTGCTAATGGGAAATGTCACACAAGTTTACAGACTCATTTCATCTATTTGAGATCAGAAAATAAAAGATAATCAAACAATTTCTTTTTTTTCTGATGGAGCCTTGCGCTCCATTAGCATTCTGATAGCTGGCCACCCTTGACCACAAACTTATCCATATTTTTTTTATGTTTATCTGAGTTTACATCATTATGGTTCATATTATCATTAATCCGATACTATTTATCCTGTGTCTAAACTCTTAGGTAAACTGTACACTTTCCACGTTGGATTTTTGTTTAACTTTTACCTCACAATCCAGTGTAGTATGCAGCAACAAATTTGATTGGTTTGATTTTTTAAACTTGCCATATTCCTTTAAATAAAGTTAGCCAAAAGAAACAATTGTCACAGCTCTACAGAGAGTGCCCATTCTTCAACTGGCCAGTAAGAAAGCATAATACAAGATCATAGGCATGTGACAGGCCAAAGATGAAAGATGCAGCTAGCATATATTGGAGGTGTTGACAAAAGATTAACATTAGAGAGTCTTGTTTCTTTAAGGGTTCACCCTGAGGGGCTGGTAGTATGGTCTGTGGTTACTTAACCAGATAATGATTAGCTGTCACATGTGGATTAGTGTGGACGCTTTCTGATAGCAATCACCCAACACATAACTACAGAATTATATTGAGATAATTCAGGCTGTCTGCTGTCGGTGCCCAGAGGGATAATTTAATGATCAAATGTTTGTCACTGGAAAATGTATAAAATTTCATTATAATTTTTAACAGTATCATTTTTTAAAAATATTTTTTGGTTGCAGGGATATACAAATTTTATAAAAGTCAGCTTGCCTCGGATGAGTTTGATTGTGAGTGACATCCATCCCGTGCATATTATTGAGGTGATCTTACATCTGATTGGCTGAGCTTGTGAATACTCCATATGCGATATTTCTGATCAGATTTATATCAGACCTGGTATGTAAGCTTGCATCATGAAGATCTCTGATGAATTCAGTTATGAACCACATCTACTCATATTAATGAAGTCGTCTTGCATCAGATTGCCTGAGCTTGTGAGTGAGATCCACACGTATTAATGAAGATCCATGCAGATCAGATAGTGGAAATTGAACCTGCAGCCATCTGGCCATGGGTCAAGTGCCTTAACCACTGAGTCACCGCAGCTCCCTTGGGTGGGGATCTCGATGGTTTCCATGTTTTCCATTCCAGTGGTGGGGCCCCTGGGGGATAAGGACAGACCAAGAAATCAAGGCAAACTTCACAGATTAATTCCTCTTATAATGCCAAGTAATTGTATGTACTTCAAGGGTAGGGCTGTGAACAGTTTCTAAGATATGAGTCAGTGCCTAGTATCCAGCAGCAGGGAGAGTTCGAGTAAAGACTGCTGGTTGAATAAATGACTTGTTCTTTTTATGCTGAGAAGCGAATCTTTTATATTTTATATTTATTTGTTATGTGGTTGATGAAACAAACTAAATGACACCAATATTAATAATAAACAATGTAGCAACTATTTGCTCCAACCTTTGCTTTCCTCTGTACAGTTTCACTGTGTGAATTTGCATTGACAAGCTGACATATATCAAATATCCAGTTGAACACTATCAGGTCCACTTGGGCCTTTTGTTATATCTAATGTCTTGTGAGGTTAAAAACATGAACAAATATGAATGGATTTATCTGAAGAAGACCTTGAATGATGCCAGTTCAGAAACTATTTTTTTTCTCTCAAAAAGATATTAATTATGGATTTAAAAAACTTAGTATGTGGATATATATGTACAGCATTTGAGATGAGTTTAATGGTTTTTGATCCATGTCAGAGACTTTTGTACTGCATGTACCTTAATTGTGAACAGAGACTTTTGTACTGCATGTACCTTAATTGTGAACAGAGACTTTTGTACTGCACGTACCTTAATTGTGAACAGAGACTTTTGTACTGCATGTACCTTAATTGTGAACAGAGACGTTTGTACTGCATGTACCTTAATTGTGAACAGAGACTTTTGTACTGCATGTACCTTAATTGTGAACAGAGACTTTTGTACTGCATGTACCTTAATTGTGAACAGAGACTTTTGTACTGCATGTACCTTAATTGTGAACAGAGACTTTTGTACTGCATGTACCTTAATTGTGAACAGAGACTTTTGTACTGCATGTACCTTAATTGTGAACAGAGACTTTTGTACTGCATGTACCTTAATTGTGAACAGAGACTTTTGTACTGCATGTACCTTAATTGTGAACAGAGACTTTTGTACTGCATGTACCTTAATTGTGAACAGAGACTTTTGTACTGCACGTACCTTAATTGTAAACATGTTAGAAAATATTTTTGTTACTAACTTTGGTATGTTGAAGTTCTTCAAGAATATCTGATATGATTTCAATACTCAGCAGTTACAAGGAATAAAAGGATGGATGAAACAGACTTATTGCAAATTCCAGCAAATATTTTTCAGTCAGTAGAGCATCAGCCCCTTTAAGGGACTCTTGTTATGTCAGACAGTTTCAGCTTGTTGTTGTGAGTTGTTGCTTACATTAAAGCATTCTGTCAAAATATATTTGAATTTGGAGTTAAGAATGGCTTTTCATTTGCCTGTGAATTTCTAATAGCAAGATTCTTTATAGCAAGTAATTATTTATAAAAATGCTATGCTACCTAAGCAGGGAAACAGTCACTAGGATTGTTGGACAGTTTTAGTACAACCTAAGGAGGGAAACAATCACCAGGATTGTTGGACAGATTTAGTACTACCTAAACAGTCACTAGGATTGTTGGACAGATTTAGTACACCCTAAACAGTCACTAGGATTGTTGGACAGTTTTAGTACTATATAAGAAGGGAAACAGTCATTAGGATTGTTGGACAGTTTTAGTACTACCTAAGAAGGGAAAACAGTCACTAGGATTGCTGGACAGTTTTAGTACTACCTTAGCAGGGAAATAGTCATTAGGATTGCTGGACAGTTTTAGTACTACCTAAACAGTCACTAGGATTGCTGGATAGTAATAGTACTACCTAAACAGTCACCTGGATTGTTGGACAGTTTTAGTACTACCTAAACAGTCATTAGGATTGCTGGACAGTTTTAGTACTACCTAAACAGTCACTAGGATTGCTGGACAGTTTTAGTACTACCTAAACAGTCATTAGGATTGCTGGACAGTTTTAGTACTACCTAAATAGTCACTAGGATTGTTGGACAGTTTTAGTACTACCTAAACAGTCACTAGGATTGCTGGACAGTTTTAGTACTACCTAAACAGTCATTAGGATTGCTGGACAGTTTTAGTACTACCTAAACAGTCACTAGGATTGTTGGACAGTTTTAGTACTACCTAAACAGTCACTAGGATTGTTGGACAGTTTTCGTACTAGAAGGCAGTTTAGGAGTGAAATATACATTATTTCATTGAGATAGCACTGCAGAAATTTGTGGCCATCCATGTGTGGCCTTCAGAGTTATGAAGTACCTGAGAAAGATGAATTGCAACATGTCCTGAATGTTACAAATTGTAATCATCCAGACCTGCAGTCCTTTGCAACTTTTCATTTATTCTGGGCATTTATTTCCAAAAAGCTATGCTTACATCCTAATTCTGGATTCCCAAAATATTTTCTTCCAATTTTACATACCTGTTGGGACCTTAAAAATTATTCCATAATTGGTGTATTTTCTAAGGGTTTAAGTTTTAATGTGTAATTCCTCATGTGTATGTTAATAAAAATGTGTTTAAATGTACATGTGGAAGAAATGCTCCATTTTTTTCTTTGGTTACAGGTACTGGTTCTTCAAAATTGTAGCTGTGATCGGATGTTGCATTGGGGCATTCTTCATACCTACTGAATTCAGTGTTTGTAAGTAAATTTTACTCAGATCTTTGTTTTTACAATTATCGCTACATATATATGACAGAACAGAGGGGTCGACTTAGGAGAGATCAGGAGATTTGCACAATTTATTCAGGAGTTTCAAAAGGATTTTCATCATCCCAATTTTTAGCATGCAAATGGACAAAAATGACAACTATTGAACAGATGTGTTTTTTTCTATATTAAAATATGCACAACTCATCACATTAGATCTTTCATACTGTCCTTAAATGTGGCAGTCCTTATCATTGTTGATCTCAGCACTTAGGATATGTTGTATTATTACTGGATCCAGGTTTCTTCTGGAGTCAGTGTGAATTTTCCTCAGAATAGAAAATTTCCTTTCAGTATCTGCATTGGAAAATGAGGCAATATTAGTACAACTCTACCGAGTCCACCAAGAAGTTTAAATTGTTTCCTGCCTGTGGGTAGATTCAAGTTGCTGACTGCCTGCCAGAACTGCTCAAGATTGGTGGTCTCAGGGTAGAATTTGTGAAGTTCCTCTTAAAATTGACATTACAGGAATTCCTGTTTCCATCCATTATTGAATTTTGTGTGATATTTTGGTTGCTTAGATCTTGGTGTTTTAGCATTGGGAGAAAATGCACGCTTAGATATCTCAAAAACTTTAAATACTGAATCCACACCAACCTGTTTTATGCCACTTAAGCTCTTTAGTAATGACTACTCCAACCATAATCCATTAATGTCTTTAATCCATTCCAATTTACTTCTGATCATATATTGTATAATCCATCTAAACAAACTTTAAACACCAAAGCCAAACTGACCCTGCCGAAAGAATCCAACTAATGTTAATTGTAGTATGGTACTTGAGCTCTTTAGTAATCCAACCATAATCCATTAACGTCTTTAATCTTTTCTGAGTTACTACTGATCACACATAGTATAATCCATGATTACTTTTAGGTTATTGTCTGTCGCAGCAATTAAATTTGTCATGCTCGCCCCTATGTATGCCAGTTCACAGTCATGTAATCACTGGAAGTCTTTATCACAAATATACTACATTGGAGGCAAGGTGTGAAGAAAAAAAATGGGAAAGGTTTTGTTTAAGAATTTTTTTAATAATAATTTTGAGTATGTGGGAGATTTCAACAAGTGACGTGAAGGATAGGAGACACCCCTCATCTCGGGAAGAAAACCTTCCTGGCCAGGAGGTTTGAATGTATGTCACTTAGATGATTAGAATTGTTCATGTTGTTACAGTATAAAAACTTATTTAAAAATTTTTATATAACAGTAATTATGTCTAATATCTGGATATGTAGATTAACTAATACTCCCAAACAGAACTTGCATACAAAATAAGTTCTTTAGTGTTGATAATTGTTTATACATGACATGTATTCATCTGTGAACATCATAGACATACATCTGCCATTCAGATGTGTGAACACCATAGACATACATCTGCCATTCAGATGTGTGAACACCATAGACGTACATCTGCCATTCAGATGTGTGAACACCATAGACCTACATCTGCCATTCAGATGTGTGAACACCATAGACCTACATCTGCCATTCAGATGTGTGAATACCACAGACCTAGATCTGCCATTCAGATGTGTGAACACCATAGACCTACATCTGCCATTCAGATGTGTGGATACCACAGACCTACATCTGCCATTCAGATGTGTGAACACCATAGACCTACATCTGCCATTCAGATGTGTGAACACCATAGACCTACATCTGCCATTCAGATGTGTGAACACCATAGACCTACATCTGCCATTCAGATGTGTTA